>WNWU01000006.1:42430924-42450482 GCA_012654045.1 Ptyas mucosa | reverse complement strand
GATAGATAGATAGATAGATAGATAGATAGATAGATAGATAGATAGATGGATGGATGATAGATAGATGATAATAGATGGGTGGACAGATGGACGGACGGACGGATGGACAGACACAGACAGACAGATAGATAGATAGAATGGAATAATGCTTCAGATTCAGCTTAAAGAAGTGCTTTCTGTAATGCATTAAAACAGCCACACGTTTTAAGATTGTATGGTGACTGTGGTGAGCAGAAGTATCTGCAGGAAGCAATAATTTCATCAAAACGACAAAACAAGCCTTGCAATGGTGTGATGCAAGCTCCTCCTCTTTCATATGTCATGTGGCATCACAATGTACATACAAAAGGGATTGTGTTTGCATTGCAATAACATAACACTCTTGGCATCATTTGCCCCACTCCCCCAACAGGTTTACCTGAAGATGAGTAGTTGATGGGATGATCATTTTTATTCCCTATTCTTTTTCCAAATTTATCTTAGATGTAAATCCCCTGGTTTTAAATATAAGTTTTAAGATCAGTGCACTTATTTATTTATTGGAAGCTTCTTCTTTTTTTGCATGTGTTGGTAAAAGCTCAAGAAAGGGCTGAACATAATTTTATTACTTGTTTTATTTAAGAGATTTAGAGATGGTCCATCTCATTCACCGAGCAAGTCATAATTGAGTTTTTGCTTCATCTCTTCCTTGAGCCTTTACAAATGTAAAATCATTTGCAAGGATTTTCCCCCCAAAAGCTTACTAATCTTAAAATTTGCAATTCTCAGGATGAAAATGCTGAAGATATCTTGTAGCTTGCTTTGACCTAAAACAACAATAATATCCTGTTCTAATCCCATTCTGTTCTCATTGTACACTCTTGCATCTGATCATACCACGGGGGTTACAGCACACAACCTAAAACTATTGAAAAACATTTCTATCCCTTCGTCACTCTGGGGAATGCTTGGTTCTGAGCCCCTGATGTAGCAAAGTAGGCTAGGTAGCACAACTGAAGTGCTTCAGACCACAGAGAATAATGTGTTTATTTTAGTCTCTCAAAAGGTCAGTAAAGCTGAACGCAGTAAATTACACTGCTAAAAATGCATTGTCTGTCAACACAACACACTTTCACAGCTGCTTTCCTCACTCTTTGTTAGGTTTGTATTTATTCAATCAATGAAGTGCACTGACAAGCTTTCTTTGTTATGGGGAGAAGCCACAAGGAATGAAGGACAACAGAGTCTTCCCGGAGTTTTCCCTCTCTTCCTGCCCCATGAGAATGTACCTCAATGGTACAGAAATGTTGCTAAACGGATCATGAAACTCACTCAAATTGGCCTTGCTGAAAAAGAATTGACATAGTGTCAAAATTGCTGCCCATGGAGGTAAACCTCTTGACGACAACAAGGCACATAGGCAAAAATAAAGACAGGATAAAAATCTAATCAAAGAGCCGAGGTGGCACAGTGGTTAGAGTGCAGTACTGCAGGCTACTTCAACTGACTGCTAGCTGCAGTTCAGCAGTTCAAATCTCACCAGGCTCAAGGTTGACTCAGCCTTTCATCCTTCCAAGGTGGGTAAAATGAGGACGCAGATTGTTTGGGGCAACATGCTGACTCTGTAAACCACTTAGAGCGGGCTATAAAAGCACTATGAGACAGTATATAAGTCTAAGTGCTATTGCTATTGCTAATAAATAAATATATATATAATGTCATAATAATGATGTTTCATTAATCATTGACCAAGGAGATAGCCCTCTTGATGACTATAGGATGATCAGAGACACATAGGGAAAAAAATAAAAGTGACAGAAAGGAAAGGAAAGGAAAGGAAAGGAAAGGAAAGGAAGGAAGGAAGGAAGGAAGGAAGGAAGGAAGGAAGGAAAGAAAGAAAGAAGAAAAGTATAGTACTAATGTTATTTTATTTTGCTGTAGACGACTATTCCACAAATGCCTCAGAATATTTTGTTGGGGATCAGAGCTCTGGTGCCCTGATCACATAAACATCAGTCTCAGTCACTAGTTGTGATGATTTTTTTTATTTATTTTTTTTTATTTTATATTTATATGCCGCCCTTCTCCGGAGACTCAGGGCGGCTTACAATGCATTAAGCAATAGCCTTCATACTTTTGTATATTTATACAAAGTCAGCTTATTGCCCCCACAAACCGGGTCCTCATTTTACCCACCTTAGAAAGGATGGAAGGCTGAGTCAACCTTGAGCCTGGTGAGAATTGAACTCACAGTAATTGCAGGCAGCTGGATGTTAAATGCTGCCTTAATAGGAGGCATTAGCCTGCTACGCCACTCAGGCCCCTCATTTTTAAAAAAATGAGCATCCCAGACAGAGAGACACAATGACACATAAATACAAAAGTCAAAGGGTTTGTGTTTGCTGTCATGCAAATTTCATCATTTGTCTCTTGTTGCTTTATCTACAGGCATGTACACACCTAAGAGCACCCTAGTACCAATTGTTGCGCTATTCAGTTTCAATGTATTGATTGGAAGGGACATATCTGTCTCCTTTCATGTCTACCTTAGTTCAGCTAACATTAAGTGGATCAAATTGCAACAGGAAAGACAACTAACACATGAAGAATGAAGCTCTCCAGTTACCAAAGAGCACCATGCTGAGAAATTCTGCATTTCTCTCTTCAGCAGTTCTTATTCAATTTCCTGAAAGAGATTTTGCTTGTGAAACAGAAGAGAATCTCAGTGGAATTCTTACGGATAGATTATGTTGTTCTTGTCTATTTTTTAGTTAAAAGGTGATCAAGGGGCATGAATGAATGCCCTGTCTTTTGTTGAACTGTTGGGTGTCTAACAGGCCTTAACTTCCATGGATTCCCATTCTCCCATCAAATCTCAAAGAAATACTTCATGGAAAACAAACAAATATCTGTTCCTCACAATAAAACTTGTTGGCACCACTACTGAGAGGTCATTGTGTATCTAAGGAATTGTCAATGAACTTCTGTTATTTCTGGAAGAACATTGTCCTCAGAAATAGAGGAGAATTTTAAAAGCCCATTTGTGGGCAGCTCTTTGGAACATCGTTGCTGTCATACTGAGATCGTGAGGATATGAAAATGATAGCTTTAGAGTGAGTTTGTTCAAATATACACTGATGATCTAATAAACTCAGAGAATTTTGAGAAAAGGGAATTAAATTTCTTTGCCGTTTTTTAAATGTACTTAACGAAACAAAATCTAGCCACATTAAGAGAATATGCAGAACTGAGGAAAATCTGCACTATTGTGCAAATCAAAGAGGCAGTTTAACACAGTACTCATTATTATTATTATTTGTGTTTTTAATTCAGTTTTTGACTCAAAGACTGCTTAAATCAGTCTTTTCAGTTTAATTGGCAAGATTTTGGAAGTGGTTTCCCATTATCTCCTTCATTTTAGGGCTTTAGGCCACAAAATTGGCTTGTATCTAAGGGGAGGCTAGAATTTATGGTCTCTTGGTTTCTAGCCTGGTCCCTTAACCATTACACCAAAGTAAGTGGCTCTCATAATTTTCATAAGCCCTCTATATTGAAAACACAAGTCCTAAAAATGCTCTTGGAAAAAAAGAATGTTTATTATTCATATCTTGAGATGGCCCTTATTGCTATTATGATATGGGGGAAATTGGCTGCCAGATATCACCTTTTGAAGTTTTCAAGTTCTTTTCAGCAGGACCAATACAGTGGCCTGGTTTCACTTCCCTCTTTCTCACCACAGCATGTTGTTGATGACTTTCAAAGTTTCGAATCCCTTCTTGTTTCCCCATTTCCCCTCCCATACTGCTAAATTCTGACCATTCTTGATCTCTCGCACAGCAATTTTTCTGGGTCACAAGATAGCGAGCTAATTATAATATAGCTTTTTCAACAAAATGGTTTCTCAGGTGCTTCTGAAATTGGCCATATTAATTCAACTTACTGAGGAATGTTTCACTCAAGGAGGTCTCCAGGCTGTACTGAAATATGTGAGGATATGGAATGTAAATACAGTTTCCGAGCTTGCAGGAGGTCTGTTTGAAAACATAAAGTGAATTAAACCCAAACATTTAAATATTAAGTGCTGTGAGCAATGAAAATGTATTAGAAACTTTTAATTTATTTATAGAGGCTAATGCTCATTTTAAAAAACTCATTTTGGAAAGGAAAAGTCTTGCAGTGCCTGTTGAGTGATCAAACTGCTTTATGTCATTGGTGCTCTCTTTGCAAAGATATATAGCTGGGAATGAGAAATACTGACTGCCAATCCATGCAGAGGCACAGGAAAAGAACCAAATTAGTTTATATGAAGTACCATGGAGAGTTTAGCATGGATACATGCCGTGAATGCCTGTTGTGGGGAAAAAAAATACTCATATTTGGAATAAAATAAAATAAAAATTATAATAGTTCAATGAGACAATTAAAGAGCTATGGTTGTAAAATTGAATTTACAGCCTACAGAGGAATGGAGTGAGTCTGTCATATTCACTCTGTCAAGGACCTTGGAGTACTCATATCAAATGATCTAAGTGCCAGAGCCCACTGTAACAATATCACCAAAAAGGCATTAAGGGTTGTAAACCTAATCTTGCGTAGCTTCTTCTCCGGTAATATTACACTACTAACCAGAGCATACAAAACATTTGCTAGACCAATTCTCAAATACAGCTCATCTGTCTGGAACCCGCACTGCATATTGGACATTAATACAATTGAGCGCATCCAGAAATATTTCACAAGAAGAGTCCTCCACTCCTCTGCTCGTAACAAAATACCTTATGCCACCAGACTTGAAATTCTGGGTTTAGAAAATTTAGAACTACGCCACCTTCGGTATGACCTAAGCATAGCTCATAAAATCATCTGCTACAATGTCCTACCTATCAATGAGTATTTCAGTTTCAACCACAACAATACACGAGCACACAATAGATACAAACTTAAAGTGAACCGCTCCAAACTCGATTGCAGAAAATATGACTTCAGTAACAGAGTTGTTAATGCCTGGAATGCACTACCAGACTCTGTGATCTCATCCCAAAACCCCCAAAACTTTAACCTAAAACTGTCTACTGTTGACCTCACCCCATTCCTAAGAGGCCTGTAAGGGGTGTGCATAAGAGCACCAGCGTGCCTACCGTCCCTGTCCTAATGTTCCCTTTAATTGTATTCATTTTATGTATTCAATTCATGCTTATACTTATATATATTATCTAATATGTACTCGACAAATAAATAAATAAATAAATAAATAAATTTTGATCCAACTCCTGGATGGAAAAGTGGCATTGCCCAAAAATAGTGTTAACCTATATGTGTGTTCAATATGACATTAATCTATATTTCACACATAAAAGTTTGCATAACAAACAGGCACTTTCAAAAAAGAAAAGAAATATCATTTTTATTTTATTTTATTTCCAATTTATATACCGCCCTTCTCCCTGAGGACTCAGGGCGGTGTACAGCCAGACATAAAAAACATAAAATATAAATATTAAGACATTTAAAATATATATATAATTTGGCTACAAAATTTAAAACTCACAGACCAATTAAAATATTAAAAATATTTAAAATTTCTTCTTAAGCCAGCCCGGCTTGTTGGAAAAAATGTGTTTTTAGGGCACGGCGGAAGGCACTGAGGTCATGAATTCTCCTAATCTCCGGGGGCAACTGGTTCCAGAGGGTGGGTGCCCCCACAGAGAAGGCTCTCCCCCTGGGAGTCACCAGCCTACATTGTTTGGCTGATGGCACCCTGAGGAGGCCCTCTCTGTGGGAGCGCACGGGTCGATGGGAGGTCATCGGTGACAGCAGGCGGTCTCGGAGATAACTAGGCCCTATGCCATGGAGCGCTTTAAAGGTGATCACCAACACCTTGAAGCGCACCCGGAAGACCACCGGAAGCCAGTGCAGCTCGCGCAGGAGCGGTGTTATGTGGGAGCGCCACGCTGCTCCCGTCACTACCCGCGCGGCCGCATTTTGGACCAGTTGGAGCCTCCGGGTGCTCTTCAAGGGGAGCCCCATGTAGAGAGCATTACAGTAGTCTAGGCGGGAAGTGACAAGGGCGTGAGTGACTGTGCACAGGGAATCCCGATCAAGAAAGGGCCGCAACTGGCGAATCAGGCGAACCTGACAAAAGGTCCCCCTGGCTACAGCTGTCAGATGTTCCTCCAAGGACAGCTGCCTATCCAGGAGGACTCCCAGATTGCGAGCCCTTTCTGCGGGGGCTAAGGACTCGCCCCCGATAGTCAGCGATGGAGTCAACTGACTATATCGGGATGCCGGGAACCACAGCCACTCCGTCTTGGACGGGTTGAGCCTGAGTTTGTTTCTCCCCATCCAGATCCGCACGGCTTCCAGGCACTGGGACATCACTTCGAGGGCATCATTGGGGTGGCCTGGGGTGGAGATGTACAGCTGGGTGTCATCAGCGTACTGATGGTATCTCACCCCAAAGCCACGGATGATCTCACCCAGCGGCTTCACATAAATGTTGAACAGAAGGGGCGAGAGGACCGACCCCTGCGGCACTCCACAAACGAGAGGCCTCGAGGTCGACCTCTGCCCCCCTGTCAACACAAACTGCGACCGGTCGGAGAGAAAGGAGGAGAACCACTGTAATACAGTGCCCCCCACCCCCAACTCTTCCAGCCGGTGCAGCATGATACCATGGTCGATGGTATCAAAAGCCGCTGAGAGATCTAATAGGGCTAGGACAGAGGAACATCCCCTGTCCCGAGCCCTCCAGAGATCATCAACCAACGTGACCAATGCCGTCTCTGTGCTGTGCCCAGACCTGAAACCCGACTGGAACGGATCCAGATAAGATGTTTCCTCCAGGAATTGTGGAAACTGTTGCGCAACCACACTCTCAACAACCTTCGCAATAAAGCGAAGGTTGGAGACAGGACGATAGTTAGCTAATACTGCTGGGTCCAGGGAAGGCTTCTTGAGGAGGGGCCTCACCACCGCCTCTTTCAAGGCGGCAGGGAAGTGACCCTCACTCAAGGAGGCGTTGATAATGCCCTGGAGCCAGCCTTGTGTAACCTCCCGGGAGGCCAGTACCAACCAGGAGGGACACGGGTCCAGTAAACATGTGGCCGCACTAAGTCTCCCCAAAATCCTGTCCACATCATCAGGAGTCACAAAGTCAAACTCTTCCCAGATAACATTCTCAAGACTATTCCCTGTCACCCCGCCCAGATCTACCCAGTCGGAGTCCAAATCCCCCCGAATCTGAGCAATTTTGTCATACAGGTATTGTCCGAAATCCTCCGCCCTGCCTTCCAAGGGGTCCTCCCGCACTCTCGCATGAAGCAGAGAGCGGGTCACCCTGAACAGGGCGGCCGGACAATTCCCTGATGACGCAATAAATGCGGAAAAGTAGTTCAACTTTGCCGCCTTTATCGCCACTAGGTAGGTCTTAATATGCGACCTTACCAGTGTTCGATCAGATTCAGCGAGACTGGCCCTCCAACCACTCTCTAGGCGTCTTTTCCGGCGCTTCATCTCTCTCAGCTCCTCGGTAAACCAGGGAGCTGCTCGAGATCCATACCGGGTCAGAGGCCGCAAAGGCACGACTCGATCCAAGGCTCCACCAGCTGCCCGATTCCAGGCAGCTACCAGGTCCTCGGCCGAGTCGTGTGCCAGATCCTCAGGAAACGGCCCAAGCTCCATCTGGAACCTATCAGGATCCATCAGGTGCCTGGGGCGGACCCATCTAGTTGGTTCCGCCTCCCTGCGGCGGGGTGTAGCGGTTCGGAGATCTAGGCGAAGGAGTGAGTGATCAGACCATGACAAGGGTTCTATGTCTATACCCCCTATAACCAGATCACTCAACCACTGGCCAGAGACAAAAATCATGTCCAGAGTATGCCCCCCCCCTATGAGTGGGGCCATGAACTAATTGGGTCAGGTCCATGGCCGTCATGGAAGCCATGAACTCCCGAGCCACCTCAGACGTTTCACCAACAGAAGGCAAGTTGAAATCACCCATGACCATAAGCCTGGGTGTATCCACTGCCACCGTGGCTATCACGTCGAGTAGCTCGGGCAGGGCTGTTGCCACGTGGCAGGGAGCCAGGTACGTGAGCAGCAAGCCCAACTGAACCCCATGACCCCATTTCATAAGGAGGGACTCACATCCGGCAATCTGTGGCACAGTGGTCTCCCTTGGACCTAGATCTTCGTTAATAATAACCGCTACCCCCCCGCCCCTCCCCTGGGCCCTTGGCTGATGGAATGCTCTGAAACCTGGTGGGCACATCTCAACCAGAGGGACCCCTCCCTCTGGACCCAACCAGGTTTCCGTAATACCTGCCAGGTCCGCTCCCCCCTCCTTTATAAGATCACAGATGAGGGGGGCCTTATTTACCACGGACCTGGCATTGCACAGCATCAACCGAAGGCCCAGATCCTGAGTATCTGTGCTACCTAGTGTCCGAGTGGAGCTTTGGAGACCGGGGCGAGCAATCGCTCTCAAATAGCGAGTGCGCGCCCCCGACACATGATGTGGTCCCCTGCTCCCGCCATATCTGCCCCTCCCAACTACCGTGCTGATGGTGCAACCCTCATAAATATGATCCTCTGTCCCCCCTCCAATCCCTCGTTCTGCACCCCCCAAACCGTTACCCCATGCGGGGCTAGGCTCTGACCATGGAGGATGACCCCCCCCATCCCCATCAGTCGTCTTCTCAATTCCCCTTAAAAAATTATTACAAACCCCCCTCCCCGGATCCCTTAAAATCTTATTAAAACACTTCACCAAAAAGCCCCACACACCCTTCTTTGCGTCATACCATCTCTCCGGACTCCAAAGTCCGTCATCGAGATAGGCCCTTGGTAAGGTGGAGGGCCAAACCTGCGCGAGGGGGGAATCTCGCAGGGCAAGCAATTCAGATACTGAGTACATCAAGACCCTTGGGGGGGGGAATAGTCCAAGGTCAGAGATCACCAGATGTTAAAAACATAGAGGGACAGAATTCTGATCCATGGTCCAAGTCACCGGGCTCCATTGCCCTCTCACAGCAATGGAGGGGAAGGCAGATACAATTCAACCCCCAGAAGTATCCTGGCCGGCTCTCCTCTCACAAGGCCTGCCAGGAAAACTAGATGATAATCCAGGAGTGAGGTGGCCATACTCCGCCTTCCACTGGCCTCAGGTCCATGGTTCCAGTGCCCCCTTGGGTTAGGAGCGTCAAGGGGTCGAATCCTCCAGCTCACACAGAGTGTTCAAATAGTTCAGGAGATATCTTCCGGGGCAGGAAATAGATGGCAATATGAGGGGGGGGGAGAGTGGAAATAGTTCAGCAGACCAAATAAATGGGGCTGTTATGGCAATAACAAGGTCTAACAAGGTCTAAGCATGGTCCGGGAAGAAGGAGGGGTGGGGGAAATTCAGACAGCAAGAGTCTGTAGTCATTCACCGACCCCACAAATCCCTCAAGCTTCCACTGTAGATGTAGTACTCCCCTATTTTCACCCTCCAGATCAACTAAAGGGGGGAGGGGACTGGGGGATTCCAGGTCCGTATGGGGACAGCCCATCCCCACGGCCAAGCACCCTCCGGCCGCTCGGGGGATACTTTCCAATCCTCTGGAAAACCTCCATTCTGCAGTTACTGCTAAAAAATCCCACATCGGCATTGTAGATATCTGCAGGCCCTTACAGGCCGCCCCGACCTCGGCCGCCATCCCTGCAGTCGTCGCTGCGGCCGCCGCCACCACCGTCGACATCGCTGCCATTGGCCCTTCCGCTGTCGCCCCCAGCCGCCCCTCGCCTCCATAGATCTCATACGAGGCATCGAGGGGCGTGGGGAACCTCCGCAGGGGGCCCCAGCATCGTCGTCTTCGAGGCCGCTGCTGTCGCCCCGCCAGCCGCAGGTAGCCGCCGATATCGCCCTGGCTGTTCCGCCAGGCCTGTGAAGCCGCGCCCACTCTCTAGCGGCGTCTCCTGCCGTCTTCCCTGAAGCCGTTTTTTCCGGCTTTTTTCTCGGAGCTGGGATGGTCCGGAGAGCTGACGAAGCTCTCAAAATATCCTCCTGACACTCCTTTACCCGGGCGGGGGCCTTAGATGTTCCGCCCGACCCTCCAAAGCCTCCTTAAACCGAGGCATCCCCTCCCAACAATCGGAGGTCTCAGCACCGGAGCGCCATCTTGAGCACAAAAGGATGTCAGTTCATGAAAGTACAGTTGCTTTTCCACTTTCCCTCTTGGGTGGATCCATGGCAAAATCTTAGTCAGAAGCAGGAAGGAGATCAGCTTGAATATTCCTGTAAGTTTTATCCTTCCCTGAAAAACTAAACAGAGCAAAAAAAACCAAAACAAGTAATGGGTTGGAGAAGAGTTAAACTTTTGCCATGGCAGAAACAATAAGAAAATTTATTTTTAGGGCTTCTCTCTTTGCGTCTATGGACATGTCAGAGACCAGATCCTTTTCCTCTTTACCTAATCCTATCATACTCAAATAAATGGCTCTCTTTTCCTAACAGAGTCCTTCAGTGCTTCCCTTGCTGACAAGGGATGAGATTGGCTTAAGGCAGCAGGGATCCTGCAGAGAGAAATGAACAGTCAACACTGTAAATTGGCAGAACTGTGTATGTTCTATGTAAATGGGAGACAGGCATCTACTCCCTTAACATTTTATCATTCTTTCCCATGGATGCAGTAGCTACTGCTCCTGCATTTGAATAAAAAAAAGGGGGGGGGTGTTTAAAAGTAAAATGGCCCTTATACCAACAAGCTTACTCTGTTTTTCCGGCATGGTCTGAAAGTCCTGACAGCAAATTAGAGTCCTAAAATTTCCTGCTTCACAGTTCACATTTCTTATAAAAATTTCTTATACATTTTTATGTCTCACTTTTCTTCCCACTTTGGCAAGCTGGAACCCAATGTTTTTTCTCTCAATAAAGATGTGTGATTTTTCTCCTCAGAGTTGTGCACCATTTTCATCACTCCATGACACTGGCTATTTAAAAGGGCAATGGAGGAGTATTTGTTTTCCCATTTGTTAAAGAAGCAACAATGTCAAAAGATTCAGGAGAGTCCATTGGAATTGGGCAGCTAATAAATTCAAATAAATAACTCTTCAGAACATCCTGGAATAGCCATGTAACATATTATACTACTATAATATACTGTATACCATACTATATTAGTTAAAGAAGTAAGAGCAAGTCTCAGAAATGAGATAAGTTTCAGTTAAATGAGGACTCTTCTAGTATCCACTCCTTCATCAATGCAAGCAAGATCTATAATGGAAAATAAACTCAGACAAAGAGTCAAGGGCCTTCTGATTCTGCTACCTGATTTCCAGAGCCACATCAAATTTGGAATATCAAATATGCTATACAAGGTACAGTATTTCCACAGTTGTTGCTTAACTCTCTACAGGTAGTCCTTGTCTTACAATCATTCATTAATGCTAAGTTACAATGGCATTAAAGAAAAAGTGACATATCTGATTGCTTAGACATATGGGCTTGGCCCAAGGTAAACCTAGAGTTAAGATGAATCAGACCAATGCATGAGCCCTCAGCCCTCTTGAGTGTGTTATAAGGAACTTTGTTACCTAAAAAGCCTGATGGGATATGAAAGTTGAAACTTTGGTAAAATATAATGCACTTTGGCATTAGGACATGCCTGAAGTCTGGGCCCCCAGGGGGATTCCATAGTTTTGGGAATTCCTGAGATGAAGGGGCATGGATGAGTACTAACAGGATGAGCCTGGAGCAGAATAAGAAAATGCTGAAGGATTGTGGCCTATGATGGCCCCTGTCATTCATTTGATCTTCAGCTCTTTATCCATCCATCCTATAAGGGACTCTATCCCATGATGGAGCATGTTTCTATGGGAAGGTTCTTGTTTATACCCCCTTTTCTACTGCTGATATGTATGCCTGGAAGGACCAGCTTGGCTCTTACACAGAAGCCCCACATAAATATGCTGACTTAGTTTTGTCCATCAGTTGCACTCATAGCCCTAATTGTGTGGAACTACAGGTCATGCTAGGTATTATTATTATTATTATTATTATTATTATTATTATTATTATTATTAGATTTTCTATTAAATAAATTTCTTAGTGCTTAATAAACAAGTTGTCTGAGTATTTAATTTGTTTAAAAATACAAATTTACATTCTTAAACTCCACCCTTTTTTCCAACCATTGGTAAAATAGATTCCATGTTTGATAATATTCTACATCTTTTGTTTAATTCTCAATGTCAATCTATCCATTTCTGCACAATCTACTGTGTTTTCCCAAAAATAAGACCCTGTCTTATAATTTTTTGAACCCTGAAATAAGCGCTTGGCCTTATTGCCATGCGCTCAAAAGCCCGATAGGGCTTATTATCAGGGGATGTCTTATTTTGGGGAAAACAGAGTAGTATCTATCTGACTATTCCTGGAAGGACCAGCTTTACTCTTACACAGAAGCCCCACATAAATACGCTGACTTAGTTTTGTCCATTAGTCACATTCATAACCCTAATTGGGCAGAACTACAGACCATGCTAGATGTTTTTCTTATGGCCAAGGAGAGGTGTCTGGTGGTGGCTGCTGCTTATAGAAACTTGCTGAAGAGGAAAAATCTCTTCTTCCTGAGACTGATCCCAGGAGGTTGATAAACATGATATGATAGCCCAGATTATGAATGACTGAAAGAGTTCCAGGATCTAGTTGTTTGTGCTTTGCAAAATGATGTTCCCAAACAGAAAAACCTGGGGAAGATCTGTGCCGGCTATCAGCTTACCTTCTGAAAGTCCAAGTGACTTCCTTGAGCACCTTTATCAGGTCTTTCAGAAGTACAGGCTAAAGTACTGTGTTCCATTTGGGATTGCCAAGATGTTTCGAATAGCTTTGAAAAGTAAAGTTAAGAGCATTTTAAGCTTTTCCAATTTCTCTCCTAAACGTTTGGCTGTCTTTATTAAAATCAGTGCAGTGGATGCTGAAAAACTTATTTTTCCAGACACTGGCAGTTGTTAAAATAAAAATCCATCTTGGCCACAACACATTTTGAATTTTTTTTTCTTTTTCAGCTTTGAAGTGACAAGCAATCAGTTTTGTCAAGTTGTCAAAACACTTCTGCATCTCTTCTGCACACTCACAGTTTCCAATACAATTTGCCACAAGCAGCTTAACTGTGAGATTATGTCACAGCAAGTGGTAATTAACTGCTCCATAAAGATAGAACAGTAATCTTTCAGCTCAGAAGCAAATACAGGGCATTTGTAATTCCCAGAATGATGGAAAGGTCCTTTCCTTTTCTGCAGATAAAATGTAGCTAGAAACATTTCCTCGGAGGTTACGAAAGCTATGAAGTCAAACATTCTATTTGAGCAAAGAAGATCATCACCCATTTCCCAATTTTTGAGCAGGCACAAGCAGATTTTGTGAATTGCTCACTCTGAAATCCAAATAAGGATGTTTGGTCAGTGTCTACAAAGCTGTATCTGTTGTAGTCCTTGTAGTCCTAATTTATCTTATTTACTTGCTTCATCTTTTTTTTTTAGCTTCTTAAAGTGACCTCAAGTACATGGAATTCAATTATTTTATTTATCTTTAACTCGTATGAACTGGTGATATGCCATCTGTTTTAGGCTGAGGTTTTCATGTGGTCTTTGCCAGCAGCTGAACTCCAAATGCATGCCCAGCTATTAAAAAGACATAGGTGGAATCAAGTAAAGAATGACTGGATTTAAATATACGCAGAAGTAAAATTCATGAAATTTAAAAAAATGGTCTTTTTGTATTTAACTTTCCCGTTTCCTTTCAAAATTGGAATTCAGCAAGACAATTTAAGGGCTGTTTGGAGGATTGCTCATGGCTGAAAAACAAATATGTTTCCTTTTCACTGGATCCACATTTACTCAGAGATGGATGTCTACCCAAAACCTTATTTTAGTTTTTATGTTAAAATGAAATAGTCCACATAGTTACATTCCATTCAGGGATTTCATAACTTTCTCTTCTTATCAAAGTCAAAATTACACTCACAGCCACAATTACATGGGCCTGCCTTTAAATATCATCAAGAAGCTTTACTTGGCACAGAATTCAACAGCCCAGATGTTCAGCAACTGTTATTATTGGAAGCACATGGCACCTGTTTGTGAGACCTGCATTAGCTTACATAATAGCTTTGGGGTGTAATTATATACTGGTGTTAACCTAGAAACATCTCTATGACTTAGCACCAAGCCATCTATAGAGCAACATTTCCCAGTGAACTCAATCAAACCATATCTACTCCAAAATTTTGAAGTTCATTGTGGCTCTCCAGCTATGCACCTTTCTTCTAAGGATCCAAGTTGTGCATTTTTGTTTTAAATCAAGTGGTTAAATGGTCTGGAAATATAAACGTAGACCAAATTCTATGGAGAAGTGTATTCATGAATCCAGTTAATTGTGGGAGTGTCATTGGAGAAGTGATTCTACAGGCATAGAAAGCTGTTTATGAAACCCCGCAACTTAAAGGATCTGCTTGAAATTGCTAATTAGACATGTGATTATGGGGAGCATCACATGCAATTTCTATGTTTGTCTCAGAATCTGCACTAAACCCAACAACCTTGGAGATGAATACAGTAACAGTCCTTTGCTTTTTTGCCTTTGAAGTTAATAGTTAACCAAATGAGATGTGCCAGGTTCTCTGCTCTGCTACATAGAAATCTGTAACTACCCTTTTTTAATTCAATGTGCTGTGAGTAATGGAAGAAAAAGTGTGGTGATGATTGATCTGTATGTTTTCAAAGCAAGGGAGAGGAGAGCTTTAGTCATTAATGTCTCATTTGTCAAAATGATTACTTTCAGTTGGACATTTTCTATGTGAATCACAGGTAAGGTAAACAACTAAAAATGTTTAAAATCATGGCAACAGGTAATGTCAATGAGCTTATCTTCATAACAAAATTCTTAACGTACACTTACCCTCCAATATGGAAATAGGAATCCACTTCATTTCACTAATTATTAAATAAAATAAGTTTTCCAAAACTGTTTCTGTGTGTGGCATTCTTATTTCAGTTTTTTTTAAAAAAAATTTTTAATGTGATTCACAGATATGGAATAGGTAGGTGGTTTATATTAATATATATGAATGAGTCTAATTCTGGCCTATTTTTGCTTTGAATTAGCACAATTATAACTCCAAGCTATCTGTTATCTGTATTAGCCTGTATTTTTAAAAATCACTTCTGATACATTTTTCTTAATATGTACATTTGCCTATGATTTGTATTGTAAAAAAATAAAAAAATAAATAGAGAAATATAGCATCCAAAGGATAACTGGATTACACTCTATATCTGGGATGTAAAAATCAGTGTAATCTTAAATTGCAGACCAGTTTTTTGATTGGATTCGTTTTTCATTCTGTCATCTTCACAAAAAACAAAATATGCAACAAAATAGGAAGATGCCTTATACTGGATTAAAGAATTGCTTCATCTTGTCCAGTAATATCCCTTTCAATAGGCAGATCCTGTCTAGGCATTTCAATGGAATATGAGACTTCTGCGAAAGATTGACTTCTATGAAATTCACGGTAATCAAAAAATCCCCATTCAGTTTGAAATTGGACTTAAAATGTGATACTGTTGTGGCATGATCTGAAAATCCATGGCTTAATTGTGATTGCAGACTTAAATCATAAATTAAATCTAATTTACGGAAATAATACAATCAGTTTGTTACAGTACTTGTGAACACAGCTGGTTGTTCGGTTGTTGTTCACACCTTTTTAATACTGTGAAAATATTTCTGTAATTTACATTTATAGTCAACATTTCCACCATCACCTGTCCCTTTTACCAGATTTATGCATGCAGGGATTCTTGTATTCTCATTATTTTCCCTTTTCTTTTGGTCTTTTGCTGAATTAAGTCAATTGAACAACATTGGACCAAGCTTTCTATTCTGAAACAGACTAATTTTTCATAATTTATACAGAAGAGGCATTTTCATTCTTTTGTCTGTTTACTGAAGTCATCTGGAAGTGCACTTGGCACACACAAAAATACGTACAACTAATATGTGGATCATAATAGACTATCATCAATAACATGTACCTTTGTGGCAGCAATTTAAATAAAACAATTCATAGAAGAAAATTCGAATTTAAATATCCAGTGATGGCTTATTTTCTAGAGAAATGAGATTATACTTGTTGTAAATGTGAGACAATTGAAAGCCCATTATTTAATTGTAAATATCAGCGGGGACTCTCTTCTCAGTTTATTCTATTTTGAACAATGGAAATGTATCATGCAAAATAGACCATCTTTTCAATTTGGTGTAGTAGAGTACAATATGACAAGCTGACTCTTCCAGGAATGGAAAACACTATAATTTGGCAGCATCACTACAATTCCAGTGTTGGAAATTACATTAACCATGAATGGTCTCTTTGATCAGATGGATTTTTTCCCCAAAAATGAGGTGGGGGGGGGAGAGGCAAGTACAGCAACATAGGCAGTTCCTCTGTTCAGTACCTGCAGAGATTAAAAAAAGGAGTGGACAACAGTTGATGAGAAGGAGATTTTTTATATATAAAAAAAGTTTTTTTATTTTATAACAAACATACAATTCACAATCAATCATACAATGTATCATCTAAGTACATCTCTTATGCCTTCTTCTTATTCCACCAATATTTATCATATCTTGATTCTATCATTTCATTTATTGTAACATTTCCCCCAATTTCCTTACTTTTCTATTAATACATTTATCTATGCAACAATTTAATCCCCACCCATCCTTCAACCCCCCCCTCCCCACAAACCCCCGACTTCCCAGAGCAAAAACAGGGTATAAAATTTAACGTTTGTTAAGTTAAGTAAGTTAAAATATGCTAACTTACTACAAGATTCAAAACTCCCTCACACTCTTTAAATCCCCTTTAAAAAATTATTCATCAACCTACCCTTTATAAATTTTCTTATCACTTTTCGTATTTGTTAAGTTATGTCTAACTTAAACATTTCATCACATACAGCTTTTAAAAAATACTATAATCTTAGCTTAAACATTTTAAAATCTCTTAATACATCACTAAGACATTCTTCAAAATATAAATTTCAAAACCTCTTTTCTTTTAAAAAGAAAAAAGAACTTTTCATATTTGTTAAGTTATATCTGACTTAAACATTTTATCACATATAGCTTTTTTTAAAAAAACTATAATCTTAGTTTAAACATTTTAAGATCTCTTAATACATCACTAGGACATTCTTCAAAATATAAATTTCAAAACTTTTTTTTAAAAAAACAAAAAAACTATCCATTAAATTTTAAATTAACCATTTTAATACTTCAATAAGTTTGAAAAAACTATCCAATTTTAATTAAGCCTTTTTACTTCAATAAAACAGTAAACTTTTCAAATTTATTACTAAAATCATCCTCAAAAGAAATTAATCTTGCATTCTTCCTTTCTTTCTATATTTTTTCCAGTCCTTCCTCTTCAATAATACTTTCTTCTTCAGCATTGCTCCTCCCCCTGCTTTTGTTTTCGAAAGTTTTTGAATTTTAATTTGAGGTTGATGTATCTTTAAAACTCATTCTCCTCTTAAAATTATTTCCTCTAATTTGAAACCCCGGTTTCGACTCTTCCTGCTGGTAAAGTCAATTACTTCATTCCTTAAATACTGATTCTGTCTGTAAAACCAAGAATTGTCACGATAAAATTTGTCAGTTTGCAGTAAAGAGTCTAGTTGCTGTTCTTCAGTTGGTTGCGTGGAAGCCTGATGAGAAGGAGATCTTGATGTCACATTGGAGACAACTGTGCCCAATGATAGGATGTTGCATAAGGCAGTTTCCTCTCTCTTCTAGTACAGTGCCATATTAAGCCCAAAGATTCATATTAAGACAATGTTCAAATATTGCAAAAAAGATGGGACTCAGCAGGCAAAGCGATCACCCAAAGGAAGAGCTAAAACTGGGGTAACCTTCAAAGGCATCGATAGTATGCAGCAGGGATTCTGCAGTCATTTGAACCTCTAGCCTCTTCCTTTGATTTTCAGTTATCAAGAAACCTAAATGAACAACATTTTCCCCACCCCTAAGTGTGTTTTTGAGAGAAAGTGTGTTTCTTTTGAGAGAAAAGAAAGTCATTTTTCTATCAAGAAATTATAGATCCACTTCTTGATTATTTTTAGAACACTTTTGGTTGTGTTTATTATGCATCCTGTTTTCAGTCTTCCTCCAAACCACAGCCCACTAATGGGACTTGCAACAATAATGTCACTCATATCAGATCTGAGATATCAGACATTGGCAAGGAATTGATTCCTTCCTCCTACATACTTTTCTGTTCAGGGATATGTTGCATCCTTCTCTCATGAAAATCTCAGAGCTGTTTGAGTGCATCGATTGACTAGGAGGAGGGAAACCTTTGTTTGGAATAACTGTTTCAATATTCTGTGGCTAAGTTTATTTTTTTCCTCTATTTTGTATAGATTTATTTGGTACACCAGCTAAAACTTTTCCTGGAGCAGGTAACCTGTGTCACAGCTATTTATGTATTTGGACTACTACAATATACTCGATATAGATCTGGAAGACCACCTGGATGCTATAGCTGGATGGAAGGAGTGTTAGTTGCTATCTGTAAAAGTCAACTTTTTGTACAATAATTGTCATCTCGTATATTATTTGGTTTTTCTTTTCTTTTCTTTTTTGCAAAGGAAAATGTCTGGGCTGGCATTTCCCTGTTTAATTGCAGTGGTTGACACCTACCCTGGAATCTCTCCAACATGTATTCAGACCCTAGCCTTAGCTCTAACCTGAAGTGTTTTTGTTTGTCCTGGATGTGCAAGGTGAGATAGGAGGGAAAATGAGTATCTTCAGAACATTCAGAGGTGAGCCCATTTAAGTCACAAGAAAAATGCTCAGATCAGCTCACCAGGGGTAGGATCCTACTGGTTTAACAGCCAGTTCGCTAAGCTGTGTACACGTGCGCAGTTTGGAGGAAACTTATCTTCCGCGTTGCTGCTGGCAAGGAAAGCAGCTGAGGCACAGCAATCCACTCTGCTGCGCCAATCAGCTGGGCTTCTGAAATGAAAATATAGGTGAGTATAATGCAGGGGCGGGCGGGCAGGCGGGCCCACTTTAAAATTGGAACAAACTGTTTCACTCATGACTGATAGTCAGAGTTTACGGTTCACCCGAACCGGTCCAAACCAGTAGAATTCCACCACTGCAGCCCACATTCATGTCATGAACATTGCAGGAACGTGTATCATACCAATACTCATCAGATCACAAGTGAAAGCTATTAAAGTGCTCCAAATTCCACAGCCATTATCTGAAAGGTCAGCCACTATTTACATTAGATTCTAGGTATTTCCTTCACTCTAGATCAGGGATGTCAAACAGACGGCCTGCAGTCTGGATGCATCATGTACAGGCCATGCCAACCCCAGCTCCATGAAGGGAAAAACATTTCTATTCTATTCTATTCTATTCTATTCTATTCTATTCTATTCTATTCTATTCTATTCTATTCTATTCTATTCTATTCTATTCTACTCTACTCTACTCTACTCTACTCTACTCTACTCTACTCTACTC
>WNWU01000006.1:42415635-42430914 GCA_012654045.1 Ptyas mucosa | reverse complement strand
TCTACTCTACTCTACTCTACTCTACTCTACTCTACTCTACTCTACTCTACTCTATCATCATAAATATGAGTCAGTTGGCAAGCATCTGAATTTTGATCACGTGACCATGGGAATGCTACAATGGCTGTAAGCGTGAAAAATGGTCATAAGGCAATTTTTTCAGCGCTGTTGTAACTTTGAATGGACACAAAATAAACTGTTGTAAGTGTTTTGTTAAATGACTACCTGTAAAATCCCACAAATGAACAAGACAAGGAATTTGTTTGAAATTTTGAAAGACCAGAAATTCCAATGCTTTTCTTAAAGATAACTCATTAGAAAAACGTCATTTAACAAAAACAAAACAAAACAAAAAAACCCAGCAAGGTTTCCATCGACCCAAATCTGAATTCAGGATATTTGAATAGCTGAGGATCCAGCTTTAGATTTAGGATCTAATGACCCACTCAAAGCTGAGAATATCTTCATAAGAACGGTGGAAAATGTACATGTTTTTTATCAATATGAAAACATTGATAAATATGTTTTTAGGCAAGGCATAGGCAAGGGTACTGATCTTTAGAATCCTTTGCTACTGGAAGAGTTTACTGCAATAGTCAAAATTGATCAAGTTACTTAATTTAACATCAAAGTTCAAAGGAAAATGAGAGAAAAGCTTTTAAGGCCTGACAGATACTGAGAATGGCTAAAATGATTATAGCTATGTTTGGCAATAAGGAGGGGATCTGTGTGTTTCTACAAATCAGAGGAATATGTATATACACACAGAGGAATACACACACACACACACACACATGGAGCTAAATTCATGATAAATGGATGGGAGGGAGGGAGAGAGGAAGGAGATGAGATGAGATGAGGGAGGAAGAATGATCACACATTTTGCAAAGTATTGGTTTGCTCCCGGAACTCTATGGCCAGCTCCCAATTTGCATAGACCCTTTAGGGCTGCCTCTCCTCTTCATGTTATGCATGAATTAGCATCTCCCTTTCATCCAGCAGAAGCCTGATTAAACTGAAAGGTTTCTCCCTTCTGCTCTATTAAAATCTGATTTTGGCAGCTAGGCAGAACATCCTAGGAACAGCAGAGAGCAAGAGAATCAGATGATGACACTGGAACTGATAGAGGAGGTGGGTGGGTGGGTAACACAAAGGCTTCTAGTCCTTTTTGATTCAACTATATTCAACTATGCCCATTTCATCAACTATTACAGTCTGATTTAAAATGAATAAAAATGCATTTATTTTATATGATTTCTCCAAGTTACGCAATTTGCATGGAACTTGCTCCAATAGGTATTTTTATATATAACACACATTTTATTCAACTTTTAAAAACATATTCACCCAGGAAATGTGGATTAGACTCATTTACTTTAAAATATGCATTCCAAACGTGACTTTGTTATCAAAGAAGAGGGGCAGCAATTAGAATCTATACACATTTCTTTGTTCCACAAGAACTGAGCATCACTGTTATCTTGAGGTCCAAACAGATTGTTACATTACAATGGCTCAGAAAACAGCCCAAAAAATGGCCTGAAAATAGCCCAGAAAACAGCCTGAAAAACAGCCTGTGTTTTGGCTATTTTTGGCCAATTTTTTTGGCCATTTTCAGGCTGTTTTTCAGGCTATTTTCCGGCACCCCAGCACCTGTGGAGATCAGCTGGCTGGCACGCATGTCTGCACTGGAAACCAGAAGAGCAGCTGGCAATGGAGTGTTTGGGGCCAAAAACGGCCCCCAAAACATTCTGAAAACGGTCCATAAAATGGCCCAAAAAACAGCCAAAAATCAGGCATGCCAGCTGATCTTTGGGTTTCTGTGCTCTGGTGCATGCAAAGACTGGATGGTCAGTGCACATGTGCATGCCGGAAACCCAAAGACCCAAAGGTCTTTGGGTTTCCAGCACTCCAGCACATGCACATGCATGCACGTGCGTTCTGGTTTGGGCACTTGGTGCCAGAAAGGTTCGCCATCACTATTTACACCATTTCTGACAAATGGCAGTCCAATCTCTTCTTGAAAGCCTCCAGTGATGAAGCTCCCACAACTTCCGAAGGCAAGCTGTTCCATTGGTTGGTTGTTCTCACTGTCAGAAAATTTCTCCTTATTTCCAGGTTGAATCTCTCCTTGATCAGTTTCCATCCATTATTCTTTGTCTGGCCTTGGAGTGCTTTGGATGTGTATATGTAAGTGTATTTGTGTGCAAATTTATACCTCTGTATTTAGAGTCACACTCTAAGAAAAACAAGGACCAAAAAGATATATTAATTCAATTAATAACTATTGATTTATTGAACATTACTTCTATATACCAACTATTCTGTCTTGCACATGAACCATACCAAACATATAACTAACTGCATAGAGATGCAAACATACACATATTGCTTTCCATCCTTCCAGGAGAAACAGGATCCAGGCAGGGAAATGGGATAGCTGTGTTAGGAAAGGAGAGGTCAATAGTGCTTGCAACCCTACCAGATGGGCCAGACCAAGAATCGACTTCTTAGAAAGGCAAACATTATTTTTATTGAGAATGGCTACAATAAAAAGTTAAATCAAAATTTAATATGTCCAAAGAACTATATAATTAAAATACATAGTCATATAATTGTTAATGCAAAAGCATCAGGGAAGTCATTTTCAGCTATTGGCATTGCCGTCCATTTGTACCTGTTTTTTTTCATCCATATATTCTATTCTTCTCAATGAATGTTAGACGATTTTACTCCCCAATTCAAAGGCAATACTGGGAATGACATGTTTATAAATATGGCAAGCATGATGGTGAAAGCAATACAAAACCAGAACATGAGAAGATGCCCTGTGTGCTATGCAAACCTAATTTTACATTTTGTTTCTCATCCCACCAGGCTACAACACCGGATACAATAGGCTTTAGAAATAATTGCAGATGAGTGTTGTGGAGCATAAAGCCATTCTGTGTGCAGAGTGCCATTTTACACTAAGACTTATTTTAAATGAGACTCTTTTAATGAGGGCACGGTATCTACAATCTAGCCACAAGCAGGGGGAAAGTGATGGGGTGGCATAAGTTACTCTATAGCCAAGGGCAGCTGTAACATTCCACACGTACATTACCAAACATACGACTTTGTTCAAGTAATTACACTGCCATTCAATAAAAATGAATAATTACTTCAGCAATAAATGTCATTTATATGCTTTTCTGTGTCGCACATCTAAATAAATTGGATTCATAAATATGACTCCTTGAAATAATGCTTCCCTCTTCCCCCACCTCTCCGGTTTTCATCAGAACCATTTTTAGAATCTAATATTGTTGACTGGCTGACACCTTAAGGGGATGCATTTTATAACCTGCACTCTCTGTGGGCTAGAATTAAAGGGCAGGGTTTTTAAAGGATGTCACACAAATAAGCAAAACACCTAACAATTTGGTTTTAGGATTTAGGGGTGATTGTGAGGTCTAGTGACATTGCAAAGATAAAACTGAGCAATAATGTTGATTTTTTTATGAAGAATCATTTTCAGGTTTTTATTTAAAATTATAATGTTATAGGTAGGACTGAGGAGAAAGCAAGTATTTTCAAAAGGTTCTTGTCCTCCATATACAATGCTGAATTTCTGTATGAAATGCAGAGTTAATCTTTTGATTATACAAAGTATATATTTTACAGATGATGGGGAAAGAAATTCCTCTTTATACTTGGAACGAGATGGTGAGGTGCTCCCATATTAATTATTTTAACAGATAGTGGTCCCCTCCCTCCCTCCCTCCCTCCCTCCCTCCCTCCCTTCCTTCCTTCCTTCCTTCCTTCCTTCCTTTGAGTCAGCATTGATTTCTGGCAACTGTCTAAACAAGAGCCTGTAGTTTACTCAATAAGATTTTGGAACTGATTTGCCCTTGTCTGCTTCCCAGGTTCGAAAAAGAATGATGGCCCAAGGTCATAGAATTTATGGTCCCCCATACATTTCTAGACTGTTACCTTAACCACTACACTGAACTGGCTCTCTTTGACAGAGATGTAGTGAATACTTATTTGATTTCAAGTCATACCATTCTACTATATTTCCTGTTTGTGACTAGAAATCTGCTTGTGATCTAGAGAACCTGGCTGTTGGTTGTTTACTACGCTCTATATATGTGGAGAGCAAGTATGAAGGTTCCAATATTCACAGACATATTGATGCCCACAGTGTTATACTCAGGGGTGGGTTCTAAAATTTTTACTACCGGTTCTGTGGGTGTGGCTTATTTTATAGGCGTAGTTTGGTGAGGGGGTAATGTGACTGGGTGGGCATGGCCAACTTTTTTTTTTTTACTTTTAAAAGCATTTTTTCTACAACCTTAATAGGTTGTAGAAAAAAATGCTTTTAGAAGCCTGGGATGATCAGGCGACTCAGCTAGGATCACCAGAGGCTTTTAAAGGCATTTTTTTTTCTACAAGCTCTTTGGCTGAAGAGGTTGTAGAAAAAATGCTTTTAAAAGCCTCTGACAATCCCAGCTGAGCTGCACGATCATCAGAGGCTTTTTTTTTTACTTTTAAAAGCATTTTTCAGCTGAAGAGATTGTAGAAAAAATGCTTTTAAAAGTAAAAAAAAAAAGCCTCTGATGAGGTGGGTGGGGTAAGCGAGCGGTGACTGGGCCAGGGACCAGTTCAGGGGCATGGCCAACCAATGTTATTACCGGTTCTCCGAACTACTACAAATTTTTACTACTGGTTCTTGCAAACTGGTGCGAATAGGGAGCAATCCACCACTGGTTATACTAGAGATTTCAGGATCAAAATAATGTATTATTTCAGTTACATATTTGATTGGAAACTGCTGTGCTACAGAGAAACAGAATTGTTTCTCCAATATAGAAAGCATCAAATAAGGTTTCCTGCATTCTTAAAACACATTGGAGTTCATAATCCTCAAATTTGTGTTGGGTGAAATGGAAGATAAAATGCAGAATTTACTTCTACTTTGCCCAACCAAGTTAATTTAATCCAAGTATACAACCACATCAGGGGTGCTATTCAGCAGATTCTGACAGGTTCTGGAGAACCAGTAGCAGAAATTTTAAGTTGTTTGGAGAACCAGCAAATACCACCTCTGGCTGTCCCCAGAGTGGGGTGGGAATGGAGATTTTGCAGTATCCTTCCCCTGCCATGCCCTCCAAGCCATGCCCACCAAGCCACACCACACCCACCAAGCCACACCCACAGAACCTGTAGTAAAAAAAAATTGAATTCCGCCACTGAGCCACATCCTATACCTCTGTGGGGCTTTTTACAATGTGCACACATATTCAAGATAGTTTTCCCCTTCTTGGGGCATGGAACACACACAGGTACCTATAGGATATATATAGCTTGTTGATTTGCATGCTGGATGTTGATATATTCACTCTGTAAGCAGTATATTTCCTTTCTTCTCTAGTAGCCTAAGTAGTCACTGGGCTATATAGCAGTAGTTTTCAAGTATTCACTGTTGCAAAGATGCTTAATAATTTTAAAGAGTGTTATCATTCCCTTCTGAATAAGTTATATTTGGCTTTTTCTTTCCTAGGTTCCAAATAGCCTTTAACATAAGTTCCTCCCTGCTTCCTTTAGTATACTTAAATATTTCAGTTTTCCCCACCACAGTCTTTTCTCCTTTCATATAGAAATGATGGGACATTGACGATGCTAATGGGCTAATTCATAGTAAACTAGAGCAGTATGATGTATTTATTTTGTTGCCGTTTTTGGAAAATGTATATTTTTATTGTGCCTGCCATTTTCTGAATACATGGCTTGGAAATAATTTATAAAAATAAGAAGTATAGAAAACAAAGAGCAATTGTGTAATTTTGGAGTGGGAGGAAAGTAAGTAGTTGTTATTAAATGCAATCAATCATAATGAATTAAATTGCTTCCAATCCGTCAGAATCTCAAAGTCCCCTTCTTAAAATGTCAGACATAGTAGGTAGAATCACCTGTAACAAAATACTTTATGAACAGCGGCTAGTAGAGAGAGTGGAATGTGAGTGGTATGAATGATGTTTTCCTTTCCTTCTGTAGAATTCAAGGTTATTCAGAACATTCAGGTGATGCTGTAGTAATGCTGCAATGATGTTGCATCATTCTATTATCTAGGATATAGTTTAATGGAGAAAAGCAACTGCATCCTCTTTTAGAAGAGGACATTGGCTCAGCCTGTCAGTTCTGCTCCATAAAAATGAGAAATTGCACCATTTCTGGGCTGAAACCATGAAGCAATGTGAATATTGGCAATGCCTGGAATTTACCCTGGGACTGAGCAGCTGATCACTATGCTTATGGGATTCTGGGAATAGACAGTGAGATGTTAGAATGCAGCAGAGTGGGAAATGAATGGCCCATTTCAGTACACAAATCATATGCACACTTCCAAGCTTTGCAATAATTCTTCATGCTAGATTGAGGCATAGCAGCCATCCTGAAGATTACATTTTATCTACCTTCTCCTAATTATAGAAACAATTAATGTATCACTTTGGTGTGACTTCACTGGATAATTCATGATGACATATCTTGCTCTTAGAACAAGCTGCTTTCTTTTATTCTTATTCACTCTCTTACATTTTTGCCCAGTGCATGGCAGAAGTGTCAAATTTAATTTTTATAACTTCAACTACTTGTAGAGGATTAGTTTCCAGTACTTTAGCATTTATTTGATTTTTTTTTGTCACCAGAGAGGCCAGCTCTCTCTAAAATACATCCAGAATAAAGCATACACATTTTAGATAAACCACTTTTCAAATTTCATAGTCTGTCACCAAGCTTTGGAGATCTGAGATGTGTTGGTTACAGCAAACTTCATACTACATTATAATATACAGTACATATTAAAGTACTATCCAGATGTTGATCAGGGGAGAAAAAGTTGCAAGTAGCTAATAACCAAAAGCACAGATTTTGGAGGGCCAGTAAAGTATATGCTCTCCTAGACTATGAGCATTAATTGGTTCTGAGATGACATTTCACATAATATGTTATTTTGAGAAAATGTCTGTTTTTTAATTTTTCTCTTCTAACTAATCCCTGTCTTGTGGGAAGGCAGAAATAATGTATCCAAACTATATTAAGCTCGAGACATTTGTAAGTTAGAAATGAGAGAATTTTTTAAAGTGAGGGGTGGGGGACATACTAACACCAGCATCAGAGATGACTGTTCCCGCCATCAGAAATAATATAGAACTTTTCCTTACCCTGGAAAAAATATAGCAGAATAGTTGCCTCCTAATTTCTATCTTCATAAATAAGATTTAGAAGTCCAAGGAGTCCTGTGGATGCAACTGTAGCAGGTGTGGGTTCCACTTACCTTTACTACCAGTTCGCAATGGGAGCGTGTGTGCTTCTGTGCATGCACAAAAGCTTCTGCGTATCCACAGATCACCCATAATGACATAGTGGCGGGTGAGCAGAGTCTCCTGCCAGTTTTACTACCAGTTCTATAGAACTGGACTGAACCAGGAGCAACCCACCACTGAACTGTAATAATTATTCTGCAGGATCATCTCTACTGACTATAAAATGACTGCATCTAATTCAGGCCTGTCAAACTGGCGGCCCTCAGGCCGGAATAATCATGTGCAGGCCACGCCCACCCCAGCTCTGCAAAGGCAAAAAACATTACAATACCTCACGTGACACGATCAAATTTGACATCCGTGATCTAATTTAAACAAACTGAGTTAAGAGGAACAATGTAATTTTATACCAATTTAATCCAAAGTAAATCCCATAGAGTTCAGTAGGCCTTATTGCCTGGTAAACATATGCAGCACAGAAGCAGTCAGGCTGAAATGAGTTCTGCACTGATTTATTTCTATGGGATTTAATTTCAAGATCCTTTGCCTTTTACAAAATGGGTGTTTAAAGTATAGGATGAGAATACCGGTACATGAAATCCACAAAAATTGTACCCCTTGACTCTCCTACTTTAGCTAAACCCATTCCCTTAAATCCTATTAAATTCAAATGTTTTTTTTTTTTAAGATTTGGTTCTGATGATTGTTTGTTTTAAAAAAGAGGTCAGTAAAAGTTTAACTGCAAATGAGCATTTAATTTGGGGAAGAAACAAACAGATAAAAAAAACCTCTCACATTTCTTTATGGCTCCCAATTATGAAAAGAAATAGCCAACCAGAGAGGCAGGAACATATTATCCACCAGAAGGAAAAGCTAGCATTCCCACCTCTGCAGATGTTTTCACTGGGGTTTCTGGCACCCTGAGGAAAAGTTCCCTCTCTACAATTAGAAGAGATATTTTGCAAAATCATCATTAAGTAGCAATAAAGTCAGGGAAAAGGTGTTTAATCAAACAAATCGCTCACAGGAGAGAGAAAGAGAGAGAGGGAACTATAAGCAAATCCGTGCCAAGCAAGTCAAACATTTTTTAAGCTCTCTAAAAGAGCTGGCTACTCTCATAGCTCTTCCAACAAAACCAAGGTTTTGATGGCGAGATATAAATGTAGGGTTCATGTCTGTTTCTTCCATTATAGCAACCCTATGAGATAAATGAGAATGAGAAAGAATAACTTGGTCCATGTCAGCATTGAGCTTCCATGCCTCAAAATGGAGATGAATCTAGATCTTCTAGTGCCAGCCTAACATTTTACTACCATAGGACTCAAGCTCTCATTGTGAATTTGCTTAAGGATCATAATTGCCTTTTTGTTAAAGGTATAACCTAGCCATCTAGGTCAGGAGTCACCAACCCGTGGCTCTGGAGTTGCATTTGGCTCTTTCATCCCTTTGCTGTGGCTCCCTGTTGCTGGTCAGCTCCACAAATGATAGGGCTTTAGATTAGGACAGGCAGAGGAAAAAGGACGCCGTGCTAGGAGGAGACTATATGGTGGGAGAAATGGACTTCTGGCCAGCAGAGGAAAAAGGATGCTACACTAGGAGAAATCTCTATGGTGGGGGAATTGGACTTCCGGTCGGCTCCAGAATTGAACGGGGGCTTCCGGTTAGGACCTTTTTGGCTCTTCGAGTGTTTAAGGTTGCTGACCCCTGGCATAGGTCTACATTTAGGAATCTGCTGTTACTCAAGTGCACAAGGATGAGAACAATTAGCAATTTGATAACACTTTTAGCAAGGATAAAACACAGAAATCTCATCAGAGGAATTAAAATCTATAATGGAGAATGTTAAATGGAATGGTCTTGTTTTCCTCTTTGTCTCAGTGCAAAGAAGCAAGTCAACAGCAGGAAAAGAACATTAAACTAAATAATAGTAACTGTTCATAAAAAAGAAAAAGGGGAACCCAGCAGAGCCTTTCAACTCATTTCATGTCCCTTTTAAATTCTTCCCTCTGTTATTGTTTTTAAGGACATGGCATGGTGGAAATAAAATAAATGTACATGTGTCCCAGCCCAGAAGTCCTTCATAATCAAAAGAAACCCACAGTTTGTGGGCCCTGAGTAACATTCCTTGTTTATGAATGGCAGGCAACTAAGGAGCACATTATCCAGATGGCATAGTGAATATTCCCTCCAGGAATACATGAAAACAAGATTATGTTGAGCTTCACTTAGTTTTGTGTAGATGGATAGAATGATATTAATGGGTATTCTATTTTATCTGTCACGCTTACTGACTTGCATGGATTGTCACTGTTGTTTGTTTTAGGAGGTTTTGTAGAGGCCTTTCTAATTATGGGAACACTGTAGATAATGGGACATAAAATAAGCCCACCGTGAATTTTAATGTGCGTGAAATGATGTGATCAGTCAAAATGGACTCTATCACAGGATACAAGTCTACTAGCATCCACCATTCCGTGCTCACAAATTCACACAAACTAGTGCATTCTTGGAATTACATATTATTATATACCCAGATGTTGCCGTAAAACAACAACAACACACACACACATTAGAGTGTTTGAGAGAATGCCAGGAAAAACTATATATTGAAAGAAGTTGCATTTAAAATGAATGTACATTTTCCAGCTTGTTTAGGACAAAAAAAAATCGCTAAAAATGTAATTGCAGAGAATAATTCATGAAAACTTCAACACCGACATATAGGCTGATCCAAAAAACTTCTAGGAGGTAAATAACCATTGAAGTTGCTTTAATAGCCCTGAACCCAATGTCATACTGCTGTTAAATCTGATCAGCTAAAACATTATCTCTGCAGCCTTAATCACCCTCAAATATTTGAGACAGAAACATCTTCAAACACCCTGATGTGCTCTGGCTTTTTCTATTTATTTGTGGATGTTTATTTTACTCTCTTAACTGGTCAGCATGGGGTCAATCACTCTATTGCTGAACAAGCACAAAGTCTGAAATCTAATGGCCCGTATCTGTCTATGTGGTCACTAAGAGTTGACACCAACTTGATAGCATATAATCAAATAGTCCCAGTGTATTAATTATTTTCCTTTTTGATACATTAATTTCAGGAACATCTTTAGTAGAGTTTTGGGGCCCTGATTGTACACTTCGACATAAAGCATCAGGAACAGAAGCGAATGACAAGCTCTAGAGCAGGGGTGTCAAATTGGTGGCCCGTGGGCTGGATGTGTCACACGCAGGCCACGCCCATCCCAGCCCCACGAATGGGAAAAACATTATGAAATGTCATGTGATGGCAACATGACGCAGAGAGTTTGACATCCATGCTCTAGAGGGAAGGGTGTGTAGTATCTGGAAATAGGTATCAGTGTTTGGCCTAAGCAAGCAATAGTCACATCCAGAATATAGGTCTGGAGAACCCCAAGTCTTTAAGAACCCTGATCTCCTGCCTTTCAGCAGTTGCCAGACTTTGTTGTGGCATTTTATCCCTCTTTTTCACACCTGTCTACAAGGTCTAATATATTGCAGAAAACTGCTTTACATTCTTCAACTGGAAATAATTAAGTAAATGGGGTGTTAAATACATATGAGGAACCTGCTGAAGTTAATTGATTTCTCTCCCTTCTTTAGTGGTTAATTTTGTGAGGATAGCTACTGACTGAGTAAGATTTGTTTTCCCACTGACAAATAATGAAGGAAATTGTGTAGTCTAGGTTTGTTTGTTTTTTCTGCTTTGGAGAAGGGATAATCTTGGTAAAATGCAAGTTAGGGACCAACTCATTCAGCAAACCTAACCTGGACTTTTTCTTTATTTCCTTCAGATATATATCATTGGCATAATGGGCTTCCTATCTCTCCAGCTTATCCTGTTATTGCTTTACAGCTGAAAATAATGCATAACTTTCCTTTGATCATTAAATATATGTCAGTAGTTGTTGTAAGCAGTGGTGGGATTCAAATAATTTAACAACATTAGGGTTCTCTGCCCTAATGATTTCTTCCAACAACCAGTTCACCAAACTGTTCAGAAAGTTAACAACCGGTTCTCCCAAAGTGGTGCGAACTGGCTGAATCCCACAACTGGTAGTAAGTCACCCAGATTCACTTATATCAGAGAGGATTTATTTAGTAAATCTATCAATTTGCTAAATAAATAAATCTGGATAGTTCTCGACATACAACAGTTTGTTTAGTGACTGTTCAAAGTTACAACGGCACTGAAAATAGTGACTTATGACCCCTTTTCACCCTTATGACTATTGCAGCATCCCCATGGTCACTTGATTTACATTTGGATGCTTGACAGCTGACTCATATTTATGATGATAACAGTGTTTTGGAGTAATGTGATCCCTTTTTGCAACCTTCTGACAAGCAAAGTCAATGGGAAAGCCAGATTCACTTAAGAACCATGTTACTCACTTAACAACAGCAGTGATTCACTTAACAACTATGGCAAGGAAGGTCATAAAATGGGGCAAAATTCACTTAACAAATATCTTGCTTAGAAACAAAAATCTGGAGCTCAATTGTGGTCGTAGGTTGAGGACTACCTGCAAGAGTATACGTGTTAGAAGACTGCATGACCTAAAATTGAAAGTTTGGCTTATTTAAAAACACCCAGAGTTCACCCACATCTAGCAGAAATTAATCACAACCAAATTCTATTGAAATTTACAGCTCGTGGCCTAACTCTTCTTCCCATGTGTTTAGAGAGTCAAACTAATGGAATCAAAACTAAAACTAAATAAAAACTGTTAGATTGTGCCAGTGGTGAAATCTAAAATTTGTTACTACCGGTTCTGCAGGTGTGGCTTGGTGGTGGTGGTGGTGGTGGGGTTATATGACTGGGTGGGCGTGGCCAATTTTTTTTTTTAACTTTTAAAACCATTTTTTCTACAACCTCTTTGGCGAAGAAGTTGTAAAAAAAATGCTTTCAAAAGGCTCTGGCAATCCCAGCTGAGTTGCCTGATCAGGCAACTCAGCTGGGATCATCAGAGCTTGGATCATCAGAGCCATTTAAAAGAAAAAAAAGCCTCCGATAATCTCAGGGTTCAGCTGGGCTTGGGGGGGGCAGGGATTTTTGCTACCGGTTCTCCGAACCACCCACCTCCATCGCTACCGGATCAGGAGATCCGGTCTAAACCTGGAGCATTTCACCCCTGGATTGTGCCTAACAGAGGTGAAAGGAGAACCAATGATTACGGCAAAGACCAAAGAATCAGGGAATAGATTGGTTTTAGTTTTGGGGTTTTTTAAAGAAATTCTCCAGATAAGGAAAGTATAGAAGATCATTGACATGTGCTCCAGATGTCTGCACCTTGCAAGAAGATTGCCACATAGTGTCCTTCCAGGGTTTTAAATGCCCCAGATATAAAAGAATTAGCCAGCCTGCTTGCAACCCCGGTGGAGCTTTTTAAAGGACACCAAGCTTGCAAGTCTCACTTTCTAACCACTTTCAGAAATAGCCTATTAGCTATCTTAAAGCTATTGGAGACCTTTCACATGACAGTAATCATGAAAAGTCATCACGGGAGTTTAGCTTCAACTCTAAACAAAAGAAAAATTAATCATAAATCTAAGGACTTCAAGAATTTGAAATAAACAGTAAAACCCTAAATAAGTTTTTTGATCTACAAAAGTTACAAATGGATTAAGGATCCAGTTAAATTTGGAATGTTGACTTTTGCTATAAGGTTTTGGAAGCAATTAAAATAAATAGCTTCCTGCGGGGGCCAGAGTTATTTTGGCTATCTTGGTTCATAATAAACATAAACAATTTTATAATTTTAGAAACTGGACACTAGAGGGGACTAAAGATTCTAAGTAGAAAGAAAACAAATACAAGCCAACTTTTGGTGTTGGTTAACTGGAACTTACAAAATGATACAAAATGCCATAATGTTGGAAATATTAAAGGAAATTTTTGAAGAATGGAACCAGGAATTACTACCTACAATATCAAAACTGGAGCTTCAAATGACAGGCCAAGAGAATGATTTGTAAAAGGGTTCATTTTTGGATATATAAAAGAAACTGACTGAAGTTTTAAAAATGAAGGGGCAAATGCAAATAACAAACCAAAAGAATGACTTGGAAATTGTTTTCTTATTGGATCTACAAAAGACAAATTAAACTAAGTTACAAGTAAAAGGAAAGTATATAAAGTTGATGTATTTGATCAACTTAAAGTAAGACTGCAACTGAACTACTTGTGAATAAGCCCAATAACAGGTATTTTATTGTTGATCACCTATATTACAATAATCTCACCAGACTGTCTGCCTTTCCTTGGAAAATGACAGATATAAGGGACAGATATAATATCTCCAAAATGTCCTTCTCTGAATTGAACTGGGACCTTCTCTCCTTGACTGATTCAGTCAAAAAGAGATTTATTTTTAAAGTTCTGATGACTCTTATAGATTTTTTGCTGACACTAGAATTGAAAAGTTGATATTTTATGAATTTGCTTATAGATAAGGGATGAGAAATGGGTTGAAGAGATATCTGTTTTTAACCTGCTAGAGAATGAGGAGTTACTAAAGTTGTCTATACTTGTTATAAAGTTTGGAAGTCTCTTATTTATATATTTCTTTTTTTCCCTTATCATATTCTTTCTTTTCTCTCTTCCTTTTTCTTGCACTTTTTAATTCTTTCTTACTACTCTTTTTTCTTCCTTTAATTTGTATTAGTTTTTACAATTATAATTAAAATCCTTAATAAAATTAGATACTAAAAACATCTGTGATACAAAACTGGGCAAGAAGAAAAATTTCCCCATTGTGAATGAATAGTGACATCTTTTAAGCTGCGAGTTTGAATGATGTGAGGAGGCACAACTTGAAAAGCTATGGATTTTCATGAAGAACCATGATGGCACAGTGGTTAGAATACAGTATTGCAGGCTAACTCTGCCCACAGTCTGGAGTTCAATCCTGACCAGCTCAAGGTTGGTCAGTAAAATGAGAACCCAGATTGTTGAGGGGCAATATGCTGATATTGTAAACCACTCAGAGAGTGCTGTAAAGCACTATGGAGAGAGGGGTATATAAGTCTAAGTGCTATTGCTATTGCTGTTTAATAAGCACCTTCATAATAAAATTAAAGGTTATTTTCAAAAGTGGCATACATTGCTTGGTCCATCACCTTAAAGCCACAGGACATGAAACTGACTTTAAAAAGACCAGAACTATCGCCAAAACTGAACACTTTAACAACAGAATAATCAGAGAAGCCATCGAGATAGAAAAACGCCCACACAGCATGAATAAACAAGATGATACTTCCTGCCTACCAGCCATTTGGAAACCCGCCCTTATTGACAAACGAGTCCCTAACACAAAGAATAACACTAGACCCACACTCACGAAAACCACACAGGATATCTTCCATGCAAAAGCAAACCCAGACCCACACTGATGATGAGGCACGACCACAGACCAGAAGCCAGATCACAGCTGCATCATTGGCCACTTTAAACCCCTCCAATCCATACATGAAGCAAACCGACACCCACCATGAAGATGTGGCACGACCACGAATGTGAAGCCAAACAACAGTAATGCAGTTCACCAGCTCAAATCTCCCTGTAACTCAGACTAACCTGAGCACAGCCAAGCCCCCACCCAAACAGAGCACACCCCCAGCCAATCAGAGCACAGCCAACCCCCCCATCCAATCAGATCATAGCCAGGCCCCCAACCAATCAAAGCACACCTCTACCCAATCAGAACACAGCCATGCTCCCACCCAATCAGCTCCCACCCCCACTGGCAGTTAAAAGGAAGAAACAGCTGTGATCACACATTGCTCCTGGAAGCACGAAGCCAAGAACACCAGCCTGAAGATGACGAATGAGACTTCGTCGAAACGTTGCCAAGACACTTTCAATTTTACGTGGGAGAAAACTTGAATAACCAAAGACCTACATACAAACACCCGCGAAAACCTCAGAATATATATATATATA
>WNWU01000006.1:42367660-42411406 GCA_012654045.1 Ptyas mucosa | reverse complement strand
TTCCTTCCTTCCTTCCTTCCTTCCTTCCTTCCTTCCTTCCTTCCTTCCCATTAATTAGTTACCTACATTTTTTTATAGACCCATCTTTTCTAGAGAAAAAAGAAAAATATATATTGATTTTGCAATTATGAAGTATCAAATTCCATGAATTTACACCTTGGAATTGAGCATTCAGCACCAAGAATCTTGGAGGGTGGGACTAAATGATTTTTTAATTTTATTTTATTTTATTTCCAATTTATATATCGCCCTTCTCCCTGAGGACTCAAGGCGGTGTACAGCCAGAAATAAAAACATGAAATACAAATATTAAAACAATTAATATATATATAAATTTGGCTCCAGAATTTAAAACTAATGAACCAATTAAAATATTTAAAATTTCTTCTTAAGCCAGCCCGGCTTGTTGGAAAAAATGTGTTTTGAGGGCACGGTGGAAGGCACTGAGGTCATGAATTCTCCTTATCTCCGGGGGCAACAGAGGGCGGGTGCCCCCACAGAGAAGGCTGTGATGGTGCTATAAAGAGAGGAACAACCTTGTACTATTGTTTGCTTATCCCAAGGCCTTCTGTATCTGGCAGAAGGAAAAGACTATCTTCTATGACTGAATGTTTGCCTAGAAGCACTTTTGTAGGAGAAAGAGAGAGAGAGAGAGAAGAGAGAGAAAGGGAGGGAGGGGGAAGGGAGGGGGAAGGGAGGGAGAGAGAGAGTGAGAGAGTGAGAGAAAGGCATGAAAGAGAGAGAGTGGGGGGGTGAAACCTCTTGCCTTCTTCTAATAAACATCATAAAAAGGCATGATGAGCCCTAATGGATCAGGGTTGGCCTGATCAATTCACATTTGACAACTGGAGGACTTTGGGAAGCTTTCATGCTTGGAATGGAGGTTGATAGCCCCTTCTCACTTTGTTTCCAGAAACTAGTATTTAAGATATTTGTTTCAGAAGGAAGTAAACATCCATCAATATTTGTCTATGGAGATTCTCAGTCATCCAGGTCATGGTTGTCCCAAAGGTGCTTTTTCAAGAGGCAACTGGACATTCTGGTTTTCTTTGAAGACATTTTGCTTCTCATCCAAAAAACTTCTTCAGAGCTGAAAAAAGCTTCTTGGATGAGAAGTAAAACATCTTCAAATAAAAAAGTCCAGTTGCCTCTTTGGCACCTTTGTGACATCCATCAATATTAGTCACTCTTGATAGCCAGATCTTCCATCAAGTTGACCTTTTAAAGCATTCCAATTGGCCACCATTACAACAGGAACTGGGAGCACATTCCACAGTTATGATGTGTTGTGCACAAGAAATATCTCCTTTTGTTAACCCTTAGTCTCCAGTGTTTGGTTTCAATGTATAATTTTAAGTTCTAAGATTGCAAGAGAAGGGGGGGGGGGGGGAAAAACACCCCATATCACTCTCACACTATGTATGTCATGAATGAGTTAATATACCTCTTTCATATTGCCCCTTTCTGTCCTTTATTCCAATTAAAATCCCCACTTTTGCTGTTTTCTAGGAAAGGTGCAATATTTATCTTAATAATTTTGGTTTCCTTTTCTAACTCTGTAACATCCTTCTTAAGCCATAGTGACAAACTAGACACAGCTCTCTATATATGAAGTCAGTATAGATTTATATAGTGCTAGTAATTCAAATTATTCTTCCCCAACCCACCCACAGTTGAGATTTTTATTGTGACTGTGACCTTTACTGCTCATTCGTGTCTAGCTCAAATCCCATTAATATATAGTGAATTTGTTTGTTTTTGAAGGGAAGGAAGATATGTCATTGTCAGAGTTCCAAGTAACACCCCCAACAAAATCAAACTCCGAGGCTTGAGTTTCCTCAAAGCTAATTTTTATTAGAGATGTCATATTGGCACATCTGGGAAAACCCGAATCTGAGAGCTTCCGGGTTTTCCTCATCCAAAAGAAAGTTCAAGTCCTTGCTCATCACCCACATGTTCATCACACAAACCAATCAGGTATCTTCCAGAACAGAAGATACCTCCTCATTCTTCTCAGCACAGCTGCAGGTCAAAGTGGCCTTAACTTTCTAGAAAGAATGTTATTTTGACTACATATCATCTTCACTCCATACAATCCCCCCTCTCATTTTCCCACAGTAGAATTTGTGGCAGGCCTGAAGGCTCAAAGGTGAAAAGATGGCTTCCAGGACTGACAGTCATCATATATCACAAGGTAAAGGAAAGGTGTGTGTCCCTCTTTCTTTTCACTTCCTTTTAAATATTTGGAATGGGGACAGATTCTGGGGAGCAAACAATTTGGTGTTGAAAAAGGAGATGTTTAAAATAATGGTAGCTCACAAGCCATATCTGTTTGTGTCCTCTAGAAAAAATTCTGGAGGGTAATTTCTTTGTGGGGAAAAAAAGGAAAAGCAAAAATTCATCAGGTGCTAGTTGATTGTCCAAAAGTCAAACTAAAGCTTATTGGATTGGCAAAACATTACTTTACTTTCTGTCCTGTTAAGTCATTTAGTGACACCGTGTTGAAAAAAGATAAAACTGGGAGTACATGTTTAACATACAAAGCAGGCTAATGCAGGGGGGAAAAGTGAAACTTCCCACCATCTGTTACTGGCCCTGTAAAGGTCATTCCAATCACCTAAAATGCAAGTGTGAGTTGCCACTCGTAAAGCTAATTAGGAATGCAGTGTGAAGCCTGGCAAACACCCAACACCCAAGACAATTCAAATGTGCCAAATGTACTGTGTTTCAAAAGTATTCGTATATCAGGGAGTGAGGAGATTATTTCAGAAACAAAATGGCTAGTGTTTAACATCCAGTAAACCATCGTGATTTGCTCCTGGTGAGCAAAGGCTAGATATCCATGCCAACCCAAAAGAAGTGTATCTTTTACAATGAAAACCAAAATCCAAATAAATAATAATAATAACAACAACAGCTTGATTTCAGAATGGTTATCCATTATAAATAATTGAATGTTACACAAGATTATAACCCTTAGCTGAATCTCTTTCCTCATTTTTTTTACCAGCACATTTACAAAATTCTTCTGATTCATTCATTTTCATTCATTTATTCTACACTTACTGGCACAAAAAATTACATTTGTGCATTTCCCTCAGGAGCCTGGTGGTGTTTAGTTCTTTCCCATTGTTAAGTGGAAAAAGCACAGGTCATTAAGTGAGGACCTCGCCTGATGGTAATTTTCAACTTCCTACTGGTTTCCACATGGACTGCTTGTGGGAATCTGTCAGGGAGCATCAGAAATCACAATAACATGACTGCAGGGGTGCTGCAATGGCTGGAACTACAAGGACCAGTTGTAAGTACCATTTGTCCAATGCTGTTGGAACTTTGAAAAGTCATGAAATGAGTTGTGGCAACCTCAAGACTACCTGTACAGAGTTATCCATACTATCATCCCAGAGACAGTCCTTGAGTGGTCTGCTGAAAATAGGAGTACTGCAGTGGTGGGTTTCAATTTTTTTACTATTGGTTCTGTGGGTGTGGCTTGGTGGGTGTGGCTTGGTGGGCATGGCTTGGTGGGCATGGCAGGAGAAGGATACTGTAAAATCTCCATTCCCACTCCACTCCAGGGGAAGGTTACTGCAAAATCCCCATTTCCTCCCGATCAGTTGGGACTCGGGAGGCAGAGAATAGATGGGGGTGGGGCCAGTCAGAATTTTTACTACTCCGAACTACTCAAAATTTTCGCTACTGGTTCTCCAGAACTGGTCAGAACCTGCTGAAACCCACCTCTGGAGTGCTGAAGGTACATTACCTTATTACTTGTGGTACTTTTCATCTCAAGCAAGTGTGCCTGCCTAGCGGGTCAAAAGGTTAAGATCGCAGTAGCAGCAGCATGACCCAACACTTCTCAATTTTACATGCATTGCACCAGAATGTATACAACAATGGGTTGGGATTTCAGTTGCCTAATTAAAGCTACCAACTGCAACTTTTTTGGCCCATTTCTCTGCATGGATACAACTGACTCCAAAGCCAATAGGGAATGAAACATGAAAAAAAAAAGATGTCTGACTTGGGTAAACTCCTCGAATTCTGTACACAATGGTTTTACTCCCTTCAGATTGTCACAGACTTTATCCCGCCCCCACACACAATTAAAACAAACAAACAAACAGAAATAAGCACATCCCAGCCACTTTGACTGGATTCTATCAAAGAAAGTTATCACCCCTTTTTGTTTGCATCACTTCTGTATCCTGTGGGTACAAAAGATTGTTTATCATGGACTAGAAGAAGACCAAGTCAGCTGTGTTGTACAAATGCATCCAGAATGTGTATGTGTCTCAAAAAGCATGATTTGCATCAAGATTGTGGTTTGATACAAACATACATTCTAAGATACCAACTTGGATGACTTTCTTTATTGCTCAAAGAAAAAGTTTATATTCAAGGATAACTTGTAGGATTAATGTCATATATAGATTGAATTTATGAGTCAGGATTTGTTGATTAAATTTCATTTTAGTGTCAGTATTAGTGAAGGATTATTTGATCCTTTGGGCTTTTATAAAAATCGAACAAAGTTGTACAAGAAAAACCTTACAACTTTTTCTAATGTATACAAGGTTTCAATAATACTTTTAATACAACTTTTGAGAGCCAAATTAAAGGCTTTCTCCTAGGATCAGGGAAATATGAATTTTAGTCCTGCCTGGGGCACCAAGATAGATGGATGACTTTGGGTCAGTCACTCTGTGTCACTCCTAGGCTAGGAAGACAAAAAACAAAACAAAACACCACACCAACCAACCAGCCAACCAGCCAACCAACCAACCAACCAACCAACCAACCAACCACAACAACAACAACAACAAACCATTCAGGAAAAAGATACTGGCAAATCAGTTATGAAAATATTGTCAAGAAAGTTACCAAATGTCAAGACTAACCAACACAACAATAAAAACAGTTTGTAATATATTTAATATACCTGGATACATATTCATTTAATAGATATTTCCCTAATACATTATTTCTTAAAAGTAAGATGGATGGATGGATGGATGGATTAAATAAATATAGATATTGCTTCTTATATATTCCTTTATCCAAATGTATGCTTTTTTAGAAACTTTTTTTTTTTTTTTGCAAATAAAGATTTTGTGCAAATTCCTGATTGCAGAATGATAAATGTTAGCAGGTGATATTCTTTCCTGTTTTTGTGTTTGGGGAAATCCATTTTAGCAGTTCACATTAATAGACATATGTTATTACGATTTTTCTCCACATTGCTACCTACAAATGACTCTCTGACCTGTATAAATATTGCCCTTAAGGCTTTGGTTCCAGAAAACATAGTAATTATATAAAAAGTGAAATCACTTGAAGGTGAGAGTTTAAATTACTACTTGTCAAAACTTCATGCTCTTTGACCTAAGCTGCATCCACAAACCACTTAGGAAATTACAAGGAAGCTTTGGATGAGTAATTTTGAGTATAGCCTCAGTGTATCATTTTAGTTTATGTTCCTGATATGTCAATCTTGTGGTATCTTTCTTGCCAATGGTTCTACTGCCAATATGATGTCTAATGTCCCTTTTGCTATAATTCATTTTTGGAAACAAAAATCATTTGTGATTACCTTAGTTACTTCTTCATTGTAAATACTCTACAACTATATGAGAAAGCTTGAGGCACAGTTGCTCTTCAAGTTTTACATCTACTCCTTACTTCTGTGGCTTGGGTGTTTGGCTGAACTGGAATCTGAGAGACATGGTGGTTAGGACAATGCTGATATAATTTAACACTTACTGATGACTGGCTTGAGCTAATTGAAACATTTGGGAAGGGAAGCCATTATGCCAGTTTGTCCACTGAACGCTGACCAGTAGCATGGGTGGAGCAAATAGGGAACCCACATTTCACTTTTATTGTGGATAGGCTGAGAAAAATCAAATTTTAAAAGTGCAAGAACTGAGGCTAAAGCAGTGCAGTTTTGCCGCACAGTTGGAAGAAATAAACAGTTTCCTCTAGCCACAGCTGAGGCATTCCCATATTATGAATAGTACATGTATTTAGTCAGAAGGCTGTTCTGTCAAATTACTGCATCCCTCAGTGAAAGAAAAACTCATGAAACTGAGCATTTGCTTTCAGATGCATCTTTACTTACGGATTTTGCATGTGGTTTCATTGACTATGCACATTGTTAGCCAAGCTTTTCCCTCAGCAAACAACATTTTATAGACATTTTTGTTTGAAAAGAGCAGTGTAACATTTGCAGAAGTGGCCAGTCCAAAATGTAACACACATAATATTCCAAGAAACGTGAATTAAATCAGCCTGCTTGAAACAACATTCTGGGCATTCCTAGATGTTTGCTGACTTTCCAATTAAGTCAGTCATCATCTGATTACATTCAAAAATCTACCAGAGATTTTGCCAAATGTTCTGAAAATGAAAGGAGAATGGTAGATACTTTGTAAAAACAAAAAACACAAAAAAAAACCCCATCTCTCATTCTTGTGCTCCATATTTGCAGGATTGGGAGCGATTCAGTAAACAAAAAAATGTTATATAATTTCTGTAGCTGCCATAAATCCTTCCTTGATGGTGTATAGTGGCAGAGATGAGCTCTATAAATGCCAGATCTATTTTATGGTACGAATGGAAAAAGGGGTGGGGTGTGATTCTGCGTATGCATTTGTGTGTGTGCTTGTAATGATGTGCCTAATGATTGCACCTCACGAGAAATGTTTATGTGCCAATAGTAAAATGATTGTTTGTTTTGAATCTTTTACTGCCCTCTTGGGCTTCACTGACACTGTATTACAGGGAATGTACACATCAATCCTGTAAAAATTTAATATTGCTTACTCTCATTTTGTCCTGTAATACAGTGTTTCATTAAAAAGCGTTTTAGTTAGAAGTTGCCTTCCAACTTTCAAAGCCATTGATTGCACTGGTGTGTGTGGGCATATGTATCCCTTTCTATAAAAGCAAACACGCTGTTAGAAAGGGTAGAAAAAGATGAATAAGAAAGGTTTCTTAGAGAGCCAAAAGGCTTGTAAAATGTAGTAAGTAAGCTTTTATTGCAGTCGGAGACCAAGTTAAAATACACATAGAAAGGGAGTATATTTTACAAATGTAGATAGACCATGTGACAGAGCACCATCTACTGCCTCAAATACCATCTGTACTATCAATACTAGTGATCCTCTGCCGTAGGGCTTACCCATCTCTTCCCCCATTTTTTCCCAGCCACGACTGCAGCAAAATTTTTTGCCACCTTTAAAGTTATGTTGGGGTCTGCGTCCTGGAGTAGGAAATAAAGGCTAAACATATCAGGTGAACCAGGGAATCTCTGGGAAATAGGAGAAATGAATCTTGATCTTATATCCCGGTAGTGGGGACATACAAATGTAATATGGAACAGGGATTCCGGGGATCGGCCGTCACATGTACAATAGATGGATTTTAACCCCACTCCACCTCCAAGAGCCTACTGTCGAGGACATTCGAGGGGATCACATTAAATCGTGCCTTCATAAATGCGAGCCTGTGTTTGATAGAGTGTAACGTGGAGAGGTAAGACGGGGGGTGAGATGAGGGAACAATACCAAGGAAAAACGGTGAGCATGTTCCTGATCCGTGTGCCAGATTTAATTGTCTATCAATGTTGTCCAGCCATTGAAAGATCAATGATTTGGCAGCATCAGGGCCTAGGATAAAAACTTCAATGGGGAAAATCCCGATCTTCAAAAGTTTTGTATGGATATTACGGGCCCAGGGACTAAGAAAAGGGTCCCACCATAGGCATTGGCCTAGGTAATAGCCTGGGAGTCTAGTCCACAGGGACAACCAATAGCCAATTGCACGTTTCCACAAGATTGTAGCAAATGAGGATATACCCAGTTCTAGACGAATTGAGGCATTACTTACGCAGGGGGGGAGGCTCCCATCAAGCGGCATAGGAACTGGCTGTGGACAGACTCAAGAGGAGAAATGTTGGATTGGACCCAGAGGGAGGCACCATAGGTGATAGCAGCTATCACCTTTGCCCTGTAGACTTTTAATGCTGAGGGGATGTGAGGAGCTCCCTCAGTATGAAAAAAGTGCAGGAGGGCATGGGTGGAAATCTTAGCCTTATTACAGAGAGACTTAACCTGCGCAGGCCACTTGGTATTGGATTGAAAGAGGATACCTAGATATTGAAATCTGTGGACCTGTTCCACTGGGATGCCATCAAGTTTCCATTGATAGATTTTCCTGCTTCTTGCAAAAATCATGATTTTAGACTTAGAGTGGTTTATATGCAGTTGGTTAGCAGAGCAATAGGCAGAAAGGATTTTTAAGGCTCTAAGTAGGCCCACCCGGGAAAATGAAAGTATTGCGGCATCGTCAGCGTAGAGCAGGAGTGGACAGCTATAATCAGCTAATCTAGGGGCATGGATGTAGACTATGTGATCCAAAAATGCCTTTCTCCAGTCACTGATATATAGGTTAAAGAGAAAGGCTGCCAGTATATACCCCTGCCTAACCCCCTTGTTAACAGGGATAGCGTTAGAGAGATCCCCCTGTGGGGTAAGGCGCACTTTTGCTTCTGTTCCATCATGCAGTTGGGAGATCAGCCAGAGTAATCTTTTGTCAATACCCCAGGCGGAAAGTTTGGCCCACAGCTTAGCTCTAGGGATGCTGTCGAAGGCAGCCTTTAGGTCTATGAAGGTGACACAGAGATGACCCTTCCTGGGGATGGAATATTTTACGGCAAGATGATGAAGGATCAAAGCATGGTCAATTGTAGAGTGGTCTGGACAGAACCCCGCCTGCTCATATCCGAGCAGGTCGGCCTCTTCAGCCCAGCACTCCAGTTTGGACAGGAGATAGCGGGCATAGAGTTTCCCCAAAATTGAAAGAAGACTGATGTTATGGAAGTTGCCAGGGTTGGAATGGGCGCCTTTCTTATGTATTGGAATAATTATGGCATCCTTCCAGAGCTTAGGGATGAGCCTGTTTGGTTGATCGCATTAAATATCTCAGTGAAAACCGGGGTCCACCAGTCCTTGTGGGCTAGAATGGCTTCGGCAGGGATGAGATCCGGGCTGGGAGCTTTTCGAAGTTTGAGTTGTCCGATTAGCTTGGCAATCGTGGATGGTTCCACAGGAGGCCATCTAGGAAGGTGGTTAGGGAAAGAGCCTGAGGTCGAAGAAACTGGCACGTCAGTGTTGTAAAAGACTCGGTGTAGAAAGAGTTCCCATGTGGTGGCAGAGATGGAATGAGTAAGCCTACTAGTTGGCTTCCTATTTAACAGACTCCAGAAATCTTGAGGGTTGCTGGATTTCATGACTTCTAGTAGGGCGTTCCACCTTAGCCGGTGCCAGTCTTGCTTGGCTCTTGCAAGGGCTAGCTTGTATGCCTTCTTAGCTTCGAAATAAGTGGGGGGGGGCATCGATGAACCTGTTCATTTGTGGGCAGAATATATAAATCTCATATGGTTCCTGGCTTGTTTGCACTGTGAGTTAAACCAAGGGGCTCCCTTCCTCCAGGAAACTCTTCCAGGGATAAGAGTAGGGGGCTGAAAGAAGGCTATAAGACCGCTTAGACACTAGGTGAAGGCAGTCAGTAGCACACCTGTGTAGCCTTGGTGCCGATTAAGGCTGACACAGTATTGGCTGCTTCTTGATGATAAAAGCGTGCCTGGAAAAGGGCCAGAGACTTTGACCATTTCGGCAACATCGGGGAGCCTCTGGGATTAGAGTCTATTGAGACAACGTGAGCGGAACGGTCTTGAGTTCCTATATAGCCGTGCAACCGTAATGAGAGGAAGGTGGTCACTGAAAATCCTGTCGTCTACTTTGAAGGAAGAAATGTATGGCAAAAAGGCTCTCAAAACCAAGGTATAGTCTATTGTGTTGTTGCCATTTTTGGCCAAGCGGGTAAATTCCCCGGGAACATCCGGGGCACATCTGCCATTAAGGGGGAAGAGGTCTAGTTTGACGGTAGGGAAAGCTAGACCTTATAAAATGTGTGTGCACACACACACAGACACCCACATCCAGTGGTGGGCTGCTGCTGGTTTGGACCGGTTCAGGCGAATCGGTAGCTCCAATGATCAGCCCTATCCTGTTTTATATTTCCTTCTTTCTGGCTCAGCTGATTCACACGGCACAGCTGATTTCCACGCCTCCTCTGTTTTACTTACCGGTGCTGCCTAAGAAGATAAGCAACTGAGCTTCAAATTGCTGTATTTTGAATGCTGCACACAAGCACGTTAGGTGTGCACTCACAGAACCAGTTGTTATTTATTGATTTATTGATTAGTTCGATTTATATATACCGCCCTTCTCCAGAGACTCAGGGCGGCTTACAAAGCATTAAGCAATAGCCTTCATACTTTTGTATATGCCTGCTTAGTAGGGCTTTTTTTGCCCCTCCCCCCCCAGCAGTGTTCTATTTTATACAAAGTCAGCTTATTGCCCCCACAATCCGGGTCCTCATTTTACCTACCTCAAATGGATGGAAGGCTGAGTCAACCTTGAGCCTGGTGAGAATTGAACTCACAGTAATTGCAGGCAGCTGGCAGCTAAGTGCTACTTTAACAGCAGCAGTTTAGTCTGCTGTGCCACCAAGGCTCTTAAACTGGTTGCAGCCCACATCCACATCCACCCCCACCCCCATGCATGCACAAAAGCAAAGGAATTAAAAAGCCTTGGAAGGAAACATTAGGGCATTAATTATCGAGTTATTTTAAAAAAAATGAGAAATTTGAGAAGGAATGGTTCCCCCCCCTTTTTTTTTTCTTTTCAAAAAGCACTGAGAAAGAAAGACAGTTTAGTTATGGTCTAGGTTTAGTTATTTTAAATTATCTTAATGGAGCTTCTTTTTTTGGGAGTTAGTGGATTATTGGGTTTAAGGTGTGAAACAGAAGGCATTGGGGAGAATATAATGATGAGAGAATGTGGGATTGAATGTGAAATTAAAAGCCTGTAGATGTGAATCTAGAGGGCTTTTGGTAAGGCATGGAGCAGAGGAACACTGCATGTTAAGTTGTTCAGTGATGTTGAGACAGTTTTAAAAGATACTGACTGGGATCAACAAAGAAACTTGTGTTGATGTAGGATCCAGCTCTCTAGGGGAGCCGCTTTAGAACAATTGGTATCCTTGAGAAGCAGTAAAGCTACTAACAGAGTTGATCGGCTTCAGCAGTGCTTTCAACCTTTCAACCCTGTGGGAGGACGTGGGAAGGAGAACATGACAGCTGCTAGTATTTCTTGAAGGGTGACAATGGTGAAGACAAGGAGCTGAAACTGAACTTGGTATCCAGGGATCAGAGAAGCTTATTATAGCCAGTGAGAGGGGAGGCAGCAGAATAAGTAAATATAAGAGCAGCCAGCATTAAGGTAGCAACAAACAACGATGATGGTAACAGTGCAGACCATTTTGTAAGAGACAGTGATGCTGGAGAATATGGCAATGAATTGCCAAAACGTTGTATGTAAGATGAGAAAGATCTCCTTCAGTACAGTAAAAGAATTAGGGTGGGGGTGAGCGACATGAGACTTGTCAATCAATGTAAATAGTTGGTGAGGATTGCTGAAAAGGTGGGGAATGCACGAGGCATATGATAATTGAAGAGGCAGTGAATTAGGAAAAGTTAGATAAATAATAATAATAATAATAATAATAATAATAATAATAATAATAATAATAATAATAATTTTATTTATATCCCGCCCTCCTCCCAAAGGACTCGGGGTGGTGTACAGCCAAAATTAAAACATAAATATACAATATCATAGTTAAAATTAATTAAAATCATTAAATAGTTTTGGCCGAATTTTAAAACCCAAGGTTAAAACCCAATTGAAAATCATTCAATTAGATAGCCCCACCTGTCGGAACAGTAGGGTCTTGAGGGCACAGTGAAAGACTCGGAGATCAGAGATGTTACGAATATCCGGGGGCAATTCATTCCAAAGGGCAGGGGCTCCAACAGAGAAGGCTCTCCTCCTGGGTGTCGCCAGCCGGACCCAGGTTTTCCCTCTCTGTGGGAGCAAACTGGTCAGTGGGAGGCTGTTGGTGGCAGAAGGCGGTCCTGTAGATATCCTGGTCCTATGCCATGGAGCGCTTTAAAGGTGGTAACCAACACCTTGAATTGCACTCGGAAGACCACTGGGAGCCAGTGCAGCTCATGCAGGAGAGGTGTTACATGGGCGTAACGAGGTGCGCCCATAACCACCCACGCGGCCGCATTCTGGACCAGTTGGAACCTCCGAGTGCTCTTCAAGGGGAGCCCCATGTAGAGATGGTTTCAGTTTGTTAGAATTTATTTATTTATTTATTTATTTATTTATTTATTTATTTATTTATTTATTTATTTAATTTGTAAACCGCCCTTCTCCTAGCAGGACTAGGAGAGAGATTGTTAATGAGCTGGGTGGATTAAACCAGGGTAGACAGACATATCCTCTACATAGTAGGTAGCTGTGGTGAGAAATATGAGAGATTGGACAATGTAAAAGATAAAGTTATTTTTCTTTTTTTAACAAGCATCTGAACAGAAGGGTTTCCCCAGTTATTTCTCTCAACTGCTTATTTGTTTGCTTGCTTTTTTTCTTTTTGTTCTGTATATTGTCGTCATCTTTCTGTATGTCATGGGTGGTGGGAGAGCGATAAAATTTCTGGGCTTGGCCTACTGCTCAGACTGAGTCATGTTTTGGAGCTTCTAGCAAAAGAGCCTAGGCCAGTGATGGCTAACCTTTTTGCCATCGCGTGCCAGGAGAGGGGGGGCGGGGGCGGGTCATGCACGCACGTGCCCACACGCATGCACGCGCAACCCCCTCCCCCCCACTCCTGGCACATGAGGGCATGGCAGGCCCGTTTTTCTTTCTTACCTGGCTCCAGACCCTGTCTATTTATCTGGGAAGAGTGAAAAAAGCCTTTCCCACTCCCTTGGAGGCCCTACGGAGGCTGAAAGGGCCCATTTCCTGACTCCCGGTAGGACAGGAAGTGACTTTTTTGCTGTCCCCAGCCTCCAGAACCTCTCTAGAAGTCTCTAGGAACCTCTCTAGGAATCTTTAGGAGCCTCTCTAGGAGTCTTTGGAGGCCAGGGACAGCAAAAAATGTCACTTCCTGTCCCACCGGGAGTCAGGAAATGGGCCCTTTCAGCCTCCGTAGGGCCTCCAAGGGAGTGGAAAAGGCTGTTTTTGCCCTTCCCAGATAAATAGGCAGGATCTGGAGCCAGGTAAGAAAGAAAAACGGGCCTTCCCCACCCACCTACCCCGTCCCTCCAGAGGCAGGAAACAGCCTGTTTCCCTACTTCTGGTGGGCCCAGAAGGCCCGAAAATCAGCTGAGCTGGCATGCCCACTAATATGGCTCCGCGTGCCACCTGTGGCACACGTGCCATAGGTTCGCCATCATGGGCCTAGGCTATCGACCATGTGGCAAAGCAGTGGAAAGACTGAGACCAGTGGTGAAATTCAGCCGGATCTATCCAGATCGCGTGATCTGGCAGCACTGGTGGCGGGAGGCTGTGCCCACCTGCCGGATGTCATCATGTCCCATTTTTTATCCTCGTGCATGTGCAGAAGGTTATGTGCATGTGTGGAGGAGGCGCGTGTGAGCGTAACAAGTGAGTGAGCGTAGCAAGCGTGTGAGCGTAGCAAGCATGCACATGCGCTCACATTTGCTAGCCGGAAGGGAAAGGTAAGTGAATTTCACCCCTGACTGAGACCTTCTAGTTCTTCAAGATGCAGCCACTTTACATATTCCCTTAATGTGTCAGATTGAAGTTTTTGATGACATCACAGTAGATAAGGTGCTACCTGTTTGTTCTCTGAACCTATGCTTCCCTTGGTCATTATGAAGAACTGTTGGAAGGAAAAACTCTTGGACCCAGGACATTGTTGATGTCTCTTGAGGGAGACCAAGTTATCAAAATCTTGAAGGAATCTCTTGTGCTCCTTCTGAAAAAGTCATCCCTGCATCCAGAGTTTTTTTAGGTAACTGTTATCCAATCTCCAGCTTTTGTCTTTAGGGAGGCTGTTCATGAGACAGTTGTGGCAGACCAACTTCACTGCATCTGAAAAAAAGAAACTTATATGGGATTTTATCTGTTGAGGTTACTAATGCCTAATAAATTCAAAATTAATAAAAGAAGGCTTATGGAAATGAAAAGCAGATTTAATGGTAAGTCCTTCTCTGACTTTAACAAATCCAGTCAGCGAAGTGTTCAGAAGGATGCATCCCCAAAGTGCATGCTTCATACATGATAGGGAAAATGACTCCACGTTTATTTCCTTCATTCCTTACTCTCTGTGCATCTCCTTTATTTGTTCTGCTATATTGGTATATTCCATGCAACCTCCTGTATGCAGGCAGCTTATACTCCCACAGCCCCCCCCCCCTTTTTTGATGTTGTGCTAATTGTGCAGATAGAGGAGAAAAGGACAGAAAATGGAACAAGTTCCCAATTTTCCTTCTCCAGGTCACACATATTCTCTGTGCATTTTTGTGAAAGATTCTGCCTGAATTTCTTCACTGCAATTGATCCCAGAGACAGTGACTATTTATTCTAATAGTATTTTACTGCTAATGAGAAAACAAAATTCATGTTTCCTTTTTTGTTTGTCAGAATGAAGGGGCTATTTTGTGTGTGTGTGTGTGTGTATGCACGTGCATGTGAATAGGGATGGATAGCACACATTACATATAAATCAGTTATTGTTCCCTTTAGGTTTATCATCCGCAGACATGATCAATAAATAGCTCCAATGAGAGCTTGGAGATGAGAACTTAAGCACAGTAAGTTCTTTAGTCTACTATCTCTAATATACCATGTTTCCCTGAAAATAAGACCGTCTTATATTTTTTTGGAACCCCGAAATAAGTGCTTGGCCTTATTTTCGGGGATGTCTTATTATTTTGGGGCACATGGAGCAAGACGGGGCTCCTCTTGCAGTCTTACCTGATTTCCAGCTCTGTCTCCTTAACCCTAACCAGAGGAAATGGTGGGGACCAGCTGCGCATGCATTTAAATATTTTTGGGGAGGGCTTATTTTTTGGGGGAGGACTTATTTTAGCGCATGCGCTCAAAAGTCCAATTGGGCTTATTATCAGGGGATGTCTTATTTTAGGGGAAACAGGGTAGAATTGCTGCCTCCTGCTTCTGTTCCTCTTCTTTCTTCTCCATAAAAAAATGAATATTTCATCCAACCACAGGATCAAAAATTGACCCTTAACAGGGGGAGAAAAAGCATATCTCAGCCCAATAAGGCAATATGTCTAATAGACCTTTGTTACTTCTGCTTTATGACCACTGCATGTGTTTTGTGAGAATATTAAATATGTAACAGAGAGCTACACTTGGAGACAAACCGTCTAAGGTTCCTATATTCTCTGCTAAGGACTTCTGTCAAAGTAGCTTTCAGGATACTGCCATGCACAGATATTCGTCACTATCACAAAAATACTGCCACACACTTCATGCCATCTTCATTCTCCAATGTTTTGTTATCCCTGCAGCAGCACCTGCTCAGATCTCACTTAGATGAAGGATAAAAACGAGTTTGAACACTTAAATACTAAATTCTTTGGAGCAAACTTTTGATTAACAATCAAAGCTAAATTTTTAGAAATACATTTGCCCATTATTGTTGCTGTTGTTGTTTTAAAACAAGGGAAGTAATTGAGGACATTAAAGTTTGAGCACATAACAGACTTGTTGAAAAAAGAAACAAAGAGAAGAAGTAGCTGATAGTATTGTTTTTTGCCTCCAGTTGCCAAACCTACGCAAATGCTATTTTAACCTTCTCAGCATAACAGCTTCTTTATGTTTATGTAGTATTGGTAAAAGAGAGATTTGATTCAGAGCAACCCACACATTGTACTGCAAATCAGGAAAGAGGGACCTGGTTTGATGTCATGAATAAAATGTCACAGAGATTTGGTTTCAGATCCTTGTTGAGCCACAAAATTCTCACTGGGGAATTTTGGATAAAACCCTCTTTCTGCCTCTCAGTATAATCCATTTGATCTGCTATTGTGTGAAAGAGATACACCTTTTTGTGACTTCCTCAAATTATTTACCAAATAGGGCAACAGTGCAACACTGTTTGATGCCACTTAAACTTTAAATAAATGACACCCTTTAATCTGAGGAATGAACTTTACTAAATGTCAAGAAGAAACCTATATAGAGTCTCAAGGAGACTGTAGAGTCATAGGGGGAAATGAAACTGAATCTGAAAAAATACCTTTCGAATGCAACCCACAGTTATTAACTAACATTTGCAGTGGTCTTCGCTGTACTGTAGACAGGTGAATGGGATGAAACTCCTCTACATGGTCATCATGTCAGTGCACTTTCTCTACAATCAATGGATGATAATAATAATAACAGTAACAGAGTTGGAAGGGACCTTGGAGGTCATCTAGTCCAACCCCTTGATCACACAGGAGACCTGTACTAGGGATTCGAACTGCCTAACTGCCAACCTTTCTGATCTACAAGGTCAGTGTTTTAGCCACTGAGCCACCTGATGATGATGATGATGATGATGTTTCCTACTCTTTCCTACTTTCCTACTCCCATTCAATCATTTCCTACTCTTGGCAATTCTATGGATCTGGTTTCTTCACATCTTCTGATCTTGCATTACTTCTTTGAGTTTTTCTGTGCTCTGGCTGGTGTCAGCTTTAACTTTACTACAATGAAATCCCCATATAATCAGGAAATCCTTTCTTTTTTACTTTTGGCTGGGTCTCTATGGATGAGCAAGATGATTTCTTTGCTTACAGCAAGAGTGGACAAATTATTCATCAATGCAAAACAGGGTTGCTTTATTTATTTTGAATTATTAATTTGTTCCGCTCTCCAAGGAACCCAGAGGATAAGAAATCACCACTGGAATGGGTATGGCCAAAATTGGTTGGATTATTATTTATAAGGGTTTGGTGGATAGAGAAAATAGGCATAGAAAATTGTATTCAGGCTGGAACCCAGAGCCTATGAAGGGATCTGTCTTCTGGCAATGAGGATGATTGTTGTTCTTTCTTTCTTTCTTTCTTTCTTTCTTTCTTTCTTTCTTTCTTTCTACTGTGTGTTTACATTTTTGTTTATGTGTCTGTTTTTATTTTTAACCACTGTTCACCATCCAGAATCATTTCTTGAGATGGACAACTATATACACTGAATGAATAAATGAATTCCAAAGAAAATGTAACAATTCAGTATTTCATTTCTGTGGAAAGTTCTTGTGGAATTGCAAATAATGGGGTTTTGGATAGCAAATACCCTTTCAATGTTATTTAGAGTAATGTTGAAATTAATTCTTAATTATGTTCCTGTAAATTATTTCTAGGAATTTAGCTTTAGCTCTGATACCATTTTTATGCTTGCTTGCTTTTGTATTATCAAAACTGAACTGAATAAATTTATCTTGCATTCTTAGATTACCCATGTATCTATATACACAGCTCAAAGATAGATAGATAGATAGATAGAGAGAGAGAGAGAGAGAGAGAGAGAGAGAGAGGGAGGGAGGGAGGGATAAATAGAGGGAGACAGATAATGATAGATAGATTTTAGATAGACATTATGTATGGATTTTTGATTTGGTCTGAGTTTTTTTGCAAATTTTAGTAACTGTAGAATTTCATCCACCAAAGAACTTATGTCCAATAAAAATATTTGCATAATAACCACCCTTGTCTTTGTAGCTGTTCTATGTTGCAACAAACTATGTGTTACCTTAGGTAATGAAGGAATATCCAAGATCCAGATTCACAAATAATAAATGAGAAGAGAATTGAAGGAGTTTCCCAAACCAAAGCTCAACATATTGTAATGTTTATTAAAACAACAACACAACACCCCAAGAAAATATTTTCTCACTTGAAACAAACAATATTTTGTGTTGACATTTTCTTTCCTTTCTGCCTGATTTTAGTATAGTAAACATCCATTTTTCTTCTTTAGTGCATGGTTTTCAATAGCCAAAAATAAATTATGTTGTTGCTTATTCTCAGAAAAGCAGATTAATCAAATTTACCCCATATCAATATAAACTAAAACTCTTGGTGCAAATGTTGTGTGTTCATTTTCTAAAAGGATATCAGTGATATCTCCTAGTTTGAGTGTTTAATTATAGCATCTTAAACAAAACAATAACCATTGCATTGATAAACTGCATTAAAAAAAGAAGCCATATCCACAGAAAAGAGCCAATTTGGTTTACTGATTAAGGCACCAGGCTAGAAAACTAGGAGACTGTGAGTTCTAGTCCTGACTTAGGTATAAAAGCTGGCTGGATAACTTTGGACCAATCAATCAATCAGCTCAATTCATCTTCATTCTGAGTCAATTTTGACTTAAGTGCATACAAACCTTAAATAATATCTTCAGATATAAGTGTTTCAGTTTCTTTCTGTTGTCCTCAGATGTGTAGAGGTATGCTTCATTATGAAAAACATGAAAGTATACAAAACTATTGGAATCTTCTGAGAAATATTTCTTTCTGAATTGATGTAATGTGTAAAAGGTCCGTAAAATGTTTTGGAATTGAAACATTAATCAATCAATAAATATAGAAAAAATCTGGAGGAAAAAAACCCATATTTTTGTCTAGCCCACTAGATGGATGATCCAAAACAACTTTTGCAAGAAACCTTATATCTAACGTATTTTAGAGGATACTTTGAATTGTTACTTTTAGCAGAAAAAAATATACCACATGTGATATATTCTGTATTGGAAACCTGCACTATTGTCATGTTTGACTTGTTGGTCATCTTAAATGTGTATTGCATAGGACAGTGATGGCGAACCTTTTCGACACTGAGTGCCCAAACTGTGCATGTGTGCATGCCCAAACTGAAAGGTGCATGCGTGTGTGAATGTGTACATACACAGACATGTGTGAGCGCATGCACGGACATACACACATGTGCAGCAGAGACCCAAAGACTAGCTGGCTGGCAGGAGGCGAGACATCCCAACACCAACAGTGCGGCAAGAGGTAAGATCTTTTTCTTCCGTGAGATTCTATTTCGTCGTTTGCAGGGAAACAGAATCTCACGAAAGAAACGCCACGGAACTCTGACATGGGGCGACGGTGCACATGCCAGCAGAGAGGGCTCTGCGTGCCACCTCTGGCACGCATGCCATAGGTTCGCCATCACAGGCATAGGATAACAATTTTAAGATGAATAAATAAAATACATAAAATAAATATGCAAAATATGTAAAAGCCATTTCAGTATTTTGGGGTACCCATTTACCAAGATGTGAACTGTTTCTTTTTGATTGCTTATAAATATGATAATCACAGGGCAATTTTTTCTCCATATAAAAAAGATATTTTAACACAAGAAGACAATTATATTGTGGCCTCAGCTGGCTTTCCTGAAAATTATGCTAGTTAGTAATTCTGGGTCTTGCGATCTCCAATATATTATGCAGGACATTAAAGGAGAGTGTTTTATCCAACTTAACATAAAGAAATGGCTCAGTGTTGCCCAGGCAACCAGAAAACTGCTTCTTATCTCCAGTTGCTGTGTGTTGTAACATTTCACCTGAAAGAACTTCTGTAGTGAATTGTGTCTTAGCTACAAACAGCAAAATCAATTAATGGAGGCGGTAGATTCTCAACAGAGTAGAAGTTTAATCCCATTACTTTAGTCCCACTACTTGAACTAACTTTTTGAACAGATCTGAGAAGTGAACTAGGTTTCAGCTTAGTTTTAAAAAACTGGTTTAAAAAATTCATAAGAATGTGCAGCTAAGGAGAATTATTAAAATTGTTGCGTGTAATAATAATAAAAAATTACAGAACACAAGTAAGCAAAACCTTTCACAAGAGCAATAAGAGCTCTGAAAAGGTGAATGTGACACCACTCCTATTTAAAGATCTTTAAACTACAGCTCTTCAAAGGGATGAGAAAAATGATTTATGGAGCCCTTCTAGTCATACTTTTTAGGATACAGTGATACATTTAATTGAAATACTATGATCTTGGATGTTCAGTTCTGGAAGCCAGTCCCAAATAGATGAAACAGAACTGGATCTCCCACAGCCCAACGTATCTCAGAAAAAAGGAATCTACTTCAAGGTTCAGTTGAAAATTGTGATGAAGTATCTTCCTTTCCATTTAAGAATGGCGCAATTAGTCAGTTGGTGCCACTGAATTTGGGCACTTCCCAACTGCTGGTTTAATAGGCTTTGGTTCATAATGGGAAGTAGCATAAGAGTAACTAGTTTAATTGTGAGAACTAGTATTCTATCATAATTTGCCTTGCTTTGGATATACCCACACAGAACCTTTAAGTTGTTCCTCTCCTCTGAAAATCATTAGGCAGATTTTAGGACACCTGGAGACCTATAGAATAAACAGAGAATAAAAAAGTTATCCTATGCTGGTCTATGACTATGATATGGATAAAGAAAGTTGTCCATATGAGAAAAAAAAACCCTGATAATAATAGTGATACTATTGTTTCCCCCAAAAAAGTTCAGAGTTGAATTTAAAAAAACCTCAACAGAAGCAATTAATGAGAAGAATTTTTTAAAAAGATAATCACCTGTCCTGAAATGAAAAAAAGAAAATAAAAAAGAAACAAAGTTTCAAAGTTTGTTTTAAAATGGCAATATCAAAGTCAGCCTGATCCTGAAACAATTATTATAGAGAATAAGGAAGTTGACCTTAATAGAAATATGTGAGAACCATTACTTAGACAGAGGGGCTGAAACATTTTCTTTTTAAAAGTCAAGAACAAAGAGATAACATTCAGAACTAACTCAGGCAGACACCTCCCTAATTCACTATGGTATAAGAAATAGGAGGAGTTACAGCACAAATAGGCTTGGAAATTTGTATTATTATGGTCAATCTCAAGAAACATTTTAACCTCCCTGTAGAGTTAATTTCCTGGTCTGGTCTACTTAGTAGAACTGATTTATAACCTTGCAAACATGTATAGGAAGGAATGCCCTACAGTTTTTGTTTTCTTTTCTTTTATACAGTATAAAAAGAAAGCCATACTTCCCTTTAGTAACAGGTCCATAAGTAGAATGCTGCCACCACAAATGTCTACTCCTGACCATCACCTGTGAATAGATCCACCCATTCTGGGACCAACAGTACAACTTCCGCAGGTAATTATATTGGCATTGGAAGACGTAAACATTTATAGTAGGTGTTTATGTTGACCTAAACCATTATTTCTGCACAATAAGGAGATTTCTACAAAATAAGGAATTTGGTTGAACCCAAAATTTGTCAGGGGTGAAGGCAAAGGGGAAGAGGGCACCTGAAAAGCATACCTTGACTAACTTTTCTAACTTCTTCTCTTATACCATCCTAATGATAAATGAAAATTGACATCTTATAGGTTTCTTCGAACAGCAGGATCCCAGATTTGAAGATGTGAGCCTAAATAGGGTTGAGGAAGGGAAGGGAAAAGGAAAAGGAAAAGGAAAAGGAAAAGGAAAAGATTTGGAAACTGACACGTTGTAGTGTACTATAGAATACCACAAAGAATTTGATCAATCTTGCCTCTTCGTATGAGTAGAAACATTTTAAACATCATTGAAGAACTCTGAAGAGAGTTTGTAAGTAACATTTTTCCATTAATTCTGTGTGATATCTGGAGCAGCATTTCCCAGAAATGTACTAATGAAAATAAACATTTATACAGTTTCTAAAGAGATAACAATTAACTAGAATCTTTCTTTTGCTCTCTCAGTGGACTTTGCCTAAATAAAAATGACAGCAAGGAGGGTTTGATTGTTTTTGAAATGAATTTTTTTCTCCTGGATATAATGAATTCAACTGTATTGTTCAGAAGCTGTCTATTCATCTTTTCACAGAATTCACATTGATTTAAGAAGTGCAGCCAAGCACTTAAACAAAGCACTTAACTCTATAGGTTCAGTCAATGAAACTATGGATATAACCCACATGCTGCTGGTGAAAATGGAGGTAGTGTTCCATTGAGTGCAGGCTACCATTTTAGCTACCTCAGAAATCTGCATGAAACCAGCAGAGACTTTCTGTCATACATGTTAGGGCTCTCAATCCCTTATATTATCTGATAGCCCACTGGTTTCTCTGCTCCAAACAATAGAACCCATACATCAAGGGCCCAATAGTGCTACAAATCAGAGATGTAATCCAGGTTAGGTCTGAAAACTACTACTGAGTATCCAAGAAACAGAGGCACATGATGGAATCAAGTCTGTCTAACAACAGCATTTGGCCACAGATCAACAGTCGGAAAATGGACCAAGAAAAGCAGATGTTTATATTCCAGGATGCAAGCAAAAGGCAAGTGAGGCATGATGTAGGGTTCCTGTGCTGCTTGGTATAATGAAGATTATTTGTAGATTTAGTCACACATGGGTTGAATGGTTGATTTAAATCAGAATACAGCTGAAAAGGACCTTAGAGGTCTTCTAGTCCAATCCCCTACTCAAGCAGGAGACCCTATATAATTTGAGACAAGTGAGTGTCTAGTCTCTTCATAAAAACTTCCAGTGATGAAGCGCCCACAACTTCTGAAGGCAAGCTGTTCCACCAGTTAATTGTTCTCACTGTTAGGAAGTTCCTTCTTAATTCCAGGTTGCTTCTTTCCTTGGTTAATTTCTATCTATTGTTTCTTGTCTTGCCTTCTGGTGCTTTGAAAAATAAGGTGACCCCCTTTTGTTTGTGGCAGCCCCTCAAATACTGGAATACTGCTATCATGTCAAGTCCTTCTTTTCTTTAGACTAGCCATACGCAGTTCCTGCAACCATTCTTCATATGTTTTAGTCTCCGGGCCTTTAATCTTCCTAGTTGTTCTTCTCTGCACTTTTTCCAAAGTCTCAACATCATTTTTTTATAATGTGATTGATGTATAAGGATTTTAACAAAAGACATTTGTATTTTAAACCTTGGCACAATTTCTTCATAAATGTGCTGCAGAAACACATGTAATCAGAGGCTACATATGCATGAATTATTGCAGGTAAGAACATATTTTGATACCTCTGATATTATTTAAAATCCACTTTTCTGAAAAGAAAGTAACAAACACATTAAGAAGAATTACAGAGTTATGCTACTTCAAAAGGTGAGGCACAGAGTAATAAACACTGCCAAAATTAGTCTCTGAAATACGACTAGTGACCAAGAGAGCTCCAATCTTTTGTGGGATTGATCTCCATAGGACTGCAATAATGGTGTCTCACACACATGTAAACAAACTTGAGTTTTCCTCCCCCATTTTTTCCCCCCAGAGATGAATTTAGGAACTTTGGAGGTCCTGGGAACTGCCATTTATCTCTTTAATATAGAGTTTTTCCCAACTTTCTTCTTCCGGTAACTTTTCCTTAATGGAAGAATCTGCTTAGAAAATAGTAGATAGAGGAAAAATAGAGGTAAGGCAGGGGAAAGCAAAAATATGTGTCTCATTTTTAATGAAAGTAATTTGTCCTTATTAAGGTTGCATTCTTGTACTATTACTGATTTTGTTTCCTGCTCAGTTCAAAATAAAGGAAAACTTGAAACTAGCAGATAATTCAGTGCAACAGCAGACACATTTGTTTGACAGGGATAGTCCAAAAAGAACAATGCAAATCCACATGTATTAAGTTTCACAGATTACAAATCAATTACTTCTATTGGATGGCTTGGTGTCCCAACCAATTGGAAAACAGATTATATCTGATTACAGTACTTTTAATTAGCTATTTGTGACAGGCAGGCTGAGAGAATGAGGAGATCAATTGGTTCGGCTAGGATCAGTCAGTTAGGTGAATGCCGCTTCTGCTGAATTATATGTGTCCTTGTTAAAACTGTACTTAGAATAATTATTTTATTTCTATACCGCCCTTCTCCCGAAGGACTCAGGGCAGTGTACAGCCTATTATAAGCACAAGACAAACATCAATTAAAATTATTAAAATTATTAAATAATTCGGCTCAATTTAAGACCCCAAAAATTAAAACACCCAATTTAAAATTATTACATTGATAACTCAGCCTGGTGGAACAACAGGGTCTTAAGGGCACAGCGAAATACCTGGAGGTTGGAGATCTTACGCATTTCTGGGGGCAGTTCATTCCATAGGGCTGGGGCTCCCACAGAGAAGGCCCTCCCCCTGGGTGTCGCCAACCGGCATAGCTTGGCCGATGGCACCCTGAGGAGACCCTCTCTGTGTGAGCAAACTGGCCGGTGGGAGGCTATTGGTGGCAGAAGTCGGTCTCGAAGGTACCCAGGTCCTATGCCATGGAGCGCTTTAAAGGTGGTGACCAACACCTTAAATCGCACCCGGAAGACCACTGGGAGCCAGTGCAGCTCGCGCAGGAGGGGTGTCACGTGGGCACATCGGGTTGCGCCCATTCTGCGCGGCCGCATTCTGGACCAGTTGGAGCCTCTGAGTGCTCTTCAAGGGGAGCCCCATGTAGAGAGCATTACAGTAGTCCAACCGGGAGGTGACAAGGGCATGAGTGACCGTGCGCAAGGTGTCCCGATCCAGAAAGGGCTGCAACTGGCGAATCAGGCGGACCTGATAGAAGGCCCCCCTGGCCATGGCCGTCATATGCTCTTCTAAAGACAGCCGTGCATCCAGGAGGACACCCAGATTGCGAGCCCTCTCTGTGGGGGGCAAAGATTCACCCCCAATAGTCAGCGATGGCACCAGCTGACTATATCGGGACGCTGGGAGCCACAGCCACTCAGTCTTGGAAGGGTTGAGTCTGAGCCTGTTTCTCCCCATCCAGACCCGCACGGCCTCCAGGCAGCAAGACATCACATCAAGGGCATCATTGGGGTGGTCTGGGGTGGAAATGTACAGCTGGGTGTCATCAGCGTACAGATGACATTTCACCCCAAAACCATGGATGATCTCACCCAGTGGCTTCACATAAATGTTGAACAGAAGGGGTGAGAGGACCGACCCTTGCGGCACTCCCCATACGAGACGCCTTGAGGTCGACCTCTGCCCCCCTGCCAACACAAACTGCGAGAAGTTGGAGAGGAAGGAGGAGAACCACTGTAAAATGGTACCCCCTATTCCTAACCCCCTCAACCGCTGCAGCGTGATACCATGGTCGATGGTATCAAAAGCCACTGAGAGATCTAATAGGACTAGGACAGAGGAGCAATCCCTGTCCCGAGCCCTCCAGAGATCATCCACCAATGCGACAATGCCATTTCAGTGCTGTACCCCTGTCTGAAGCCCGACTGGTACGGGTCCAAATAGATAGCTTCATCCAGGTGTCGGGGAAGCTGTCGTGCCACCACGCTCTCGACAACCTTCGCCACAAAATGAAGGTTAGAGACCGGACGGTAGTTAGCTAATTCAGCCGGGTCCAGGGAAGGCTTCTTCTTTTTTTTTTTTAATTGAAAAAGTTTTAAAAGTTTTACATACATTTCCCCCCCCCTCCCCAACCACCCCCCAACTTCCCAGAGCAAATACAAAATATAAAATACAGCTTGAATCCCCTAAATTCAACTCCATCTCTCACTTATCATAATCATTAAACAAGTAAATAAAAGGAAAGCAAGTCTTCTTTCTTCTTATTCCATCTAATTTAACAGAATTAATATCCATTTATAATTGCAGCAGTTAATAAAACAGTTAAATATCACCTAATCAAACCTATCGTTACTCCATTTAACTAATACATACTTAGCAGATTATTAAATCTATACAGTTTAACAAGATATTTTATAACTTCTTTCATTGAAAACAAAAAAAGAAAGTGTTATGTCCTTATAAGGACATCCGGCCGGGGATTGGTTAATCCTCCGGGCGGGAAAGTTAAACCGCTGTCATTGGACGGCTGGTCTGCCGGAGCGCTATAAAAAGGGCTCCGGCAGCACAGCCGTTCGTCTGTTCTGACTTAGTTGAGAGCTGAATAAAACTTGTTGAACAGACCCCGCTGGTCTTGTCTTCTTTCCTGCGCCTGATCTAACAGAAACCTCATTCAAAAACCCCAAATTTAAAATAAAATATTATATAAACTCTTCCACTTTTAAACCATTAAGGTCCAATTATAGTTAAAACACTTTTTAAAAAAAAACATTTTCTAGCTAAAAAGCAGTAATCAAACCTCTTATTAGTTTATCAGTACATATTAACAAATCAACTAAAAACATCATTTAATAGCTATATCAAACATTTAAATTCTTCATACTAGATTAAACCAATTGTTAATCTTCTTATGTTCACGTCTTCCAACAGCATGTAGAATGTCTTCATTTGCGTCTACCCACCTAAATAAAAAATACTTCTTTATATATAAAAAAACCCCGAGTGACTTTGTAATTGTATATCAAATAATATCCATCAAATCCAGCCAAAAATTAGATTAATAAGTTCATCAGACGTATTAGGGAAACCACCAGATCAGCTGCAATTGCCCTAGGCCCGTAGTCCTTTTGCCTTATATTTATTACCTTCAAACAGAAAACTCCAATTTACTATATTCATTAAAACTTCTGCAATTACAATTAAGTCCAAATTTATTACAGTCCTTAATAAAATATTCCAAATCACTCAGGTCAAGGCTTATTTCACAACCACACACCAGCATTGCAGTGATCTGTTTATTCTTCTCAAAATATTCCAATACTGCTGTAGGTTACCTCCTCATCGTCGCTCATCGCTTAGTTAGCTGGCATTAAGCTGTTGGATGTTTTCTTCCAAAAGTTCAAAATCTTTAAACACTTAAACAATACTTTTTAAGGACCATCATCTCATCAAGCAGGGTTATTTTCCTTGTCTCCAGTCTTTCTTCTTCTCCTTTTTACGAACTCTTTTCTTCACTCTAATTCCTCTGCCTTTTTTAACTCCAATATAATCTTGCATTTTTTGGGATTGCATATTATAAAATTTTTGCAAAAGTATAACTTCTTCTGAAAGCAGCTCTTTAACTGCAGGTTGGACTTTGTAACAAAGAATTTGTATAGCCAAAGTCTCATCAGCTCCCAAAATTTCTTGCTCCTTATTCTGCAAAGCATCCATCTTGCTCTCCAAAAATACTGTGGGCTGTTGTTGTTGTTTTTTTCCTTCTCCCAGCTCTTCAATCAATCCCCCATTGCTAGATTGCAACTCAGTATTTCCATGTATTTCATTGTTTCCAGCTTGCAAAGCCTGAAATATAGTATCATTTTTTTCCAATAAAGCAGAGGTAATTGAGCTCAAAGCTTCCTCAAAATCAGACCATATCTGAGGGTTAATTAACCCTTCTTTGCTTTCTTTGCTTTCAAGAAGACCAGCCATCTTACCCCCCTTCTTCTTTCCCTTCCAAAAGGACAGGAAAAAAAAGTATCAAAAAGAAAAAAAGACCCTTTGCAATTTGTAATTTATATTACTGCTTCAATTATTATAATTACTTCCTTTCTTGGTTAATCCACTTTTCAGAATAGAGTTTTACATTTCAAACAGGGGCTTGTCAATAATTGCTTTTAACTTTCACTTCTTCACGCCCCGTTGGAACTCAAACGCCATCTTGCTTTCACTTTCTCTGCATAAAGAAAATCTTTTAAAGAAGGTAAATCTTTGGAGTTAAAAAAAGAAAGAAAATACTTGCTGTTTTATTCTTGTTGCTTGTGCTCTGCCAGCTCGATTCAAAAATATTTATTTAAAGTTGGTTGCTGGGATGGTCATGACATCTAGCTCTGCAAAGCAGAGACATCCAGGGTCCGGAGTACTGACAGGCTTAGTGGGGAGCTCTCATCTTCGAGCGCCAGATTATGGGTAAAATCTGGCGCTCTTAGGGAGCTCTACCCCACCCGTCTACTCACTTTCCCCCCTCTTACCAGGAGGAAAGTTTCCAAACTGCAAGACAGCTGATAGTCGCTGTTCTTGCGGTTCTACGGAGCCCTGGGTTGGCACTTCAAAAAGAAGCGTCCGGTGATGTCGCGATCCCACCGGAAGTCACCAGGGAAGGCTTCTTGAGGAGGGGCCTCACCACCGCCTCTTTCAAGGTGGCAGGAAAGGCACCCTCACTCAAAGAAGCGCTTGTAATTCCCTGGAGCCAGTCTCGTGTAACCTCCCGGGAGGCCAGTACCAACCAGGAGGGACACGGGTCCAATAAACACGTGGCAGCACTAATCTTACCCAGAACCCTGTCCACATCCTCGGGAGCCACAGGATCAAACTCCTCCCAGATAATATTCTCAAGACCTCCCCTCGTCTCCTCCCGTGGACTCATCCAGTCGGATTCCAAGCCATCCCGAATCAGAGCGACTTTATCATGCAGGAATTGCACAAAATCCTCAGCACAACCCTGCAAGGGGTTTTCCCATGCTCCCCCCCAAAGAAGGGAGTGGGTCACCCTAAACAGAGCGGCTGGGTGGTTCTCTGCAGATGCGATAAGAGTGGAAAAATGGTTAGATTTTGCTGCTTTTATCGCCACTAGGTAGGTCTTGATATAAGACCTCACCTGTGTCTGGTCAGAAACGGATTGACTAGTCCTCCAAATGCTCTCTAGGTGTCTTTTCCAACGCTTCATCTCTCTCAGCTCCTCAGAGAACCAAGGAGCCAATTGAGATCGGCATCAGGTCAGAGGCCACAAAGGCATGACCCGGTCCAAAGCTCCGGAGGCCTCACTTCAGTCGAGTCGTGTGCCAGAGTCTCAGGAAATGGCCCAAGCTCTGTCAGGAACCTTTCGGGGTCCATCAGGCGCCTGGGACGGAACCATCTGGTCGATTCCGTCTCCCTGCGGCAGAGGAAAGCGGTAGGAAAGTCCAGGTGAAGGAACGAATGATCTGTCCATGACAAGGGTTTAATATCTAGGTCCCCTCTACCAAGATCATTCAACCACTGATCAGAGACGAAAATCAAGTCCAGAGTGTGTCCCCCCATGTGAGTGGGGCCTTGAACTTATATGATGCATTCATTGGTTAAGAAAAACTATCAGAATTTTCAATTTGAAAGCTATTCAATATGGATAGCACCATTATTGCTGAAGGCTGTGAAGACTGAAGGAATAGTTCTTATGCCAGAATTGAAGTTATTCATTACAGAGGTATCTTGTACTCAACTGCTTGGAAACTCATCAAATTTGACAGTCAACACATTTTGATGAGAACATTTTCTCCCTGTAATCATTGTTTGGTACTCAATACACAAGCTAGAACCTTATCGGTGTTGGCTGCCTTGTGACTCATTACATTATTCCTTTTGGGGAAAAAATTGTTTGGTACTCAATGTGCCTCCTAAAACCAATTAACAATGAGTACCATGATACCACTGTACATCTTTAGAAAGACATAAAGGTGCTATTTCATTCCCAGTGGGACAGAATATTCAAAGAGTTTGAAGCTGTCCTTGTTTTCTTTTATTATTTAGGTGCCCAATTCATACATACAACAATTCATGATTTCTTCATCAAGTCTTGTGCCCAATTGTTATATAGAGAAGAATTTGATCTATATAATAAAGTAACCTATTTGGAATCAGTTCAATCAATGTTGTTAAGATTTTGCTTTCAAATTACACTCTTTACCTCAAAACTAAACCATCAAAGTCAAGTCAATGGGTAAGGATATTTTAATCTTTGGTTTAAATTGTATTTATATTAAAAGTATTTAGTATCCTTGATTTTGGAATATAGATTCCACTAATTTGGAAGTTCATACCAAAGAAAGTGCAGCAGGACAGGTTTTTTTTAGTTGCGATACATGGAATGGCTTGTGTTTGTGCAAAACTGGTGCTTAGACTGAAAATACTTGACAGAGATCATCAATCTAATCAGAGCAGAATAACAGGCTCAGTCTGTTTAAGAACACCGATTTATAGCAAAAGACCGGTGAGGTACTTAAATCATGCTCAATATGGCAAAATATCATTGGATGACGCCATTAGCAAATTTCTGTCCATTCCATTCAGCAGTCTGCCAAAGAAGATAAAGGAATCATATATCTATGTGACTGCAAAGTAATTGAAATAAGAGTGCATAGTCCACTCTATTATGACTACTACAGTGATTTTTACTTAAGAGTACATAACCCCTTCTCTGACAAAATGCATGTCAGCACGACGCATTTATGATACCTGCCTATTATCTTTACCAACACAATACAATCAAAATTGCTGTTTCTTTGAAAGTATATCACACTCAATAGGTATTGGTCAGAGAATCACCAATAATTTATAAGATTTGTTATATTTGTATAAATGTTTGTTATTCTAAATAAGTCACATAAAAGGGTTATTTTATATTAAAATAACATGTATTTTGTATTATTTTATTTTAAAATATTCTTGCATATATTTATATTTATTTCTGTTTATGTGTATGTATCAGTGGTGGGTTGCCCCCGGTTCACACCGGTTCTATAGAACTGGTAGTAAAACTGGTAGGAGGCTCTGTCCACCCACCCTGACATCACCAAAACACTTCTGTGCATGCGCAGAAGAGCGTGTGCGTGCACAAGTGAAACGAATGCGTGCGTGCGGCCCCGCTGTAAACAGTAGTAAAGGTAAGTAGAACCTACCCCTGGTATGTATGCCACTACATACACACACACATACACACACTCACACTCACTCACATGGGTTTTATATAAGGTAAGTGATTGAAGGAGCATTTGATTTAAATTCCTCCCCTCCGCACAAGACTCGGAGTTTCTAAAATCTCAAATCACCGAATGTGTGAACTCTGTTAAAACACAATATTTAGAGCTAGATGAGGAGGGACAGCTCCTGCTCCATCAGTTCTGCCATGCCACAATCAATCTTATTCCTCTATCCTATAGCCTAGATTCTCACAAAATATCACTAGCAAATGTCTGCCATTTCTGATTTTTTAACAAAATACTACTAGCAAATGTCATTTCTGATCTTTTAATATGATCACAGAAGGGATTTTTTTTAAAAAAGAAAATTCAAATAGAATTTGAATGAAACAGGAGCATAAATATTTAACTGTCTTTGTCTTTGTTACTATAGAAAATACTGGTGGGAGGGAGAATCAACTGAAAGTAGAAATTTAAGTATCCTTGGACAAATTCTCCCAGGTTCAGCATTGCCTGCTATAAACTTCAAACCCAAGAGACGTCCTATTTGAGCACTGTCCATGCGCATTTATTTTATTAGCCTTGCTTGCCATGCATACAGAGAAAGAAGCGCTCTTGTAATCTTTGACTTTTAGGCTTGCTGTCAAACATCAGCCATAATACTAATGACTGTTTTGAACAATATGCAGGTTGTATTACATGAATGGCTATTTTATATGTGAAATTATGACTGAAATATCATCAGTGATTTCCATAAAAAGGCATACAATATCCTAGTCTTGCAGTGGGACCTTCTTTCTTTTTCAACTCACAATTGCACATCTTTAAATGACTGTTTTATTGCTTCTGCTTTATTTGGTAATTGTTTCTGTGTTTTATTTTGCTAAACATTGATCAGAACTGTATTTAATAATTTAATAAATTTATGGTATTGCTATTTGGATTGTCAAACAGCCTCTCATTAGTTAAATTATTTATGGCTCATATTGTTCATGATTTTCTGGGCAAGTTCTCTGTAGTGTATCTATATGATTTACTCATCTATTCTGGTGACCCAATACTTCCTAATAATGTGGTTTGAGCAGGTCTTCAATGCCTTCATGATTGCAGTTTATTACCCTAATATGCCTTCAGAAAGAAACTGTTGTTTTCAAGAAAAAGATTTTGACTTTCAAGGAAGCTTTCAACATTAGTATCTTCTCCTTAAATGTGTGTTCACTATTTTGTGAATTTGGACAGTTCACCAGAATTAGAAACACAGTACTAGAGATATCTCACAACCAAAGAAAAGGCCAAGTAAAGTGGTCACCTTTTTCCTCATTTTAACTATGAAATCTTTTACATTCCAAGCTTTATTCCAAAATAAACAGGATGCCATTTTATGATGGAAACCAGAATATTTCTTGCTTTAATAAACTTACTTCAATTGCTTTTCAGACCCCTTTCTCTGTCCCATATCCTACAAAATTTGTGGTGTCAGAAGGGAGAGCCTTCCTCAACTGGTAAAATCAATGTTCAGCAAGAGCAGGGTCCTTACATTTTATTTATTTAGCTTCTACATAATTAAATAAGAGATATTTAACCTCTACATGAGGCTCCAGGGTGAGGTGCTCCTACAGTTTGGGGATCGCCAGCTTTATTTCTCCACCCCAGGTTGTCTGAGCAATGCCATGGATATCCTATCCCAATGCCTGGAGAATTTACAGGCCTGAATGGGTCACAATGAGTTTTGGTTTAATCAAGTTGCTTTAGGTGCTTGGGTTTTCCAGTGTCAAAGTTTTTCTCCCTTTGGTTCTGGATAGGGTGGATTACCTCAGATGCATGCAGTGCAGGGGTGAAATCCAGCAGGTTCTGACAGGTTCTGGAGAACTGGTAGCGGAAATTTTGAGTAGTTTGGAGAACCGGCAAATACCACCTCTGGCTGGGCCCAGAGTGGGGTGGGAATGGAGATTTTGCAATATCCTTCCCCTGGAGTTGGGTGGGAATGGAGATTTTGCAGTATCCTTCCCTCAGGAGTGGGGTGGGAATGGAGATTTTGCAGTATCCTTCCCCTGCCATGCCCAAGCCACGCCTACCACACCACACCCAAGCCACACTACGCCCACCAAGCCATGCCCACAGAACCGGTAGTAAAAAAATTTAGATTTCACCACTGATGCAGTGCATGATCTGGAGGTCCTCTTGGAATCATAGCTTCTGCTGGAAAATCAGGTGGTTAGCTGCACAAGAAGACTCTGCTCACTGTCACCCATGCCCTCTTGATCTTCCATCTAGATTAATGCAATGTGTTCTACATGGGGCTGCTCCAACTACATTGAACGCTAGATGCAATGTAAGGTTCTGGTTATCATTTTAAAACCCTTCGTGATCTGAGATTGGGTTATCTATGGAATTGTCTTCTCTCAGGTGTTTGTACCAATCCAATCTCATCCGGCAGGATGAGTATGTTCTGGGTCACATCAGCAAGTGAATGTTGGCCGGCAAAGACCAGGAGGTATACCTTCTCTACAGTACAGAAGGTATACCTGCTGGTCTTTGCCGGCCAACATTCACTTGCTGGTGTAACAGTCTCCCTCCAGAAACTGTTTATGGGCCTGGGCCTGGGGTCCCAAGTGTCTGAAGGACCCTGTTTCCTGATAGCACTAATGCCTATGGATTATAACAATTATTGACTGCTATGTGGATTTATTTTTTCTTTTTGTCTTGTGAGTGTAATTTATTTTAATTGATTTTATGATTACTCACTACCCAGAATCAGTTGTTTCAGTTGGGCAACCATGCACATTGAATAAATAAATAATAAATGTTAGCTTGGTTAGATGACTTTCAATGGAGTCTTGTCTTCCTCCTTTTCCTGAATAATTTTTTTTTGTATTGATTAATTCTTGTCTTTCATAGAGATTCTTCTCTAGGTAAGCTGTGTTTCTGAGACTTCTGCCAAGTTTGTCCTAAAAGACAAGCAAACAATCAAGTGTCATATGTTCTTAATTTACCTCCAAGTCCTGATTGGAGGAATCTGCCAAGGATAGTGATGTTACAACAAAGACATACTTTTAAATATGAAAAGTAAAACAGTAATACAGCAAATGCAATAAAATGGCAACAAATTAATTAAATAGTTGCATTCTGATTCTTATTCTTTTAAAATACTTAGGAGAGAAGATGAGGAACTGATATAACTCTTCCGGGCCAGCAGTTCCATGAAGAAATGTCTCTTGATCTTCCCACAATAATCTCAGTTATATACCTGAATGCAATCTTCTCTACCTCGTCTCCAAGTGATGTTTAAAGCTTGCAGAAGTATAAAAAATAAATCTTGCAAGGGAAAAAGGTTGCTATGAGGACAATCAAATTTGGCATTGTAATCATGGCCTGACTCACTCTACAGTCTCCTATATGGTAAAGCACTGGGATGCATCAGGCAAGAATAAATTCTACTAGCTCAATCCAAAAATCTAGAGTGATCTTCTAGAGAATTGCCCCATCCTACTAGGTACATGAGGCATAGACAAGACAAGAGCCTTTCCCCATTATATTCTGCATGCTTTCCTGAGGCTACATTTATCTCCATTTTACCTTGCTTTTCACAAGTTACTCAATAACATTTCGCTCAGACTGATTATAGACTACCATTATAGCAAGGTATACTAATGATGGTGGTTTTATAATTTTTATCATTGATTCTATTGTTCCTTTTTGTATACTTCCCAGAATCTTCCCAATTGATTGGGATAGTTGACAAATATTGTAAATAGATAAGTAAACAAATCTATTATGTATAGCTAGAGACAAGATAAATGCAGCAACAACATAAAAAAAAAACCTGTCAAGCACTCATATTGAATAGTTGAATTTTCTAATTGCTTCTCTCTTGGTCTTACCTGAAGGAAGTAAAATATGCCACATTTTAGGCCACGACCTACACAGTTGTTCCAAATATATTGGTTTTGTATATGTTATACCCTCTTTAATATTTCACTGAGTTCTGTTTGGTTCAGGGATCACAATACATTAATTTATTCACTGTATTCTATACAGTGTCTTAGCGAAGACACTGTATCAGTCAATATAATATACAATAAATGCTGCCAATAGACATCAAAAACAAATATGGGATTTGTTTAGAGCAGAGACTGCTGAAGAGCAATTTTATTAAAAAAATATTGATACAAAAGAAAGGAAATGGTATAGAAAATATTTGTTAAGCACGGCTGATAGATAAGAGCAATATGTTAGGAGGCAAGGATGTACTGCAGCAGTTTGGGCAACTTCTTCTGTAACATGTAAAGTAATACATGCTATTATTTAGCATGGGGTATTTCTTGTTCCTATCCTAAAGTCCATTGTGGAACAAAAATACCTGCAAAGTGACTGATGCACGTGTACAGTGAGCTGTTTGAGCATACAATCTATACAATAATAAGTATAAGGAATGTCAACAAATGATCACCACATACTACATACAATTATTTGTTTGGCAGATAACCATGCTGCACAATGGATTACAGAGTTGGAAGGAACCTTGTAAATCATCTAGTGCAACCCCCCACCCAAGCAGGAGACCCTACACCATTTCTGACAGATGGCAGTTCATTCTCTTCTTGATGAAGCTCCCACAACTTCTGAAGGCAAACTGGTCCATTGGTTGATTGCTCTCACTGTCAGAAAATTTCTCCTTATTTCCAGGTTGAATCTCTTCTTGTTCAGTTTCCATCCTTTATTCTTTGTTGTCTGGCCTTCGGGTGCCTTGGAAAATAGTTTGACCCCCTCCTCTCTGTGGCAGTCCCTCAAATATTGGAACACTGCTATCATGTCTCCCCTGGTCCTTCTCTTCACTAGACTAGCCATGCCCAGCTCCTGCAACCGTTAATGATATGTTTTAGCCTCCAGTCCCCTAATCATCTTGGTTGCTCTTCTCTGCACTCTTTCTGGACATCTTTCATGAATATCATGGAGAGACTGGCATGCTGTGTTTGACTACAGCAACATCAAGGAATTGACTGAAGCTAAATTAGTATGTCATCTTCCGCTTCTTTCCAACATAATTTGTTCTTCCTCATTTCCAAATTTTTTCCATTGAAAAGATTCACACAAAAATATCTGTACCCAAAAATATTTGTACCCTAAAACATTCATATATTGTTGTATGTACTTTACGAATGCACATGTACAGATACAGAGTTCAGAAGGCTGATCTTATAACATAGATTTTGATTATAGCTAAAATACACTTGATGATTGTATATTGTTTTCCACCAATATGCTGGACCTATTTTGTCTCTCTCTTTGTATAGTATATGAATTCCAATATACAGCCCTTTCACTTGTAAATTACACTGGAACATTTGAAAAAGTGCTGTGCTGAACAATAATTGTCCTTGAAGGTACACTTTGCTTTTGGAGATAAGCTTGTATTAAACAGTGAAACAGAGGCATCTGTCACACATCCCAAGGTTGGGAAAAAAAATAGCATCTTCTATCTTGTTTTGCCATGCATTAGTCCTACAAATGGAAGGGCTATGTTTCCCAACATTGTCCAGGAAGTATGACCTATTACATTCTCGTTTGAAAACTTTTGATTAACTGTTAAGAAAAAAAAAAATCATACATGGGATGGACATACACAAGATTGGTTAATTCTCTCGTTAAACTCAGAAGTGTGGAAGCGTGGAAGGAATCAGTTTTCTAAGCTGCTGGCTAAAGGCAGTCCTTGCCATGTCCCACTAAGCCTGTAATTCCTCTCTATTACTGGTAGGTTTGAAAGCAACTTTCAATTATTTTTGCCTGCCTCGATATGTATCCTAGGGAGAGAAAAGGAGTTATGTATTAAATGAAAACGTTGATGATCACATTGGTGTACATTTTTGGCTTCCAATATCTCCAGCGTGCAAATTTCTGTTTTGCCTGGTCTTGCATTGAGTTTCATTGATTAGGAAGGTAAAGAAGCAGAACTTCTTTGTCACTCTGCAGCGAGCTGTCTGGACAGTCGCAGAATGTACCATAAATCAAATCAACTTGCAGCAATTGCTTGCCATAAAGTCAATAGCAGCGCATGAAAGAATATACAATGAAACAGGTAGGGTAAGGGCTTTTTTTTTTTTAAAGAAAAATGGTCTGTCTTTCTTCTTTGTAAACACACATTCTCAAATTATGAGGGTTTAATTCTCAATATTTCCCTAGAAGACAAAACCTTTGCATTCCAGGTACTTCTCAATAAAGTTTTCTAATATGATGCAAAGTAATTATTACATCACCCATAATTTTTGCTCTTTGACTATCGATGACCGATAATATTGAATAGGAAAGAGTTGCACTAAATATTACCTTAGGCAAGTTCTCCAATTCACCAACTAATATTGGGGAGATCTTTTTTTGCCAAAATTCAGAAGAAAAGGATTGAAATTCCCCCTAAAGTTGAAAAGGTGCTAAACAAATATATTGGGATTCTCCCCCCCCCCCCCGAACATTTTATGTTCAGGCCAGGAGTGAGTTTTTAATATTGTGGTCTGTAGGATGATTAATTTTCTCTAAATTTTCTGTAATATGACATGTTGATTATGTTGGGTAATTTGTTTTATTAATATCTTTTCCATCTACAGGCATAGTGTCCTTTGATCTCTCCAGCGTTTTTTAATAGACTGTGATTAATCATTTGGATGAATCTGTTTAGGATTAAGGAATATGCTTCTTTGTCGGTAGACTAAATCAGATTAATTCTAATCCTTGTATTGAAAGTATTACTTAAAAAGGCATCTTACAGTATTTGCTGGAATTTTATTCAGCTTCTGCTTTATGCACAAACAGTCAAATGATTGTATCATATTGCTTGTAAGAAAATTAGAGATAAAAATCTCTGGTGTTTTTTTTTTAACAAAGTGTACCTATTGCTAAAAAATCTTTCTAAATAGATTTTGTACTCATTCATGGAAAATTAAATTGTGCCTTCTTTACCATTTTGAGGATCTAAATTTAGAACTTAATTTGGGCAGTAGAAAATGGAGAACTAAAAGTTCCTTTTCAGAGTTTCATCTATATCCTTTATTAAAATAATACCTTTCCCCTGATTCTCATTGCAAATGATCTGATAATGATGGACTCTAATAATTTTCTGGGACTCTCAACTTTAGAGAGGTAGTTGGGCAGGAGGTGGGAAGGGATTGCATGATTTTGTGACAAAGCTTTATAATCATGGTGCTAGTCCTTTGGAACAGTCTCCTAGTAGGAAACCAATTCGCTCCCAACTTATCTCCCTTCTAGAAACTGTTCAAAACAGGGCTCTTCCAGGGGAAATTTGAACATTGTTTGCATCTCGGTTTGTTTATAGCTTAGTGCTGTTATTTTAATTTTATTCTATGTGGATCTTTTTTTCTATTTATTGTTCATTATTAATTGTTTCTTGTAAATTTTATCTTGTCAAACATCAGGAGTCCTTATGGCTTTGGCAGCTATGAATACAATGGATAAATAAGTAAATAAATCTTGAAAACCGAATAATTGATGGCTAGAATCCCATATTCTATTTGGAAGTAGGGCCACCTAGTATAAATGAACTCACCCTCAAGGCAGACGGGGCAGACAGGATCCAAAAATGCTAGATGGGATGGTGAGAACAGTTTGTCTTTACTAAATAGTTTTGCTATAAATAGTTACAACATCCTGGCACCAAGTTTCTGAGAACGTTCATAACAGGTGTATAAAATTCCAGATGTGACCAACCTCCCTCAAGTTTAGAGAATTTCTCTTAGACTGTTCAGCTAATTGGAGTTAGCTTGTATCTGTACTTATGAAGAATAGGACTTCTAAAAGCTTTCCTCCTCCTCCTCCTCCTCCTCCCCTCCCTCCCTCCCCCCCTTCCCTCTCTCATTCCTTCTCTCTCTCAAAAATATTGGTCTGTGCCTAGTTTGGGAAGAGATATACAGTATTGGAACATAAGGATAGTTAACTAAAGTCTCTTTACATTATGAAAAAATGCAGGAGATCACATTTTTATCAGAATAACAGAGTTGGAAGGGACCTTGGAGGTCTTCTAGACTAATTCCTTGCTCAAGCAAGAGACCCATTCTAAATGGCAGTCCAATATCTTCTTAAAAACCTCAAGTGATGCAGCACCTCTGAAGGCAGAGTTTCTGAAGATTTGATTCTCAATTACCTGTTCATGTGAAACTTTCTTCTTTTCCCAGATTCTAATTAATTGGGAAGTTTTCTTTCCACCACACATCTCTAAATTTTAGACTTTTATTTTTCCTCTCATAATTCTCAGAGCTGAATTCCTCCAGTCATCAGCATTTCCTGGCACAAACCTCTTGAGCAAAAATGTGAGCTAATTACAAGTGCCTCTCTTCTTCAGATAAAATATTTGACTGAAGAATAATGAATTGCAAATGCTCCAGGTAACAGCAAACAGAATTATTAAAACAAAAAAACAAAACAAAATCCACACTAACACCTGCCTATTTAGCATTGCAAAATAAGGTATAATGCACATCAGATGCTATTTTGATGTTTCTATTTACTTGAAATTTCATTTGACATTTCATGTACATCAACTTATGTTTTAGCTCCACTACAATTTATTAAATCTGTTAGCAGAAACTTTCCCGCACAAGCAGAATAACTGTTAGGTCTATACTCACTCCTGAGTGGGTCTGTTATTGTCTAAATCTACAGCGTCTCTGAAAGTATATTCACAAGAAAGTATATTCACAAATCAATTAAACTGGCTATGTCTTCACACTGGGATCTTTTGCAGTGAACCAGACAACCACCAGCCAGCCAGCCAGCCAGCCAGCCAACCAACCAATCAGCTAACCAACCAACCAACCAACCAACCAACCAACCAACCAACCAACCATGAATTTCCTAGTTATTTTCTGTTGCCACCAAACTTTATGATGTGACCTCAATTTATTCTCAGTTTACAGAGTTTTCCAGTTTACAAAGAGTTTTCCAGAGATAGCAAGGCAGTAGAGGAAGGAAGGCAATGCAGACTAATGTGTGATCTTGACTGTCAACAAACTTCTCTCTTACTTTAAAACAGGCAGATAGATAGGCAGACAGTACAGGTAAAAGGATGCCTTAATTAGGCTCTTCTGGCTCTGTGAAAACTCCCTCCCCCATTTAATTGTGGGAATTGGTAAAATAATAGTGTGCTAATTCAGGTAGATTAGTGTGTTGAAATCTATCCTCCAATTCCCCCAATGTCTTTTTCTCCACAAAAGAAGCTTCCTTGTTTATTTTTACTTCATTCCCAGGGTGTTTTAAAATTTCTTTACATTTTTTTTCAGCCTTGGCACTTTTGAGCTTGCTTTTCACTGACAGATGGCAGAAATTGCTCTTGTGATTGTTGATTTTTGTTTTGCCTCTCTATCACTGCTGTCTGCCTAGTTGTCTATGCTTTCTAATCCAAAAAAGGCAGAAAAGAGGGTTCCTGCATAATACTGCCTCTTGGGATTTAATTAGGAGAGTTTCAGCTTGATTCAAATCTCTGAATCAAATTGATTTTCCAAATCTGATCAACCCAATTCAATGGTTCAGCCTATCTGAAGCATCAGATCAACTCGATTTTCCAAATCAAATGGGATTAGAGCCAATTTTTATACCCCTGAATTTAACTGAAGCATAGAAAGCTGGTTAGTCTGCAATCATCACTGGAGAGATGATTATAAAATGAAAGATAAGATACTCTGAGTCACCTTGCGATGAAGAAGTGCAAAAAAAGTACACTTGACCTATGAACATTTTACAAAAAATATTACCTAAGGAAATAAAAATATGGGAAAAATAAGAATATTGGAAATAATTGCTTTGGCATGGAACCAGTTAAAATGGACTTTAAAAAGCAATCAAACAAAGGAGATAATAGCTTTTTAAAAAGTTTTCTTAAAAATCATTTCTGTGTAATATTTTTCTTATTTGAATATTTGCAGTATTGCTTAAAATAGATGTTTGTACTGGTGTTATAGGGAGAATCATAAAATAAAATAAAAAATAAATAAAACCATTCATACCAACTAAAGAAGAGAAAAACAACTCTGATACCTGCACTTGTCCCAATTTGTATTTCACTTCAGAAAATTTTCATTAAACTGGAATATAAGAATGAAAGAAATCTACAGGCTAATAAAAGGAGACACAAATACCCTTACTTTCAACCCTTCGCCTCTATCCTTTTTTGCAAATTAATCTGCCAATTAAAGGGCAGACAGAGGAGATAAATTGCATCAAGTGGCAGAAACAAATTTGGAAACTAGAGGCCTAAAGAGGCCTAGTATTCCATGTTGAGAGGATGGATTCTAAATGTGCATAGATGAGAGCAGAAAGTTCCATTAGATTTACCCTGAAATGTTTGCCAACAGTCATTTTCTGCTGATACCCTTGAAACAGCCGCTAATGCTCATATTTGGTTTTTAAATGGGAAAGTAAGACCGCAACAGAGAAAGTCAGCCAATTATAAGAGGAAGCCACAGAGACCAACCACTCAATAGCTCAAGCTTTAGAAAAGTGTTGACCTTGAAACAGTCAATGTATGCATTTCCATGGGTATTTAACAGAATACCACTCCAATAGATTAATTAACTGTACAAACAATTAACAGGGCTAAAGACTGAGCATCCTCTACATAGCTTGATTTAAAATGCTCTGCTAGTCTCCACATGCAGATTTAGAGCAATTTAGATACAGATTTTTCAATTAAAGTTGCCTTTCAGTTTAATCTCATCTTTCTCATCTCCTCAACTTCTCATATTTCCTCCACCTATTGCTATCTTATGAGTTATCACTTGTTGTTTGTATCTTATGATTATGATTGTACCTTATGATTGATCATCTATGACTTATCACTTTGTTGTGTGTATGTACACTGAGAGTTTAAGCACCGGAGAAAAATTCCTTGTGTGTCCAATCACATTTGGCCAATAAAGTATCCTACCTTACCCTACCCTACCCTACCCTACCCTACCCTACCCTACCCTACCCTATCCTATCCTATCCTATCCTATCCTATCCTATTTTGACATTCCCAGTCCCTAACTGCATACAGGTTTTCCGGAGAACCACAAAACACAATTGGAGCTGTTGGGAATACTAGTGATAAGAAAGCACCTTTTAAAGAAATGGTGCTTTTTATTTACTAAGATAGTTACTTGGTAGCTCTTCTAGAAAGAAAAATACCAAGTGAAGGTTCATAATTCTAATTGTATTTACCACAAATAGAATGCTTAATGTGCTACATCTTTAATGAGATGGATTAAAATGCGGTTGGAAGGCAAATAGTTCTCAATGATTATGATTCTTACTTAAATTACTGACACTTATGGCCCTCCTAACTTGAGAAACAAAAGATGGTACTTGTTCTAACACAGACAATCTGTTTCCATCAAGTATCATGTTGGTTAAATGAGGTTTCCTTGGGCATAAATTATTCTTCAGTCTCTATTTATATAAGTTGTGTCGCTTTTATTAATTCAAACATTCTATTAAAGAATTAAATGAAGGTGAAAATAAAAAGGGTAATCTAGCGAAGATGTTTGATGGGTTTGGAGATTTATCAGCTCATTTTAAAATGAATGCCAGAAGAATATCTTTTTCTGTGGGATTAGAATAAATATTATTTCCCCATGAAGAAAGGCTGTAAGGGTAAGATCGCTTTCAAGGGCACAATTTTCAAATCTTTCCAGCTGGGCTTCCAGTCTTAAGCATTACAAGCATATGTCCAATTTCATCAGCTTTTTATATGAGAATATAAAAGTGGAAAAATAAGAACTGAAAACATATGTAGCTCACATTCCATCCAGAAAGCAAAAGAAAGAGAGATACATACATACATACATACATACATACATACATACATACATACATGAGTGGAAATATGGACAGTCACCCAAAAAGACTTAATATGATTGTCTATGAATTACAGATATGGTATCTCAATTGGGAAAGTTCAGAATGAGCTGAGAATGGGAAGGGATGGGATAACTAAGATACAAGATAGAAATAATGGTCAAAGTAATCTTGTTAGATTGGATAAAGAGGCTAAGAGAAACAGATAAATGCAAAGTTATACCTTTAGAAAAAAGAGAGATCAAATGCATAGAAGACGAATACTGACCAAGTAACAATATTGATGAAAAACAATATTGTACTTTTAGAAACAATATGATCCAGTAATGTCATGTGACTGCAAAAATAGCAAATACAATTGCAGTTTTTAAATCAGAGGAAGTGATTGCTTTTATTCTGGTCAGAAGAATTCAGGCAAAGTGGAACACGTTCAGAGATGACAATGAGGGAGTAGAAATTAAGCCCTGAGGAGAGATATTGAGGTAATGGGAAAGTTTATCCAAAACCAGAATACTGTAAGAGGAATATGATATGCTGTTTCCAAAGATCTGTGTGGATGTAACACAAAACAAAATAGAAGAGCTATTTTCTATTAACCCAGTTTTTAGGAGACAGGATAATAGATTTGGAGAATCATATTCCAGTTGAATGTTTAAAGAACTTCCTAATAGTAAGGGCAGTTTGACAATGGAGTCAACTATTCCAAGAGGAGGTGATCTTTCCTTCAAAGTTGTGTTCCGGGAGAAGCTAGAAAGCCATCTCTCAGATTTGCTTTCATTTGGATTATCCGGACTGAGTTATGCAGTCTGTTCAAATTCTAAGATTCTAAAACAAAACCTCCTTAAAAGTATAGTACCCCGTCATTTTAACCAAAGCTGATCGAAAGCAACAATATGAGAAGTCGAACATGTGTACATTTGTGTGGTTCTCTGAGAGAGAGAGAAAGAGATGGAAGCATTAAAACAACAACAACAAAGCAGTCGTAACATGGCACATTTGACAGAAAATCAGGTTGCCGAATTCAGTCTTTTCAGCAAGCAGTAGTATTGTCCTTGGTCCTGTGATGAAACTTTGATAGCAAAACATGATTCTGTGCTATAATAATTTTGTCACAGCAGAGCAATGCCTGCTCAAGAGGACTAGGCATTCTGAAGGCAGAAAGGTGTATGACCTTTCAAATTATCACAGTAAGCCAAGCCAAAGGGGATGGAATAGGTAATTATGTGAAAGTCTATGACCCCTGAATGGTAATGTGTGTGTACAAAATGACCTACAGTGCTTTCAAAATACCTTTCATTTCTAAAGGTCAAGAAAGGAATAAATTTGTTTTCCTGTTTAGCTTTAGCAGGAAAAAAAGCTAAGAGGAAAGGAAGGAGAGAGGGAGGGAGGGAGGGAGGGAGGGAGGGAGGGAGGGAGGGAAGGAAGGAAGGAAGGAAGGAAGGAAGGAAGGAAG
>WNWU01000006.1:42343053-42360688 GCA_012654045.1 Ptyas mucosa | reverse complement strand
TAGAATAGAATAGAATAGAATAGAATAGAATAGAATAGAATAGAATAGAATAGAATAGAATTTTTTATTGGCCAAGTGTGATTGGACACACAAGGAATTTGTCTTGGTGCATACACTCTTGGAGTACATAAAAGAAAAGATACGTTTATTTAGTTATAACAGGAAGAAGAGGTATAACTGATTTGCATCCTTGGAAGCCTGTACACAGTGTATACACAGTATTTCCTTAGAAAAGCACTGCTGAACAAATTGTGGTTAAGAGGAATAGGAAGAGTAGACCAAATTTCAGAGTGCAATTAAAGTTTAGTTGACGAGTTGCTAGTTTTATAATCATTCCAAGATGCAGCACAATGTCACTTATGAAAAGTAACTGAGTTCACCACATCCTGATCTAACCATCCGACCTTCCTGCAGCTCATCCATCTGAAGGCGTGCATCTGGAACAGCCATCCATTCCCAAGCCTTTTACACAATCACAGTGTCAACAATTTCAGGGTCCCCAATTGTTGCCTAATTAACATCAGAAGAGGTTAATTGCAGGATCCAATAAAGATTCATTACAACCAGGCAGAGAGTAAAACTGATTTCAACCATTTAATTATTGTTCAAAATATAATTACGCACTTCACATAGTTGTCACTGTATAAAGGGTTTAGATGAAGTTTTGAAATCCCTATTTAAAACCCAATACAATTCTGCAAATTAAAACATAGACTCTAGAAGGAACAGAAGATTAAATGTAAGGGAAGAAGGAATAGATAATGCATTATTATTATTTTTAATGGCCAACTTGTTTTAAAACATAAAGGCTCAAAAATATTGGATCTATTTGAGGGCTGTGCAATGCTTTGGATTCACTTCCAAAAAGTAGAAGATGTAGAGCGAAGTGATGCTCAGTTGGGAAATAGCTGTTTATGCAAAGAGTTGAAGTGAGGTGCTACATTTGCCGTCCTGGACTCACTAAAATACTTTTTATAAATGATTTCCAAAGCACTACATACAGTAATCTTAATCTGTATTCATGTGTTTGGAATAGACCTTAGTGGAACAGGGGAGGATTCCAGAATAACTTTACCAGTTACTGGTAAATGAGCATGATACCATTTAAAGGGTTATGGCATGAATTATTATTATTATTGGTTCATCGCAGAGTCAGACAGATGTTCAGACTGGATTTGGGGTTTTTCCCCATCTATTTAGTCCTTCCCAAGGACCTGGAATAGGCAGCTGTGCTTGTATGTTGGTGTTAGAGGTATCATCACAGAATGTAAGCTGTTCTGAGTAAAGCTGCAATTTTGCAGTTGAATGATAATGCATGTGTCAATGCAGATGGTGTTCAAGTGCTGCTTCAGTTGTTTTTGGATTGCACCCAAGGCTCCTATTACTATTGACATTACCTTTGTTTTCTTTTGCCACAGTCATTCTATATCTATTTGCAGGTATTTGTATGTTGTTATCTTCTCCAGATCTTTCTCTTCTCTTCTGCTGCCACATCCACTATCCAGACTTTATTATTATTTAATCTTCAATTTGATTCACATTCTGGGACTGGTAAAAACTTAACAGTTCAAGTCCTAACCAAGGACCTAAAAGCTATTAAGGTAGCCTCCTGAGTATATAGGCAGTTCCGAGTAGGGTGGTTCTTTTGCAAAGTCAGGATACTCAGGTCTAATAAGTTCAAAATTTCCATGTATCTAGCCAGCCCTTTGGGTATTGCTCCAAGGGCTCCTATTACGATTGATACAACCATTGATTTCTTCCTCCATAGTCACTCAACTTCAATTTGCAAATGTCGTTGTTGTTAACTGTATTTTATATAGCTCAAGATAGTGTACGTAAGGTTCCACTACCTATTTTCCCCAGAATGATAATCCTGAGAGATGGGTTGGGCCGAAAGAAATAGATGTGTGATACAACATGTCGTCTCACAGTATTTCTCTATAATTTAAAAAATCCCAAGAAATCAGTAATACTTGTGTGTGTGTGTTTATATATTTATTTTGAAAATCTACATTTTTGGTAAGCAATTTATGGACTGTCCCAGATCTCATATGTTTTAATATGATTATCCATATCCAGGAAAACCTCCCTTATATATATTATATTTAAAGACAAATTTGCCTTAACATTGGTTTTTAATCAGTGGCACCTGAAGCTATGGTCTTCAAAACTGGTGTGAACAAACAAGCCATTAAAGCCCCATCCCCTTTTTAATAGGTGTCAGAGGCAGGGTTTTTATTACTTGGTGATAGTCATCATTTTGATACACTTGATCCTCACTGTAAACACCCAATTTTTTAACTCAAGCTTCTAAAACTTTCACTGACCTTTATGCTACTTACCAAAAGCAGCTTGGCAGTTTGTTCCTAGGAAGAGTTTGATATACTTGTTATAAAATGAAAATGAGAAAAGTGAGAAAAGAAAATGAGAAACATGAGAAAAGGAGGACTAAGGGTGACACAATAGTAGTATTCCAGTATTCGAGGGGCTGCCACAAAGAAGAGGGGGTCAACTTATTTTCCAAAGCACCAGAAGGCAAGACAGGAAATGATGGATGGAAACTAATCAAGGAGAGAAGCAACCTGGAATTAAGGAGAAACTGTCAGGGTTCCAAGTAACACCCCCAACAAAATCAAACTCGGAGGCTTGAAGTTCCTCAAAGCTAACTTTTATTAGAGATGTCATATTGGCTCATCTGGGAAAACAAGAATCTGAAAGCTTCAGAGTTTTCCTCACCCAAAAGAAAGTTCAAGACCTTGCCCACATCTTCCACATGTCCACCAAAGCTCCAATCAGTTTTTTCCTGAACAGAAGACATCCTCCAATTTCTTCTTTGCACAGCTGCCGGACACCATGGCCTTGAACTTCTCTTAGAGAAGTTTGTTATGGCTATCTCTACTTCACTCATGCAATCCCCCCTCCCAACCTCCCACAGTATGATTGTGGCAGGCCTGTATGCTCAAGGCACACAGGTAATATGGCTTCCAGGCATTACAGAAACTTCCTAACAGTGAAGACAATTAATCAGTGGAACAACTTCTGAACAGCCTTCAGAAGTTGTAGGTGCTTCATCACTTCTTCATCTCTTTAAGAAGAGACTGGACAGCCACTTGTCTCAAATTGTATTTGGTCTCCTGCTTGAGCAGGGGGTTGGACTAGAAGACCTCCAAGGTCTCCAAGGTTCTAGCTCTATTCCGATTGATTAAAAATACAAAGTGTTGTAAAATTTAGAAGCTGTATTCTACCCAATTAATTAGTTATGAGCTGACTATAGATAAAAAAAAAATGGACGTCCTAGTGAAATCACCACTTCTGCAGAGAAATTCACTAAATGGCAATCAAAAAAGGATGTTTATTCAGTTGTATATTCAACATACATGAAATAAAGTTTGTTGTATGAATGTAGTTTTAAGAACAAATTAGCTAAATTCATATTTGTAAAGAAAACTTGCACTGGTTTACAAGAACAAGACATTGAAGTTCATTACTCAAAATGTACACAAATTATATAATTTCATCAAATTATTTCAGCTAAATGACATATAAAGTGAAAAAATGGAATATTCAGTTTTGGAAAATCAATGGATGCAAGCTTTGAGAAATGTAAAATATATTTCATATAAGAATAGAATGAATGAGCTGGAAGTGACCTTGGAGGTCTTCTAGTGTCTAGACCAGAGGCGGGTTCTCCTTACCTTTACTACTGGTTCGCAACGGGGCCGCCAAACCCAAATCCTGTAGCTGTTCTTCATATGTTTTAGTATCTAGGCCTTTGATCATCTTAGTTGCTCTTCTTTGAACTTTTCAATATCTTTTTTATAGTATGGTGACCAAAATTGGTTGCAGTATTCCAGATGTCGCCTTACTAGGGTGTTATAAAGCTGTACTAATACTTCACATGATCTTGATTCTATGCCTTTGTTTATACAACCCAGGATTGTATTAGCTTTTTTGGCTACTGCTGGGTCATATTCAAGTGATCATCCACTAAAACTCCAAAGTCCCTCTCACAGTTATTGTTTTTAAGCCAGGTTTTGCCTAATATTTACTTATACCTTTGATTTTGGTAGTACAGTGGATGCTGTACAGGAGCCTGTAGTACAGTGGTTTAAAGCACCCTGTTATTAACATCTATTAACATCTGCTGCTTGCAATTACTGCAAGTTCGAATCCCACCAGGCTCAAGGTTGACTCAGCCTTCCATCCTTTCTAAGGTGGGTAAAATGAGGACCCAGATTGTGGGGGCAATAAGCTGACTTTGTATAAATATACAAAAGTATGAAGGCTATTGCTTAACGCACTGTAAGCCGCCCTGAGTCTCCGGAGAAGGGCGGCATATAAATCAAATAAAAAATAAAAAAAAATAAAATAAATTTTTCCTGCCTAAATGTAAAACTTTGCTCTTCTCCACATTGAAATTCATTTTGTTGGATAGGACCCATTGTTCAACTTTGTCAAGATCTTTCTGGATCTTGAGCTTGTCTTCTGGGGTGTTAGCTATTCCTGCCAGTTTAGTGTCATCTGCAAATTTGATGAGTTCCCCTTCTATTCCTTCATCTAAGTCATTTATGAAGATATTGAAGAGTACTAGGCCTAAGATGGACTAGAACCCCACTACTTACTTCTCTCCATGTGGATGTAGTACCATTAATTTATCATAAAATATTGTTTTGTGTTTATTGAAATTCTCAAAGATTGATTGAAAATTTGAGATATCAGATTTCTAATGCCGATCTTGTAAAAAAAATTGAAGGCTGACTCACATGGCTACCTTACATAGTCTTGAGAAAAATACAGCAATACAAGATGGAAATGAAGTATTAAATTATGTGCATCATACTTATATTTCTGATCATCAAAATATGTAATGACTGCTGTATTCTGTACATTTTGCAGCAAACTATTACAATTAAAAATTAATATTCTCAAGCTGGATCCATAATAATCAGGAGAGGGGGAAAATCCTGTATTCTAAGTTCAAAATGGCTATTAAAATCTTAGCATCCATATTAATCAGATAAATGGCTCTATAAATGGGGTATGTAGAAGGTTACTGGCTGAGTTTGGGAAGAACTACAATAAAAGTCTCATTGAAACTGGGTGGTAAGTGTCTATTTAAAAAAAAAAGTTTAAAAAATAAGTCCCAGCTTGGCAGGGAAGGGGGAAAAAAACCTTCAATATTCTAAGTTTCACAGAATTTAACAAAACATCAGCAAGATTGGGCTGTTCTTTGCTGTGGTTTCTAAAAGACAGACTCTCCAGGAGGTCATTCAGATGGACTGCAGCAACCTAAATATTCCTTCCACCTTCATGTATATTTTATTGTATTTTCTCTCTGTCTACCTTGGTACTTATCATCATAATGTGCTTTATAATGAGTTTGACTAGTACTCTAGATGTGGGAGACGAAGGCGGGTAGTAAAAAGGCTGTTGCACAATAAATTTTCCCAAAGCTGCTCAAAGAGGGTGGCATAAATTAGTTTAAGGAGAAAAATGGCAGGTTCACTGCTGAGTAATCCAGAACTGTCATTTGTGTTTCTGAGCAATTATTTTGGCTCTTTGCATATTTTTTAAACAAGTCGTTTAGAAAGCATATAAAGCTTATATTAATAATGAGTTAGCAATGTTGCATAAGTACAAGAAGGCAACTAATATGGACTAGAGCTTTCTTTTGCCAATTGGACCCACAATATTTGCTGATGTCGTCAATCCATCTTATTTTAGATCTTTTTTGTGGATGCTTTTTATCAAGTGGGATCCATTCTATGAGTGTCTTGGTCCACCTGCCGTCAGTTCTTCTTGTGACCAGCCCATTTCCATTTCAATTCTTTTACTCTCTTGATGACGTTGTATACTTTCATTTGTTCTCTAATCCATGTGTAGGTCTTTCTGTCTTGTCTTGTAATGCTGAGCATGTATATTTCCATGGCTCTTTGAGCCACTCTTAGCTTTTGTATCGATTGTGAGGTTAGTGACCATGTTTCACTGGCATATGTTAGAGCAGGTATTGTCAGATATATATTGATGGTCATGCTCATTCGGTTCTATGAGGAAGTTATTTGGTCAATACAGCTTCAGGTTCAAAAAGTTATTTTATTATTTACAAATATACAATAATGAACAGGGTGTCCTGTTGCATTTGTTACCCTAACTGTATGACTCAGATGTTGAGAGGGAGAAAAGTTCACGCGTTGTCTTGCTGAGATAGATGGGAAGAAGCAGGGAAGATATCCAATTGATTTCTGGGTAAGAGTCCAATAAGAGAGTTCATTGGCTGATACAGTCACATGTGATGTCTGTAAAGACTTAACCCCTTCTGGTCCCTGGTGCATCATACGCAGGCAATATCTGACAGGTATATACACACTCACACACACACACGTCAATCTTCATCTGAATTTGAACTTTCCCAAGATGCCCAGAGACATCCTTTATATGATATTCAAGGAAGCTCATCTAGACCAGGAAGTCTGCAAGAGTAGCCAAATCCTCTTGTGGGTTTTATTTTCCTAATACAGTTTGAAATGATATAACTAATTGTTGAATTGGGGATCTGTGAGGAGAGAAGGAGCAAAATATATAAAAAATATGCCCAAACATAAATCCTCTGTCCAAATTCCGATTTATTACCCTCTTAGCTAGCTCAGATAGAGAGCATCTTCTGGTTATTATGATGTCTTTGTGAATCTGATGCAACTTGGCTATTTCTATCAGACATAGTCATCATATAATTGCATCATTTGCTCAATGACATCATGTAGCAAATGTCATTTTGATGTCACTGTGATTTGCTACAACTGCTGGTGGGATGGAGAGACAATTTATTGTATATCCATGTACTACTACAAATCTATTCCAGACACAGGTAATCCTTACTTAAGTGACCAAAACTCAGATCAGTTTTGATGCCATTACTTAGTGACCGTGGTCACTAAGCAGAAAATTATGTGATCATGACAGGCTTATGATGTCACTTCTCATTCAGTTGTTAAGCAAGACATGGCATGACTGTGACTTACAATTTTACTTTTGTGTTTTCCATTAACTCTGCTTGACAAAAGCCACTTTTGAAGCATGTGAATGGTGATTGTGTGACCATGGGATGCTGCAACAGTTGTAAATGCATGCCAGTTGTGAAGCATCCAAATGGTGTTTATGTGACTGCCGGATGCTGTAATGGTCTTAGATGCAAGGACAGGTTGCAAAGCTGTTTGTTTTATATACCATTGTAACTTTGAACAGTTGCTAAATGAGGCAGTAAGTAGGCAAAGAATATCTGCATATGTTTTGCCTCATTGTCAGTTTAATTATCAGGACAGATGGTGTTCCAAGAACAGGTTCGGATCCTTGTTTAGATGGAAAACTCACTCAGTGACTTTGTATTAGTTACCTGCCTTTGGGCTAAAGTATGAATTTATTTCAGATTAAGGAAAAAACGAGTATAGGAGAGTCCAGATCGCTTCTTGGAATCATGATATCCACATTAAACTTCGTGGAGACACAGTGAGATTAAATAAATCAGAGCAAGCAGCCAGACCAAGATAGCAATATTTGGACCCAATGAAGTGAAATTCAGTTAAATCAATCCCTGATTTTTACTATTATTAATTTAGTTATGACTATGCTTTAGGAAATGAACTTTGGAAAGAATTTATGAACTAATTCTAAACATGGATAAAAATGTCACTTTCCAGATTACCATTCCTCAAACTAACATTTTAGACAACAGACAGGAATGCTCCAATAATTACATGGCCATAGCCAGCCTCTTTCTCTCTTAGGTGGGTCATGAAGACAAAACAAGAGTAATGTCAGGTCCCAGATATTTCTATAGGGACGCTGGCATTTTGGTGGGAGGAAGAGGGGGAGGAATGGAGTAGTTTGTATATGAAGTTTCTGTTTCTGTTTTCTGTTTCCTGCATTACTGTGCTAATCTCTATATGAAGTCTCTGTTTCTGTTTCCCTGCAGTGATGTAGTGTGGGAGGGGTTTAGTTAGCATTGCTTTAAATAATTGGTTTTAAGTGAGAAGCTTCAGTTCTTGCCTAGATCTCTTGTTATCACAAACCTTCCAATAAAAGCTCCTTTTGGAACCACTGCAGTTTCAAGAGTCCTGCTTTCTTGGGAAAGATTGGAGAGACAAGACCTTACAAGTAATGTATTTAAAGATATATTTACCTAGCTATACATATGAATATCTACATGTATGCACTTCAAAACTTATATGACAGAGTTACTGGGAAATTTTAGCGCACAGCTTGTGAGGAGGTGGTGGAAGAGAGAAGGAGAATCACCCAACCCCCTATACAGCAAGTGTTTCTTAAACTTTTTTCCTTTCAGGATCCCTTCCCACTTTTAAAAATTATGGAGGACTCCAAAAGTGCTTCTGCTGTATAGATTATCTATATTTACCATATTAAAAATTAAAATTGGTGCATTTGCTGATTCTCACAGTTGTTTGATGGAATTTTAATATTTGATTATTTTTCAACAAAGCTGGCAAATATTTTTGTTTTCAGGTTTGGAAGACTCTCAGGTGTCCTAGGACCACACTTTATGAAGTATTGGTCTACATTAAGCAACCAAGATAGTAATCAGATACTGAAGTGCTTTAATAGCAAAATCAATATAGTTTGTATGTGTGTATACAGAGAATCCAGTTCATTGGGACTCTGTCTCTACACAAATGCACAAACTCCGCATTTCACATCTGGATGGCAAGCTGTATACCAATAGTATCTAGAGTTGTTAGAGTTCACATTACAGCCCTTGCATATTATAACCACAAAGCAGGGTTGCCTGGGGTAACTAGGCAGGGAGTTGTTTTCTTATAGCTTCCCTTCTAGAAATCAAAAATCAGATAAAGGGCTGCTCCATATGTATCAAGATGGGATATCAGGTTTTTCTTTCCCCCTGTTTGCCTTAGGTTTTGGTTTTGAAGGCCCCATTAACCAGCAATATAACTTCATTTGTTCACAGGAAGAAAGGCCACACATTAAATGGATTGGAACGATGGGATGAGATGGCCTGATTATTCAGCACACAACTTTGCTTTGGAGACAAAGGCCCCCATTGTGTACAATGGCTTAATTAATATTCTGATTAAAAAAGGAAGAGAAAGGAAGATGTATATGCCCTAGATACTTAATGTACTGGAAAGAGGTAAAGACTTTCTGATACTTTATGTATTGCAGGGAGGTGACACAGTACAGTTTTGGTCTCTAAGACAGCAGTCACATAAGATGCACGGTGAGTTGCTTCTCCCACCCCATCTCCAGTCTTTAGAAGCTGTAGTTGCTGGATGGCAATTAATCCCTAAATTAGATCCTGAAGGAAGTCATTTCAGAGATTAAGTTCCTCAAAGGCCTCTGTTCAGTGAATGCGCTGAGCAGTTAAATTGCTTACCTTATTAACTGACAGTTGGAAGAGTAGCTAATCCCTAATGGAAATAATTGGAAAGAAGAGCTTTATATAGAGATGCTGGGTGACCATTTGTAATTTTCTGTTTCTGAAGCAAAAAACCCACCCTTAATTCATTATTTGATCCTACAGATTAGTATCTGCAAATTGGAGTAAGATTCGGCATAATATTTTGAACCATACAAACAAACAAATGAAATTCAGAGAAGGGGGTCTATAAACTCTTATACAGTTTACGGATATAGTATTACAAAGTGCATGTTGTGTGTGAGTGTGATTTAGAACAATTTATCCATATGCTCTCTTAATGTCACATTTGTGTCTTGTTCTTCAAGTGCTTATACACCATTCAGGATGACTGAATCATAAAAGATGACAATTCTGGAGAAGAAAGAAAAGATTACAGCAACATATGGATGCAGCAATTAAAACAAAGCAATTGTGTTTCTTGTAGAACAAGCCTCTTCCTGAATCAATTCGCTAAACAAGGAATGAAGATTAAACAAGGTGCCAGCCTAACCTCTTGAGGTGGAGACTTCTTGGCAGGAAAATCCCTTTCTATCCTTTCCAAACCTGAGCAGAAACTCCTTGCATATTGAAAAGTGAGTGCATCTATGGAGATAAAAATGTAAATGTTGGTAAATGCCTCATTTACAGTAATATAAAGGCATTGTCCTACCTGTTTCTATTTTCTTTCTTTTCTTTTCTCTGTCACTTCATCTTACAGTTGGCATCTCCATAAACCTTTTCAGCTGAAGTCCAGCAGATTAATTGCTTTCAGTGAAGTTCTTGGTTGCTGAAGGAGGAACTAAACCCCAATTTATCCAGTAATTGCTCTGTTCATGAAAACTAGTATCAGAGCTTCAATACATTTCACTGGGGTCTCCTGGGAGGGCTCATATCTTATTCTTATGCTGATGTAGCTTAAAAGAGAAGAGGACTACATTATATTTCCTCCTGCCATTACAAGGTTTCTTATACCATTGTGTACGTTCCTCTGAACTAAGATTAGCTTAACCGACCTCCTTTTGAAAAACTAGCCTACCCATCAAATGCATCAGGCCCTAATGCATTCGGTAGCCACGCAAAATCAATGAGCAGCACCATTTTCTGCTTCCTGAAATGATCAATAGGATTCACATAATGGGTGGAAATTTTTTTAAAATCATGACAGCCCAGCATCTAGTGGGCATAAATCTTCCTTCCATTATAACCTCTCCCATTTCCCATGAGTGTGAATGTGGTGGTATTGAATAATATTTATCTGGCAAATACATTATAGAAAGTGATACAATTAGAGCTTCACACTTCAGTAATGATAGGTTTAATCCCAGAGGCCTGTTCCTAGACAATGCTTTGGCTTCCATATTTCCATTAAAAAAAATAACAGAAGAACAAGTGAGGCATTGGAGTGATTTAGGAGGAAACTCTGATGGACCTGAAATAAAAAACCATTTGTAAAAAAATTTCAAGGGAAAACATCAGGAAGCTGAAAGAAGAGGTCAGAAAATTACCTTTCCTCTAATGCACCTTTCATGTCTGAATAAAGAGGTTATATACATACCTTTGTCACATTTGAAAGATGCTCATTCAGAAAGATGTTAATTCACACTGCTCAGTTGCAGATATCTTAATTACAGATATTGTATGCTTGCTGGAAATTATTAAACAATTGATTCATGATGTGGACATTTGGGCCCTCTTATGTTAATTTATATCATCCTGTTCACACTAGTAGTAAAAATGCTTGCAACATATAAAAGTTTTTACCTTGTGCTAAAATAATAACTGATATCAAGGATCCATTCTTCAGTAGCAATTTCAAAAGAAAAGAGCCTTTACTAAGAATGACTTCTTAGACTTAGATATCTTGGGTCCAGGGGTAGGTTCTAAATTTTTTTACTACTGGTTCTGTGGGCGTGGCTTATTTTGTGGGCATGGCTTGATGGTCATGTGACAATTATTTAGGATTTAGCAGAGGTACTGGTCTACCAGGCTTTTAACTGCTTGCAGAGCTGTACCGACCTACTCATATATTTTTGCAGGCACTGGTCTACCCATTTATTTTTACAGGCACCGGTCTACTCATTTGTTTTCTTTTAACACTGATCAGCTGTAGGGCGGCCCTTTGAAGCCCCACTGCAAGAGTTTAATTTTTTTTTCCCCTCTAGCCATCAGCTGGGACTCAGGAGGCAGCAATAGATTGGGGGTGGGGCCAAATAAAAGGTAAGATAAGTGGGGGGTGCAGGAAGGGGGTGTGGGGGGGGCAGAACCGGTTCGGTGACATCATATCACCACCGCTATCGGCTCAGGAGAACCAGTCCGAACCAGGAGAAACCCACCACTGCTTGGGCCTAACTTCAGAAGATGAAGTTTTATAAATGACTTCCAAACTAGGACCCAAAATTTTGGAAGGTAGCAGAAGGACTTTCATATAAACTATTTTCATTATGGTTTTATTTTATAAATTTTAATTGTTTTTTCCCCCTTTTATATTGTGAGCTGCTATGGGTCTATGTATGATTACATCAGGACATATACAGTGAGTGTAGATTAATGAGGGGAAAAATGAATTTCAACAATTATAGAATCAGTCTGCAGCGTAACGAAATTGACGAAAGTGAAGGGGGTCTGAATACTTTCTGAATTCACTGTAAGTGTGATATATACATGAATAACTAAAAACAACAATATTTAGGGAATCTTTAGGGAATTAATCTTGCACATTTTGAAGTGTTCAGCATGGAAATTAACAAGGAGGAATGGTGGCTTTTTATAGCAAGTCTGTTAGCAACCACGTTTTGAACTAAGTTATAAGCGTGCCTTGATTGTGCTTATGGATGGCAACAGATGGAGCATTCATGCAACACCCCTAAGTCAGCAGCAAATGAGGTGATATCACAAGGTCATGTAACTAGTTAGATCTGAGTAAGTGTTACATATGGCCAAGAAGGGAGCTGAATTTTTACCAAATCCATATATTTTAAAGAAGAAAAAAACCCCAATCTTTTAAAAATAGTTAATTTCTAACCCAGAAGATATTAGATGCATCTCTAGATTTATTGCAACACCAATTTAAGATGTGCAGGCAATGTAATCATGCAGATCTACTTCTTTTAAAACTCTCAGGAATATTAGTCTCCTTAACAGCAGCATCTGTGGCCAATTTTATTCATTCAGAGCAAAACAAACACTTATTCATTGCATTTAAATGTTTTATTTTATAACTGGTGAATTGTAATGACTTATAACGACTTGTGACTTTCTCCTTTTTCCAACCGCCTTCTTAATTTGTATGTACCAGCCAAATTTAATGTGGGGGAAAAAAAACCCTCAGTTGGGTAAGAAATACTATGAAATTGTTTTAGGCACTAAACTCTGGTGGAAGTTATTTAACATTGTAGGGAATGTCACAGTTTTTGTCAAAACTTTCAATAAAAACTACAATATTTCCAGAGAAAATTATTCTGCTCAGTAAATGTTTACCTAACAAGAATATGACTTCATCATCTCTTGGTTTACTCACAATTTGGGATTCTGTTTAATCCATGGCTTGGAAAAACAGTCCATAATTTAACAATATTATGGACTGGTCTACACTTGAAGCAATAAAGCCCCTGTGCTTCTTGAATAATATAAAATGTTACTAACATTTTGGTTCTTAGCTAATGCATATTGTTAGGGAATGGCTATTGTCTAACTGGTTGGGTTGGCAATATATATAAATCATCAATGCATGTTTGCAGTCAAAATGTAATGTATAGTTTTAAGACTGTAATGCTGTATTGCATCATACTGTATTCTGATTGGCTAGCTCTGTAGCCAATGTACTTAAGAGGAAGCTTGAATCATGGCTTATTTTTCCTTATTACATTATTATTGCTACCTCTGCTCCTCTCTGCCTGTTCTCTCTGCATGATCACTGATTGATCATTGCTACTTGTTGTTTTCTACTGTTTTACTGATTGTTTACTGCTGTACTTGTTCCTGTTTGCAACTCCAAAAAGAACTGTTTTATTGCATATGACTACAACAACTGGTAAGAAGACTTTCTTCTTGGAATATCCCTGGATTGACAATTTAACTATCTTTATCTATGTATGACCTGGATTGTTTATTGGACTTTGCTTTGCTTTTTCCTAAAAGTAAAAGAATCACAACTCAGTGTGTCTGTGTATTGACAGTGCTTACTCATAATCACTCTCAGCCATTTTCTCATGTGCACACCCTTGCTACTCAAGGGTTACTCTGCGCATATTCCTTAACACATATTCCAGTGTGATCTGTGCTTGGAAGGAAGGAAATTCAAAATGTCTCAGTTTCTTTCCCCTGGTGACTGAATCCTTTTCATCACCTTTAACAGAATTGGAAGGGACCTTGTAGGTCATCTAGTCCAACCCCTTTCTTGGTGAGGCCCTTTCTTCATCATCTTATATCTGTTCACCTTTCGGTCAATTCCAGTTCTAGCTCTTTTTCTTTCTTCTCACTGGTATTAGGCAATTAGTTAATCTCCCATTTACGTTGCACACCCAAGCATATCCCCCTATTTCATTTATCCTCCTCCTCTCTCAAGAAGCCTTCACCTTGACTCAGGAATAATGTTTATACTTAATGACATTCTCTTTGTGCCTAGTATTATGGATACATTTATTCCCAAAAATTAGCACTGGCAAATGGTTATGTGGGTTGTATTCAAAAATATTGTCAGATAGCTGCTGACCCAACCCAGCTGTAAGAAATATTTGTTATGAGTTTTGTATGAGTAGCTTCTTTTCTGTGACTGATGTTTAGTGTGCTATACTTCATTGGTTTTTATTCCCTACTTTATATTGCTGATATATTCTGTCCTTTTTAAGTGCTCACAAAATAATACATATGATGAAAAGATGTGATAAACATATACTGTATGTATAATTTCTACATTGCCTCTGAAGCAGGCAATGTCCATATCCAAACTTCATTAGCTTCAGAAATATAGTTATATTAGACACTGAGACTAGAAAATCCCCTTTTCTGCAATGCTTTTAGCACCACCTTTAAGAAGCACATTAGATAAACATCAGGGAAAACAGAAAGCTTTAAGACCTCATAAATCAAACCATTAAATTCTAATACTGCAGGAAAAAAAAAGTGAAAGAGAAGATTTTCCTTCTTCCCCCTTTTGTGAGCATTTCTCTGAGCCAGCCATTTAGCTTGAGGTAATCTATCGAAGATAATAAACACAACACTGAAGAACAAGAACTCACCATTCACAGTCCTAAGACTACAGCCATACCTTGGGTGTGGCACCAAATGTATCAATGGATTGATATATTCACTATGATAGAAAGAGTAAATGATCTGTAATTGTAGCAACAGAATAGACTGTCATTTTGATAAAATGCAAATTTAAATTAAATTCAATAAAATATACCTATGTTCTGCTTTTTCCCATTCTTTGTTCTGCCCTCCGCCCATTTTATGTTATATTTACCAAAGATCAGAGAGCCATAAACAATAGGATGTGTTCAGTGGTGGGATTCAAAATTTTTTACTACCGGTTCTGTGGGCGTGGCTTGGTGGGTGTGGTGCGGCTTGGTGGGCATGGCAGGGGAAAGATACTGTAAAATCTCCATTCCCACTTCACTCCAGGGGAAGGATATTGTAAAATCTCCATTCCTTCCCAATCAGCTGGGACTCGGGAGGCAGAGAGTAGATGGGGATGGGGCCAATCAGAAGTGGTATTTATTAGTTCACCAAAGTACTCAAAATTTTCACTACCAGTTCTCCAGAACTGGTCAGAACCTGCTGAATACCACCTCTGGATGTGTTACTTAGAACACTTGTAACCTACATGTTTACCATCACAACGTGACTGGTTTAGGACAAGTGACTGAAGCTTTTGTTTCTGACAAATTGGGATTGTATATATATGGATTAACGTAACTCTGAATGAAATTTTTTTAAAGTCTGAGTAATGATGTTTGAAAGATTTGTTTATAGATTGATATAAGACTTGGGGGAAAGGGTTATTTTTTTCTTTATATTTTCAGAGGAAAATGACAAGTTATTGTGTAAAGGAAAGAAATAAGAAATTGATGATAGATAGATAGATAGATAGATAGATAGATAGATAGATAGATAGACAGAAAGACAGAAAGATAGACACCCACACAAATTTCATATTCTTTTCTTTACACAGCAACTTGTCATTTTCCTCTGAAAATACAAAGAAAAAACAAATCTTTTTCCCATGTCTTATCTCAATCTATAAACAAATCTTTAAAATCTCATCATTCATACTTTACGAAAATTCCATTAAGAGCTACTAGAGACAATAAATTAAAAATTATTTAAATATAATATTTTCAAATGATGTTCCACAAATTCATTTCTTATAATCTCTTCATCACCTCTCAGTTTTAATACCATAACTTATCACTTTCTTTAAAAACACAACAAATCTATCTTTTCCATATCTGATCCATAAACAAACTTTTAAAGCATCCTCATTTAGTTCAGTCAAGAAAAACCCATTAAAAGTTGTTATAAGACCATAATTACAGTTTAACCTTGATAGAATAAGCCAACTTTATAAACCTTTGTTTTAATTTTAATGGTCTTCATTATTCCTTTTAGGTAATGTTGATTTTGTCTCTTTCCTAACCCTTTCACAGCAATTCCTTAGTAAGTGTATGTCTTTTGTAAATCTAAAGTAAGAAAATGGTCCAAGCCATTTTTCAGTGTTAAAATCTACATATCCTAGTCACTCTTCTGGTTTATTATTTGTATGTCCATTTTAATTATTGAAATAGTTGCATTTCTAGGTCCTCTATACATCCTTGTCAATATTATTCTTGTCTTCTGTCACTTTTAAATCCATACCCAGAACTGCCTGATTTTCAGTTATATCCTCTTCTATCTTTCCTTTTACACCTATTTTTATTATATCCGACATTCTAACGTTAGCCAGCCTTCAAGATCGCCTCTTATTATGTTTTTCTCTCATCTGGAATATTTTCCCAGGAGGAAATGTTTTACACCTAAATCCAAATCTTCATGTATTTTAATAAAAATGTGAGCAAGAAAAGACAAGAAATAGTCTTATATCTTTTTCAATCAACCTGACCCCTTAATCTGTTTAAAAATGCTTTGAAATCAACATAATCACCCTTTGATTGCTTATTTCCAATTTAAAGAAAAGTTTTTATTTACATTTTAAACTTAGATAAATTTTCTTTCACTGCCCAGTTGCAGGAAATTTACCCAGGGTAATAAAACCTGTTCTTCTGGAGTCCTTAATGTCCAGAAAGCAATTTACAACTTATTTCCAATAAAAGTGATTAAAGTGATTAAAAGGGAGTATGGGCAAACTCAGTGTCCTTTTGAAAGACCCTGAACCATGGCTTAGGCAAAGCTGACTCCCATAACTTTAAACCCATTGGAACCCACCTTTATATGGTCATGCTCTCCTATCGTGGAGAACATTTGTAAGGAGCCTTCTAGGTGATCCCAAGTCCTGTCCTTCATTTAGAGAGGAATTCAGGGATCTAGCTCCTTCACTGGCTTCGCTTTCCACTATGATCATTGTTGGCTCTGCTAAAAGCAAAGCTACCTTATTCCAATAAAGCTTTCCCAGAAGTATCATTAACTCTCAAGTTTTGATATGTGGAAAATATTCCCTTAATAAATCACCAAATTAGATTATAATAATATGTAATATAGAAGGCATTCATTGACCTAGGATCAGATATCAAATGACTTTGGCACATACCCTTTTCAATGTTTGCAGTCCTTTAGTTTCCAAAAGGTCTAGATATTCAGTAGTTTACAGTGAGTAACATTTGGCTGCCTGCATGGTAGTATTTCAAAAATGCCATTTAACATTGTTTTTGTGTACGGAAGAACAACCTATTAGAGCAAGCAAACCTCATCCAAACCGCCCTTCTTCCAAAGGACTCAGGGTGGTGTACAGTCATATTAAAACACATATAAACCACAAAATTTAAGAACAATTTAAAAACAAATATATAAAATTTGGCTCACAAAATTAAAAACTAACAAACACCCAATTTAAAAATTCCTATTAGGCAAGCCCGGCTTGTTGGAATAAAAGAGTCTTCAGGGCGCGGCGAAAGGTATGCAGGTCGGGGATCATATGAACCTGTCCTAAGCTATTCAGCTTTATAAGATTTTATTTTATTTTATTTTATTTTATTTTATTTTATTTTATTTTAT
>WNWU01000006.1:42322121-42343043 GCA_012654045.1 Ptyas mucosa | reverse complement strand
TTATTTTATTTTATTTTATTTTATTTTATTTTATTTTATTTTATTTTTATTTGTCAAATATGTACAAGATAACAGGTATAAGTATACACTTATGAACATATACATGAACATAGGAAATGATTACAAATAAATGGGGACAAGTAGGACAAGGATGGTAGGTACGCTGGTACACTTATGCACGCCCCCTTTACAGACCTCTTAGGAATGCAGTGAGGTCCACGGTAGGCAGTTTAAGATTGAAACTATGAGGGTTTGAGGATGTAACAATGGAGTCAGGTAGAGCATTCCAGGCGTTGACCACTCTGTTGCTGAAGTCATATTTTCTGGTGGTATTTTGTACTTGCCACCATTTTATTTTTCAATGCAAGGAGTGACACTGAACTGGTTCCACCCTTTGCTTCACTTCGCTACCTTCAACTGCTCAGTTCATCCATCCAAGCAGTTCTAGTTTGAAATTAAAACTCTTTTAAACTGGTTTCCTCCTGTGAAAATATGGTAAGTCTGTAACAATAACATGATTTTATTTTGTGTTCAATATGTGACTCCAAAGCATGGGTGCTATTCAGCAGGTTCTTGCAGGTTCTGGAAAACCGGTAGTGGATATTTTGAGTAGTTCAGAGAACCGGCAAATACCACCTCTGGCTGGCCCCAGAGTGGGGTGGGAATGGAGATTTTGCAGTATCCTTCCCCTGGAGTGGGGTGGGAATGGAGATTTTACAGTCTCATTCCCCTGCCATGCCCACCAAGCCACGCCCACACAACCAGTAGTAAAAAAAATTGAATTCCACCACTGCTCCAAAGGATCAGTTATTTGTATCTTTGATCCTTCTGACCAGGAAAGATGAAAATTAAAGGGACCTCTTTCTTCATCTCTGCTCTGTTTACCCCATTTGGAAGAACACTATTCTTTGCTTGTCCCTGTCAGCATGCTTCTACAACAAGAGTGCTTCTTTTTTCTTTTTTCTTTTAAACCAACCCTTGCCCCACTATCAAAGAAAAAGAAGCTCAGATTTGCAAGCTTTCTATTATAGTAATAACTTCCTCAATAAATCTTATTTGTTTCTTTTGCCTAAGCCTCTGTCTTACTGGGTTTGTTTCTATTCCAGCCAGAGTCTTTTGGAGTGGGCAGCTATAACAAATCATCAGCATTATCATCTTCTTTACCACCACCGCTATCATCATCACATTTAGGTCTCTGAATGCAGTGGAAAAATGTTTCAACAATCATGTATTTGGGAGAGTGCTGCACTAAATCTTATTATTCAGAAGTGTGAAGAAAGGTTTTTGTTTTCTTTTCTCCAATTCATTTTGGACCTGGAACAGCCGCCTGCTCTTTCAGAAATGGAAAGAATGGGGTGGGGGTGGGGGTGTTTATAAAAAGAAAGAAATAAGCAAATACATTTTTAAGTGCTCAAAAATATAATCTTCTCTGCTTCACTTGTCTTTGAGCATTACTAATGGAGTGAAACCTAACAGAAAAGAGCTAGAATTGTAACTGAAAGTCGAGTTCATCAATTCTAATACAGAAGAGATTGTGAGAAGGTTATTCTTTCACTAACATCAGCTCAACCCTAATGGCCCTTGTCCAGGAAGGATTTTTCCCCCCTTTCAAAAGATACAGAAGAAGCTATACTGTGATTTCAGTCAATCCTAAATATAATGGAGAATTCTGCTCCAGAAAGGGTGGGGAAAGGACATAGGAAATGTATAAATAATTGTGGGAAAGGAAAGGGAATACACAATGTACTGATTCTTTAACCCTCCCGGATAAAACTGTCTGAAACTGTTCTCAGAAGGATAGACTCCTTAAGATAAGGTGACCAGATTTTAACATTGGTAAAGAGGGACACCTGTGGGTGTGGCTTATTTTGTGGGCGTGACTTGGAGGTCATGTGACTGGGTGGGCGTGGCTAGCTGCTCATGTGACCGGGTGGCCATGGCTATGTGTATAGGGACTACTCAGAGGGCTGAAAAAAGTCATTTCTGACAGGTCCTCGCACTTTTGACTGGTCCTCACACTTATGACCATCCTCACATTTATGCCCGTGGAGCATTCTTAACAACCATATCACTCATTTCACAACTGCTTCTCTTCACCATGGTGATAAGATAGGGCAAAAAATGTAAAATGTGAGGACAGTCGTAAGTTCGAGGACTGGTCAAAAGTGCGAGGACCAGTCAAAAACAACTTTTTCAGCCCTCTGAGTAGTCCATGTGCACAAAAGGACTACCCAGAGGGCTGAAAAAAGTCATTTCTGACAGGTCCTCGCACTTTTGACCAGTCTTCGCACTTATGACTGGTCATCATTTATGCCCATTGTAGCATTCTTAAAAATGGTGTCACTCATTTCACAACTGCTTCTCTTCACCATGGTGACAAGATAGGGCAAAAACGTAAAATGTGAGGACAGTCGTAAGTTCGAGGACTGGTCACAAGTGCGAGGACCAGTCAAAAATAACTTTTTCAGCCCTCTGAGTAGTCCATGTGCATAAAAGGATACAGCAATAGAGAGGGATGAAGGAAGGCAAATTAGAGTAGGAATGAGGTTAAGAGAGGGAGGAAGAGAGGAGGAAAAGAAGAAAGGAAGAGGAAGTAGGAAGGAGAAGAAGAGGAGGGGAAGAGAAAGTAAGAAGGAAAGAAAAGAGAGATGTGGTAGGTTTGAGGAGAAAGATTGCTGTACAATAAAAAAGATGAAAGGGAAGAAAACCAATGTCAGATATATACTGATGGTCGTGCTCATTCAGTCTATGAGGAAGTTATTTAGGCCATACAGCTTCAGGTTTAAAAGTTATTTTATTATTTACAAATATACAATAATGAACAGGGTGTCCTGTTGCATTTGTTACCCTAACTGTATGACTCAGAGGTTGAGAGGGAGAGAAGTTCACTGTTGTCTTGCTGAGATGGATGGGAAGAATTAGGGAAGATATCTAATTGATTTGTGGGTATGACTCCAATAAGGGAGTTCATTGGTTTATACAGTCACATGGGATGTCTGTAGACTTAGAAGACTTAACCCCTTCTGGTCCCTGGGGCATCATACGTAGGCAATATCTGACAACCAACCCCAAACAAATATAAAGATGTTAAGATAAAGAATGAATTGTTAAACTTTAAAGAATAAAAGAGAACAAATATGAATAAATAGCACTAATTAGAAACACACATACAAACATACAATGTATTTTCCTTGAACAAAGTATTTGGCCAGTTCACAAATTTAAACAGTGTTTAGTCATTTCACTTAAATTTACAATTTCTATATTTTCTTTTTGCCATATTTATTCCTCATCTATTTTTTAAAAAACCAATATTACCCTTCATCCTCATCTCTAATCTTAATCAATTTTTCCCTTCTATTCTATATTATACCCCTTCCCATTGTCATCTATTTTTATATCCATCCTCACATTGGTTAATTATGTAATATTACAGTTGGTTAATACAAATTCAACATTTTAATATAAATCAATTAGTTATATAACTATCTTTTTTGTATATTAATCAATATGAATATGAATATTCCAATTATTTCCATGCAATCCAATTTCTTACAAATTAATTAATTATATTTACCAATAATAATAAACCAAATAATTTCCCCCACATATTCTTCCAACCACAACTTAACCATTTCTGCTTTCAACACAATATACAATTAATAGTATCTCAATTATTACAATTCCCTAGTTAAATAGAACTTTTTTTCTTTCGTGTTTTAAAATCTTGAACTCTCCTCTTTTGCCATTTGCATAAATTTCCCATTGTTTGCACCTACCTTTTTTGATGAGGAAAAAGAAATCTGCCTTTCCAACGTTGCTAGCAAACAGTAAAGGCAACACCCTGCTTAGTTTCGGTTTCGTTTTCAGTTTAAATTGCACAAAGAGAAAAAAAACTAGAGGGAAAAAAACTGTTTAAATTCTTGCTGCGGGGCTTCAAAGGGCCGCCTATGTTTTTTTTTAACACTGATCAGCTGTAGGGCGGGCCTTTGAAGCCCCGCTGCAATAATTTAAACAGGTTTTTTCCCCTCTAGCCATCAGCTGGGACTCAGGAGGCAGCAATAGATTGGGAGTGGGCGGGGTAAGCAAACCCCGTTCTCCCGCCGTTCCCTAGCTTGTCCTGCATTCCTTCCAAAAATCGGGACTTTTTAAAAAGGCGGCGGGACGCAGGACAAATCGTTGAAAATCGGGACTGTCCCGCCAAAGCGGGACGTCTGGTCACCCTACCTTAAGAGTAGGCCTCATTCATCACTGTTACATCAGTTCATGGCATAAATAAAAAAATAAAGCTCATTGACATTAGATATGCATTTTTTTTAAGAAAGTCATCTCTAAAGGAAACAGAAGTTTTCCCAATTTCTCTCCTTGACCCTACCATAAATTAGCAGTTAAGGCAAGCTGTTGACATTTTCATTATTAACTGATATCTTGCTATTAACAAGCAGGTTGTGAGAAAAAAATAAATATAGAACAGTTTGATCAAGCCTGCTCTACACCTTTCCTTGTTAAGATAGCAACAGATTGGAATCACAACTATGGGAGAAAAAGCCCATGTTTGGTTAAACATAGCTGCATAGTAACTATATTTATAGTGGTATGTATATGCAACCATTAAAAATAGACAAAGCATCAGTGTAACCCTGTGATGAAAATATATTTCGTATGTAAGATTTTGCATAGCTCCTGAGGACATATAAAAGATTGTAGCACTAATGAAAATATGACTACCAGTCTTCTCAATTTGTTTTCCTTATGGAGAGAGAGAGAGAGAGAGAGAGAGAGAGAGAGGAAGCTGTATAATGATAGGTTGTTTAAGCTTCTAAACTTTTTTTTAAAAGAACTGCTGCTGTTTACACTGGGCATCACATCTAAGAATCACATAGCCCTACTCTATGGCTGAAAGTTTTGACTTATTTTAATCTCTAGAGCAAGTCATTTTTGTCAATCAGAGGAACAAATGGGAACAAATAATGGAACAGTTTGATTTGTAATTTTTAAGGTCTTCTGAACAAATACTAAACTTTTTCAAACTGAAGTACTGAATTAATGAGAATTTCCAAACTGATTTGAACAGCTAAATTTGATCGAATTGGCAATTCCAGCAGAACTGATTACGAGAAACTGGTTGGAGCAAATCTATGTATCGCTATTATTCTTACCTTTATGGAATGAAAAAAAATAAAATAAAAACTAAACTAAAAAAATAGACAACCACATTTTCAATTTTCATGATGTTGTTGCCCAGTTTTTACAATTTGATAGTGGGTGCTCTGGGGGGAGCTAAGTGGTGCATTGATCAGACTATATTTATTTCACTTTATTTGTTATGTCAATGTGATGAGGTGAGGCAGCAGGCATCTAGTGACTCAAAACTCTAGAGCAGTGATGGCTAACCTTTTTGCCATCGCGTGCCTAAAGCGGGGGGAGCACGGTGGGGTCACACGCACACGTGCCCACGTCCATAATTCTATGCCCCCCCACGCTCCCCCCACTTTTGGCACGCGGTGGCCCAGTGGGCCCGGTAGGCCTGTTTTTCACTCTCCCCAGGCTCCAGAGCCTTTCTAGCACCCTGGGGATAATGAAAACGGCCTTCCCCAACCCCCCAGAGGCCCTCCGGAGGCCAGAAACAGTGTGTTTCCTGACTTCTGGTGGGCCCAGAAGGCCCAAAATCAGCTGGTTGGCGCACGCATGCATGCCGAAGCTGAGCTCACGTGCCCACCAATATGGCTCCACGTGCCACCTGTGGCACCTGTGCCATAGATTCGCCATCACGGCTCTAGAGCTTTGAAATTCTTGAAACCGTGCATTTGAACTTCCCTGCTTTTACTGCAGATTATATCTATTAAGGACTGTTATTGGGCTAAAATAGAGACAGTGGAGGAAAGGGGAGCATGGCGTGCTATGGTCCATGGGGTCACAAAGAGTTGGATACAACTTAGCGACTGAACAACAACACGCTGTACTAAAAAAACCTAGAATTTTATAACAAATGGCTACTTGCCGTTCTTGCATAAAGAAGTTAAGGAAGAATTCCTGCTACTCAAAGCTGCAAGTTGTACCCTAATAAGGACCTCTGGACTGCGAGGAACCAATTCAGTGCAGATCCTTTCAAGGTCTTCTTTGTATTTCTGTTGTTGACTCTACTGCATTTAGAATAACAAGAAAATCCTTATATTCCCAGAACTTTGATTTCTCTTTATCTTCCGATCTCATTTCTGTTATGAAAAATTGACTTTTGTTGTGTTCCTCCTTTGGAAGTTTCTCTGGTGGCTGCTTATTATTTTTCTTACCTCTACCTCTGTGTTCACTATCTACATACCCCTAAGGGCCTTGTCTGCCAATCACTTCTTTTGAAAGACTATAATGCCAAGCATCTCTTCCAGTGTAAAAGTCCATCTGCTCCTATTCTGCAGAGAACCCCATTTACACTGGAGGAGGTCTTTTGCATAATTCTATCACAGTAACTCGGCAAAGTGATTTGCAAAATACTTTTTTGTGTAGCCTAATGGGGTAACTTTGCTTGAGAGGACTAGAAGGTTTGGAATAAATATTATTTTGGGGCATTCATTACAGTTTTCACTTGCTTTCCGTCTGAAAATGTCAGGAAACTATAGAATTAGATTTAGCAAGAGAGGGGGGAAAGGGTGGAATACATAAATGGCTTCAGATGCTCCCTCCTTCTTTTAGACCAATCTCTGAAGGCTTAAATTCCAGTTATTACTGGACTACAACTTCCATCACTGAACAGGAGAATATAGGATTGGCAATTTATAACCAATAGACCGAAAGTTGCTGAATGGCTGGATTAAATTTGTTCTCTCAGTTATGAGAGTCCTATTAGTTCTCATGATCAGAGCATGCTATTATCTCCTCATTCCCTTTCCAACATCCTTTTGTTATTATTACATTTCTGCCTCAGAGCCTTCCTCTCTGCACAGACCCTTAAATTTTATTTTTCTTCCTTTGTTCTTTTGTCACTCTTTTGTTGTCCATCTTTAAGTTGAAAGCAGCTCAATTGACAGCTCTTTGAATTTTATCTCCTCTGTCTTTAGGAGATTTCAACCTCCCTTTTTTAGATTAGTTTTCTCCTGAAATAACCATCTGGAAGTGGTCTTCATCAGGTTATATGGTATATGAGAGCATATAAAGCTCTATCTCTGTTTCTTGCAAAAGGCTACATTTTAAAATCAACACTCAATAATGGAGCAATGCCTTTAACTTTTCACGGAGAAAGATGCCATCAGTAAAATATGGAAACAATGTTATACAGAAATATAGTGATATGAAGTTTTATGATATGCTAAAAAAGCTCCATAGAACTTTTATTCATTTGCTGAGCAGGGTTGGAAGGTCTTGAAAAAGTCCCATGCAAAGATTTCAATAAATATACAGTGGGGTGGGGTGCGATGGGTCAGTGGTTAAAGATACTAAGTTTGTCAGATGGGAAGCTGACATCCAGGGTTCGAGACTCCAGCACTGTGTGACAGGTCAGTTATAGTCATACTGGCCATATGATCATGGAAATGTCATCGAACAATGCTGCCTCCCTTGGTTAAGAAATATAGATAAGTACTTCCCCCTAGAGTCAGTTACAACTGGACAAGGTTACCTTTACCTTTATAGGGGAAAGAGAGTGGGAGGGAAGGAAATGGATAGCCATTCAGACCAGTAGTGGGATTCAATTTTTTTTACTACCAGTTCTGTGGGCATGGCTTGTGGGCATGGCAGGGGAGGGATACTGTAAAATCTCCATTCCCTCCCCACTCCAGGGGAAAGTTACTGCAAAATCCCCATTTCCTCCCGATCAGCTGGGACTCAGGAAAAAGAGAATAGATGGAGGCGGGGCCAGTCAGAGATGGTATTTACCAGTTCTCCAAACTACTCAAAATTTCTACTACCGGTTCTCCAGAACTGGTCAGAACCTGCTGAATACCATATCTGATTCAGACTATATCAGAATCTTTCCTAATTTTATATGTAGAATATCTATGCCCCAGTTTTACTAGGTTTACATTTAAGTACTGAACAAAAGGCAAACAGTAGCAGGCTGAAGACCCTTAGTGGCGCAGCAGACTAATGTGCTGCTAAGTAACTCCAGCTGCCTGCAATTACTGCAAGTTCAAATCTCACCAGGCTCAAGGTTGACTCAGCCTTCCATCCTTTCGAGGTAGGTAAAATGAGGGCCCAGATTGTGGGGGCAATAAGCTGACTTTGTATAAAAAAGAACACCACTTGGGGGGGGGGGGCGAAAGCCCTACTAAGCAGGTATATACAAAAGTATGATGGCTATTGCTTAATGCATTTAAGCCGCCCTGAGTCTCCGGAGAAGGGCAGCATATAAATCAAACCAATAAATAATTAAATAAATAAATAAACAGTAACAGAGTTGGAAGGGACCTTGGAGGTCATCTGGTCCAACCCCCTGTTCATGCAGGAGACCTGTAATAGGGATTTGAATCGCCGAACTGCCGACCTTTGCTGATTGACAAGATCAGTATCTTAGCATTGATTAAATAAATCAATTTTTGAAAGGCGCTGCTTTTTGATACTAAATAGAAGGACTATTTTAACTCGGTATACATACTTATATAGAGACAATTGTAATTGCAAAAAAAGCCTTTATTGTTTGCTGAGGAAATAGAAATGTTGTCAGTCATATATGTAAGTTTATTTGAAAATGTTAGTACTTAGAATGTAACAATAGGAGCTTGGTATGGAACTGAAGCCGGAAATGAACTTAGAAGGATTTGAATTAAATGTAATTGGTCCTTTGTTGTATTTATTTTCAAAGGTCTGAAAGTAGGCATAGGTACGCATATAATTGGTATCTTAGAGGACATCTTTATAAAATATGAGCCATCTTCAGCTTCGAGGCATCTTCTTATACCTTTTAATCTTTTGGGAAGAGACTTTAGGAGATTTCATGATATTGCTCTTGCATGGAAAACCATTACTAAATCCTGTGTGAGAGGATTATCCCAGATAAAAGACTTGTAGTTCTGCTATTACTTTTGTTTCTGTCTCTGCTTTCTAGTATTGTTAACAGAAAGTCTACCATACAAGGGAAAAAAAGACTTCTGAAAGTACAATTAGGAGGAGAAACTTTTGGAGAAGCTGAAAGATTTTCACAGACATGTGACATAACGAATAGAGAGGATACCTAGAGTAAAAATCAATAAAGCAAGCAAGGATCTTGCTATAACATTCTATGCAAATATGTGTTTGAAAGTGGAAAAACAAGATTAAAGGGAAAATATTGAAACAGTTATACTTTGGTATCTCCCTGTCATTTTGTTTGGACATCTTTTAAAAAGTAATCTCTAGTTACTATGTAATGATTTTCAAAAATTGTCATAGGGTTTAAGATAAATAACAAAACAAAGTTCAGTTTTAAAAATATCTTGCTTAGCCTCACCTTTATATGAGCATAAATATAATAAAATTATTTGAAGTTACTTGACAAAGTTCTGAGATGGGAACTTATCTATATTATGGAAACCAAAAATGGATAATGTTTAGCTTAGTGTTTAGTCAAATCCCGTTTCTCACATTTCTCTTTTAAGATGTTTTGATTTAAACATTATTTTATCATTTATAGATACCTGTTATATTTGATCAAAAGTAATTATAATCAACCGATATTCACTTCCCAAATCTAATTTCAATCCAGCTAATAACAGCACTATCATGGCAACAAAATAAGGGTGACTAGTTGTCCACCAGAGATTCTGAATTACAAAGAGATCCACCCAGAAGGCAACTGGTAAAAGATACTGGGAAACATAGTTCAATAATATCCAGAAGGTGATATACTTGATGAGGTAGCAATCATGGCAGTTGGTTCTTATTTACTCACAATTTAAGGATGTAACAAGCTGTGGTGGCACAATGGTTAGAATGTAGTACTGCAGGCTACTTCTGCAGGCTACCTCTGCTGAACTGCAGCAGTTCAGCAGTTCAGGTCTCACTGGCTCAAGGTTGACTCAGCCTTCCATTCTTCTGAGGTTGGTGAAATGAGGACCCAGATTGTTGGGGGCAATATGCTGACTCTGTAAACCACTTAGAGAGGGCTGTAAAGCACTGTAAAGTGGTATATATGTCTACATGCTATTACTATTGCTATTGTTAGTTAGGCAAGCTTCAGAGTACCTGTTAGAGCAGATCACATGCAAAACAGGATATGCCCCACTCTCCCAGTAGTAGGGTAACCCAGAGGGATGTTGACTAACTTCCTTGATCAATGAAATTGTACCCTCTCACCGTCACTTTAACTAGGAAGGAAGGAGCTTGTTAGGCATTTCTGCTTGAATCTTTCTAAATAAAGAGCAACCATCCACTTCAGGATGGAGTGATTTGTTGCAAGATTCAGGAAGTAGACAAGTAGATTTCTAGGTGCAGGAGCAAATCACATTAAGTATCTTATTTTATTTTGGATGTGTGCAAAGCTTTCCCTGAGCTCTTTTACAACTGTTTCCCCATGAGATTCCATCTCTATTTCAGTTTATCTTAACCACTAACCTTTTGTTTCCACATACTGTTTAAATGCATCCCATTTTCTCAATTCCCCAAACCCATCTACGTTTCTCTGCAGTGACTATGATAGGGATCTTGGAGTCTTAGTGGACAATCAGCTAAATATGAGTCAGCAGTGTGCAGCAGCAGCTAAAAGAGACAATGCAATCCTAAATTGTATTAACAGAGGGATACAATCAAGATCAAGTGAGGTACTAATACCACTCTATAAAGCCCTAGTAAGACCACATCTAGAGTACTGCATCCAGTTTTGGTCACCACACTATAAAAAAGATGTTGAGACTCTAGAAAAAGTGCAGAGGAGAGCAACCAGGATGATTAAGGGACTGGAGACTAAAATATATGAAGAACGGTTACATGAACTGGGCATGGCTAGTCTAGTGAAGAGAAGGACCAAGGGAGACATGATAGCCATCTTCCAATCCTTGAGGGGCTGCCACAGAGAGGAGAGGGTCAAGCTCTTTTCCAAAGCACCTGAAGGCCAGAAAAGGAATAATGGATGGAAACTGACCAAGGAGAGATTCAACCTAGCAATGTGGAGGAACTTTCTGACAGCGAGAACAATCAACCAATGGAACAGCTTGCCTTCGGAAGTTGTGGGAGCTTCATCACTTTAGACTTTCAAGAAAAGATTGGACTGCCATTTGTCAGAAATGATGTAGGGTCTCCTGCTTGAGTGGGGGGGATGTTGGGTTGGACTAAATGACCTATAAGGTCCCTTCCAACTCTGTTAATCTGTTAATCTCTTTGCTGTTGTGTTCTTAGTATGCTAAATACTATTTCAGATGGATATTTTTGGTGCTAGCTTCTGGTCTGCAGAGTGTCATCTTGTAATATACCTCAGGTGTCTGGGGTCTATGAAAAATAACTATCTGTTACTAGGCTTTAAGGACTGGACACAACTAAACTGAAACTTTGGAAAGGTGTTCCTGATCACTGCTGCTATTTCCTCCTCAAACAGAACTGAGACTTCACAAGGATGTCCAAACTGAACAGCATCCAGAGAAGGAGAGTATAACCCCATTCGGTACCCCCCCCCCAAAAAAAAGGGAAGTTCCCCATAATAAGAGGTCTAAACAAACACAGCCACTTGGTCTTGTTAGGATTCAGCCTGAATCTGTTCCTTCCCATCTTGGCCCCTGTACCTTCCCTGTACTGGAACAAACCTTTACAGGATTGCTTAATCAATCAGGGATTTAGGTATATAAGTGAATATAAAAAATATGATACTGAATTAACTGATGGATGTTTCATGTAGATGATAAACAGGAGGGATAATAACATGAAACCTGAGGAATCCCCAAACAATGAGGCTTTGGGCTCAACATCTTTCACACCACCAACACATATTAGTACCGGCCATGGGAAAAGAAGAAGAATCATTGTATCATTGTGTGTCAGTCCCTCTATTCACCCAGTTCCACCCCTATAGCTAATCCAAGATGCCATATTTGATGGAATCAAAAGCTACTGAGAGATCTAGGAGTTAGAATAATCACATCTTGGTTCCACCATAGATCATCCAAAGGTGTGACCAACGCCATTTTAGTACATTCCTAAGATGTGAAAGCCAATTGGAAAGAGTAACATTTTTTCCTGGATCCTCTATAGCTGCAACCTGACCACTTTCTAAACAGCCTTCCCTAAAAAGAAGATGGGAGATTTAAAATTGTCTAGAATGGTTGGCTCCGGTGAAGGCATTTTCAGAAAGTGACTACCACCACCTCTTTCAAAGCTAGTGGGACAACCCTCTATCTCAAAGGATGCAGATACCACTAAGTGAATCCAAATGCATATTGCCTGTAGTTCCTAGAGAACCAACCCCAGAATGATGTACAGTGAAAAATCACATAGGAATAATTCAGTTCAAGGTCCTTATCATCTACCCATTCCAACAAATAAGAATCAGCCAAATATCCCCTCAGGTCATCAGGCAAAACAAATATTCTCAGAACCCCTTTCAGGACCATTAAATGCCTCAGATGGACAGATTTCATAGGTTCTACCTCCCTGTGGGCAAAGATGGCACTGGTAAACCAAAAACAGTCAGAGTAATCTAGCTATAATAAAGGTTTGGTAGTAATATGCTCCTCTTTCATATTATTTTTCCACTGGCCTGGAACCAAAAAAACCCAGAACAGATCTAATGTGTGACTCCTCCCATGGAAGGAACAAATAAGCACCAATTTTAGTATGTAAGTAAGCACAACATTTCATGTAATTAGCAAGTGGAGTGGAAGAAGTACAATATTTAGCCTAGTAGCTTTTAAAACAGAGTTATTTCCATTTGTTTATCAAATGCCTCTTGCTACTGAAGGCTAATGAACTAGTAATGGATCTGTCAGAAATGTGTGAAAAGACAAAGACCTCTAAATGTTGTCGTTTTGGTGTATGAAAGCTGCTATTATAGATTTCAAACACCTGATATACATAAATACTGTATGACAGCAGCGGGGAACTTAGCATTCAATGAGGATAGAGGAATAGCAGTGTAAATTATACACAATGGGAACAAAAACAAAAAAGCATGAAAACACAAGAGGTGGGACACACAAAAATATAGAAATTAGTTCTTCTATCATATCACTCATGGTAAGTTTCTCCAGTTGTAAATGATTTAGAGGTATGTAATCACTTCAATACCACTCCAAGCAGATCTCTGCAGTCAAAATTATATTTGTGGTTGAGAGTATGGTTTTTTTCCTGCCCCATGTTCTCAATATACATATTTATTTTTATCAGAATCCTAATGTGGTGGGAAAGAAACTTTCCAACCTTGCTTTAGCCTGGGATCGTGCTGGTCTCCACTGAAGGTTCCAAAAAGAATTTATTTGGAAAAGAAAATGCTTGACCCTCAGATTAGTTAATCCCACTAGATCATGACAAGGCAACTGCCTGTACTTCAGAGAAGTAGAGAATGGCACTGTGCATTACTCTGGGGAGAGAGCTCATATCAGTTCGGCTTTACTTTTGAGAAGCAGGAGGTTGGGTCATTTTGTGAAGCAGCTTCAAAGTGGTTCCTCACTCAAAGCATCATCCAAGTGAACTCCCACTTCATAGTTTTGCACAATCCTAGTAGCTGCTAGTGCAAAGTTCAGAAATTATTCTGCATTTCTCTGACCCCTCTGTGTTCATCTTTCCCAAGGCTTTGAAACCCCAACATTTCCAGCTTTGCGGACTGGTGTGTGTATGTGTGTGTGTGTGTGGGGGGGGTAGTTCTGGTTTTAGCTCTTTCAATGGAAAAGAGAATGTTAAAGAATTTTGGAGACTTTTGGAGGGTGGAATGTTTATGTGGCTGTGTGTATATGTGTATGTAGATATCCTATATTTCACAATATATTAATTTCTTCAGTGATCTTTAGCATTCCTGGCTTTAGGATTAAAATCTCAAGGGAAGAAATCATAACATTACTATCCATTTGTTTTTGTTTTCTGTACAATACCTGGACTTGGAGAAAGCTAGAGAAATTCTCTGGAGAAATTCAGAATAATTCCTCCCCAGTTTCTCCAATGTTTGCCCACAATTTGGTGAAGACAGCAGCAGCAGCAGCAGCAACAACAGAAGAGTGGATGAAAAATACCACTCACTAGTTTGAAAATGATAACACACATATCTTTGTTGAAAATATCAGTGGTAGAAATGTATTCCAATGGCATAAGGCACATAACTAAACCCCAGTTCCCTAGCAGTACTAATGAAATTTGTGCCCAATAAATCCCATTTAAGTTGGCAGTTTTGAATTTTTGAAAAACCAAGGTAAATTGTATTATATGATTACACTATACTTCATGTGCTTACTCTTTATCCTCTAACCCAGTAAGAGGTGAACCCATGTTGTTAAACTTCAATGCTATTTCCAGATTTGTATGTCTGTCATTCAAGATTATTAGAGAAAATATCCAACGTTTTATAAAATACCACCTCATCCCATGGCACCTATTAACTCTTTTAAAGCAAGTGTGTCCTTAAATGCATTTTGTCAGCAACAATGAACAACCTATAGCAATAGCTATAGCATTTAGACTTATATACCACTTCATAGTGCTTTTATAGCCCTCTCTAAGCAGTTTACAGAATCAGCATATTGCCCCCAACAATCTGGGCCCTCGGAATTTTACTGACCTCAGAAGGATGGAAGGCTGAGTCAACCTTGAGCCTGGTTAGATTCGATCTGCTGATCTGCTAACAGCTGGTGATCAGCAGAAGTAGCTTGCAGTACTGCACTCTAACCACTGCGCCACCACGGCTCTATGAACTCAAGAAGCCAGCCGTACTCAGAAATTTTCTGTTTGGGGCTACAAGATGAATCTATTACCTACTCCGAAAACTGCCGTTATTTCAGCAAATACATGACAAGGTAAAGATGGACAGAGGCAATTAACTCAGTTTATCATGGGCTTTCTAGCCAATGGTTTGAAACCCAGCTCCTCTAAGCTCCAAACATACAGCAGGCTAAGTGAGTTGATTTAATTTCTCACTCACATTAAGGTGCTAAGCAGCTCCAGACACTGTTTGCCTGTAGCAGAATGTTAGCTGTATTCAGCAACTGTTTTTGAGTCAGGCAGCTGGTACGTTTTTATCTTGCTTTTAAAAGGCAGCTAGTTTTAAAAGTACTGTATTTCAATAACTGTGACATATATCACTCTTTTTGCTTTAGCACTCCAATAAGAATAAATCATTTAATACTGTATACCCATGATCAGGCCAACTGTTTTTGTAAATGCCATTCCCTTTCTACCAGATTCTTCTGCTCAAGTGGAAAACCAGGGGGAATCTGGTAGTATCCTTTCCTACCAACTCATTTTATTAAAAAACCATAAACTTTCATGAGCCATAGCTATCTTCAACAGATGCAGATGCAGCTCATGAAAATTTACACCTTTTAACAAGTGTTAGTTTGGAAAAATTGCTCCCAAATTCCTTCTGGTTTTTTGCCAACATAGCTTAACATGGCTCTCTTCTTACAATGTCTGCTTAAGGAGGAGTCCATTTGTTTTTTTATATATCCAGATACAGAAGATAAAGTTAAGTAAAGTTCTTTTCTCCCAGGGAAAGGAATCTCTAGATCTTTATTTATTTGCTTGGTTGCCTGCCTGCCTGCCTACCTGCTTGCTTGCTTCTAGCTAGCTAGCTATATTTCCATAGCACCATAGTCACAAAGAATTAGGGCAGTGTACAGCTGAAATCATGCAATAAAAGATAAAAACACTCCCAGGTTGACTCCCGAGAACTGAAACCTGCCAAACAATTGGTCACTGATTTTTCTCTTTAACTGACAGTCTTAGAATTCCCAGAGCATTTCCAGTTCAAGGACTAACCAGGCCCAACCCTGCTTAGCTTCTGAAATGAGCAAACATCAGCCAAGTAATACCACAGACCAAATCAAGTCATAGAATTTGCTACATAAGTAACATAGCAATAGCACTTAGACTTATATACCACCCCATAGTGCTTTACAGCATTCTCTGGGTGGTTTACAACATTGGAATAATGCCCTGGACAACCTGGGTCCTTATTTTTGGAAGGATGGAACGCTGAGTCAACCTTGAGCCCCTGTCAGGATCAAATCCTGGTTGTGGGACAGCGTGCCTTCAATACTGCATTTTAACCATTGCATCACCAGGATTAGAAGATGGGATTCATTTATTCATATAGAATAGAAGGGGTTTTCCTAGGAATAAAAACCTGGGTCAACAGACAATATTATACTCAGAAAAGGAAGTCAACTTTTTTCAAGAGTTCAACTTTTCACTTTTCTTAGATTAGAATAGTTTAAGGTTGGAGTCATTAAAAGTCATTAGAGGAAGTGTAGACATCAATGGCCACCAGCTCTATGAGACATTCTGCCCCTTAAGCATCCTGAGGGCCACACAGTATGGACTTTGTAATACTTGCAATATGGTTTTTCTAGTACTATTGCACTAGTTAACTAACATGGCTTTTCTTGTATTTTAATTGGTCTTATTTCTCTTTTCCTTTCAAATGTATTGCCAGTAATTTGCTATAACTCTTAGCCTTCAGGAAGTAAAAAAACCCCAACAACTTTAACTTTTAGAAATATGAAGTTTTTGATATACTGTAAATAAAACACTTTTGTTTTCTTGCTTCAACAAACAAAGCAAATATTTGAGCCCAGTGCTGGGGAAAGTACTATGAATGTATCTTTACCAATACTTTTTTCCCCCTTTGCAAATGTTTCTTCTACTTTTATTTAGAATTCAATGCTTATTTCAATTCTTATGCTTACATTGGCTGTCTAATTTTTCATGATGTAAATAGACAGATGACTTTTCCTAATCCAATCAGCTTTTATTTTGAAGTATCTTTGTTGGACAGACTATAAAAAGAAATGTCAGCCTATGTTCCGGGTTCTCTAGCTTGTAAAAGAGAAACCTTTTTTTATGTTGGGACATTCCAAATAAATTGTAAATTAAATGATCTTTCTGTCTTGGTATTTTAATTTGGGGGGGGGGGGTTCCAGCATCTAAAGGCACGAACCTAGAGCCGCTTTTGGCTATCAACCCTCAAAACATAGAGCAAAATTGTATTTTTCAATACAATAGAGCAATATTGTTTTTACACAAATCAAAAGTATGTTGCATACATTGCACACATTGAGCCATTATATTGAAAAATACCTACCCATTGCCCCATAAAATGTAGCAACAACAACAAACACTAAACGTTCAGGTGCTTTCTCATCCTGACCCCTATCACCTTTGAAGGCTGAAGCAATATATTTAACAAGGCTGGCCCTCAGCTGCTAAAGAGTTGGGCATTGTTGTAAAAGATCTGATTGTGGACAGGACTTGCTTAAAGTCTACCAATTTCTCTCCTTCTGACAGATTAAGGTTATTTCGTCACCAGTGATCTTCAGCCTCACTCCACCACTGTTATGGTGACATAAAGCCTGTCTTCATTCCTGATATATTTGCACAATGATGTTGGTTGACAATATATGGCAAGAGTTGGCCCTGGTGAAGAAATGGCCCTAACTAATTTATCTGTCAGAGAGAGAGTGTTCCTTGTCTCTCCACTCCACATCCTGATTAGGATTTGGGGATGGGGGATTGTTGTTCTTGTCTTTCAATTGTTCCTAGCAGGGACAATTTATTCAGGGGTGAAATGTAAAATTTGTTACTACCGGTTTTGTGGGTGTGGCTTGTGGGGGTAATGTGACTGGTGGGCGTGGCCAACTTTTTTTTTTTTTAATTTTTCAAAGCATTTTTTCTAATGCTTTGAAAAGCCTCTGCCGATCAGGAACTCAGCTGGGATCATCAGAGAGGTTTTTTAAAAACTATCTCTCTGCCAATCAGGCAACTAGCCTCTGATGATCCTGCGGCTCAGATGGGCATGGTGGTGGGGGGGGGCAGGGATTTTTGCTACCGGTTCTCCAAACCAGCTGCCGCCATCGCTACCGGATTGGGTGATCCAGTCCAAACCAGGAGCATTTCACCCCTGAATTTATTACACAGAAAGTTAGAAGACATGATATTCCAGTTGCCTGTGTGAATTTGTTCTCTGAACTGCATTTTTCATTTCATGATCATTGAAAGTTGTGATCGTATTGGAAAATTATTTTCTGGTCTCCGCTTGTCAATTACTGTATTAAGCATCTATCTTACTGGTGATCTATAGTATTAAACATTGAAGACCTGACTAATATTTGGCATCATGGCTGACATATTAGTTTTATAAAACTAGCCAACGAAGGACATATTGGTTTGTGTGTTTGGTTAAAGAAGGGATAGACAATACAAACATTTTGAGGAACCCTCTGCCTAATTCAGGATAACTTACGATATTTTCTGGAAAACTAAGAGGCTGTTGGGACATTCTTCATCCATTGCCATATACACTAGTATTGAATATTATAGAGTTCACTGGTTCTCCCCCTCCTGTATTGCTTTAATGTTATAAGCTCTACAATATTTATATTTTGTTCTGTCATATATTCAGATCTATGTTGGCAGAACATAGAGCTACGATTTACTAGAGTGTGCTAATTACCACAATCAGCAGATGCTGAAGATGAAAGTGACAAGGGGACATGTGGGACTGAACTGGGTGTGTTACACAGGCTGCAGTGAGCTTTCAGCTGCCATTGAAGATGTTGTCTTATTGCCAGTACCAGAGTAATATTCAAATATCCAGTAAGGTTCTGAACATGGAATAGGCTAGTGACATTTTGCCTTTGCAAATGTCATTTTAGATTTTGGAGCAACCTTAGGATTTATACTTTGACAAAGAAATAAAAATAATATTCATATTTAATAGTTGATCTATGAATTGGTCTCATGATTTTAACAGCTGAATTGGGGTTAAATAAGCTTCTGCGTGAACAATGAATATTCTTAATTTTTAATTTCTTAATTTTCTTTTTTTAAAAAAAGGGCGAGTTATTAAATGCTAGAGAATAAGCACATTGGTCATTTTAACTTTCCTCAGTTTGACATACCGTATTTTTTGGAGCATAAAATGCACCTTCCCCCCCCCTAAAAGGGGGTGAAAATTTAGGTGCGTCTTATACACCGAATGTAGCCCCACCCACCCACTGGCCGCCACCCTTTGGCCTCTGCCTCCCAGCAGTTACCTCCTTGCAAGCAAACAGCAAGAAAAAACAGCTCCTTTCAGCTTCAGCACAGCCTAATTAGCACAAGTTGATTAGATCGGCCTCCCAACTCTCAGCTGATTTGCTCTTAGCTGTTTTTTTTCAGAGCTCAGCTGCTTGCTGCAAAGAGGTAAACTGCTGGAGCAGATTTTTTTCCCTTTGTGTTAATCAAGCTATGCTGAAAACGAAAATGAAAGTAAAGCAGGCTGTTTGCTGTTTGCTGCAAGGAGGCAAAATTGCTCAGAGACAGAGGGAGATTTCTTTTTCTTCTTTTCCTCGCCAAAAAAGGTAGGTGCGTCTTATACTCCGGTGCGTCTTTACTTCATGGGATAAACTTTACTTTATGGGATAAACCTGTATCCTGGCTGTATGGAAAATTGGTTGGATAATACCTGACTGCTATGTGTTTTGTTTTTCTTTTTTTTGCATTGTATATTTTATGGATTATATGTATTCTACTGTAAACTGCATAGAGTCACATAAAAATGAGATGGGCAGCTTTATAAATCAAATGAATGAACAAATGAACTAATGAATAATTTAACTTCATTTTCTTTAATATACATTCTTCCTATTTTTCATAATGAAATTCTTTTTATTATTACATACATAATTTATTAAATCAAATTTATTATTAATTTATTATTACGTACATCATCATTATCACTGATAGAAACACATTGCAAATACATACCCACTATATCCATTTTACATGCATTACTTGATCTATTTGCTGTGCAAAATCCACAGGATCCAACATTTGGAGATTTAATAAAATTGAAGTTATTAAGTCTTCACATTAGTTCAAACAAAGGGGGAAATTGATGTTCTTACTAACTTGTAAAGAAAATGAAGTTCTTTCATTTCTGCCATACCCAACAATAACAAGGAGAATATGTGTGATGTTACTCTTTGTAGTGACATGAGGAACAAGCTTCTTTCAAAATGTTATGCAGATAGACTTATTTTCATCTGATAAATGACAGTGTGCATGTTGTCATGATGATTTAGTTTTAGAATTGGATCCCATTCCAGTCCATCCTATTTTAAATAATGGCTATAATCACGATAGCTATATTTTTGTCCCATATTAGAGACAGTGTGTTTCTCATTCTCAGTTTCTGAGAAACATGAGTGGGAGGGTACTTTTGGGCTTCTGGGTTTCTACAAGCATCTAGTTGGCTACCATGGGAATAGAAAACTAGAATAAATAGACTGGGTCTGATTCACCAGAACTTCTCTTAAGTTTTTTTGCCTTGAGCTTTTCTCTTTGCCAGTGATGGTTCATCAGAAAATTGTCCCATGGTATTACTATTAGTACTGAAAATCACTACAAACCAGCGCTATTGTGCAGATCATCAGAAGACACTGAAATTGTATTAGAAGACCTTTAATTATTTAAAGCTGTTTCTGATAATATGGTGCTGGAGGACAATGACAGCAAGAACTAAATCCTGACTGATTAGATTAGATTTGCGCCCCCCTCCCTTTTCTGTCTGTAATTATTTCGATCAGATAAGTTATTTGCTATGCAGGTTTACCTTCAAAAGCATGTTTGTTAAAAAGAGAAAGGGAAAGAAATCCTTTGTAGGTTCTACACATGATTAAGCAGCTTTGACAGAGCATCATGAATAATAATGATAACAACTTGTCAAATGGAATTTTAATCACTTTGGCCTGTACTGGAAGTACATCCGATGTGACGTGCATATGGGCATTTTTAGATTTATTCTATCTATCTATCTATCTATCTATCTATCTATCTATCTATCTATCT
>WNWU01000006.1:42309199-42322111 GCA_012654045.1 Ptyas mucosa | reverse complement strand
ATCTATCTATCTATCTATCTATCTATCTATCTATCTATCTATCTATCATCTATCTATCCCAAAGTTATACACACACACACATATGTCTGTGTCTATGTCTATATATGTATGTATGTACTTATATACATACATACATACATACATACATACATACATACGGGGACGTGGTGGCTCAGTGGCTAAGATGCTGAGCTTGTCGATCAGAAAGGTTAGGGTTATATAATCTCTCTCTCTGTATCTTTCACAATGAGAAATAGGTATAGGATAGACTGAAGAGAAATGTATAAATCTATACATCTCAGGAGCAACATTTCTGCAAGGACTTGTGTTAGTTTGCATATATTCATGAAATTCCAAGACAGACTCGAAAAAGTATCAAATCCTGTAATGCAAAACTCCAGATTGACCACAATACATTTAACAAGGATATGAATGGATTTTATGGCATGTGGTTTGATGATATATTTGTATAATCCTTGTTTAAGATTTGCTATGTTCAAACTCTTAATGACTTTTATTATTTATTTTACTATTTATTATTTGACCAGTGACATGCAAATGAAAAGAAGGACTAGGGGTGACATGATAGCAACGTTCTGATATCTCAGGAGTTGCTACAAGGAAGAGGGAGTCAAGCTATTTTCCAAAGCACCTAAAGGCAGGCCAAGAAGCAATGGATGGAAACTAATCAAGGAGAGAAACAACCTAGAACTAAGAAGAAATTTCCTGACAGTTAGAGCAATTAATCAGTCGAACAACTTGCCTCCAGAAGTTGTGAATGCTCCAAAACTAGGTTTTTAAGAAGATATTGCATAACCATTTGTCTGAAATGGTGTAGGGTTTCCTCCCTAAGTAGAGGATTAGACTTGAAGATGTCCAAGGTCCCCTCCAACTCTCTGTTCTGTTCTGTTCTGTTCTGTTCTGTTCCGTTCCGTTCCGTTCCGTTCCGTTCCGTTCCGTTCCATTCCGTTCCATTCCGTTCTGTTCCATTCAGAATCATACATTTAACAACATTTCAGGATCAGAAATAGGCACATAGTTTGTGAAGTGCACCATGTATTGCATGAAATACAAATGTTCATTCATGAAGATATGCTTGCATGCATATTTTCCTCCTCCCACATATGTATGCTGTTTTGCAAGTTCTAAAGAGGAAGATCCAACTTAACAAAGCCTTAATAACCATATTTTATGGGCTAACTCTTTTCTTTCCAACCATGTATAGAAATACATATGCTGTATAAGTGAATGAAAGTTAACAGAGATCAAAGTAGCATTTAGCATTATAGTACCTGTGTTTCCCTAAGTCCAGATCAAAAAATTCTTCTACTGTCTTAAACAAGCAACTGTTAGCTCCAGCACATAAACAGGTTTTTGAAAAGGAAATACTATTTGTATAAGAAAAGAATTTCTGTTCTAAAGCAAGACTTAGAAATAAAATACCATTTTGGATAAGTAAAATATCTAACTTGAGTACTTAAGGTTTTTCTTTTAAATAAAAATGCTCTCTGGATAAGAAAAGTGCTTGAATGGAGCATTTAAACAATGTTTAAAAATAAAATGAAAGGCTGGTTATTACAGTGATGTGTCAGTTGTCCTCCTTTAGTTTTCTTGCAAACTGACCATTTCCTAGACCATACTCTACGTTCTGATGCCTCATGACTGAAGATTGGTAATTTTAGCTCTACCTCTAGTTTCAGTTTTGATCTACAGAAATTCTGTTTCTTCTCTTCCCTCCCAAAAAGGGAAGTTTCAGGGAATTTTATTATATGCACTGGGGGGCGGGGGGGGGGAGGGGGTGTTCTATCACTGGTGGCTTTCAAGAAAAGATTGGACAACCATTTGTTCAGGATGAAAAATGACAGTTGGACTAGAATAAAGGTCTTCAAACTTGGCAGTTTTAAGAGTTGTGGACTTCAACTTCCAGAATTCTCCAGCCAGCATAGCTGGTTGGAGAATTCGGGGAGTTGAAGTCCACAACTCTTAAAGCTGCCAAGTTTGAAGGCCTCTGGACTAGAAGATCTCCAAATCCCTTCCCACACTATGATTCTATGATTCTAAGAATCTTTGATTTGTAACTCCCTGAAAATATCACCCAATGTTCTAAAATGGGAGGGGGGTTGAGAAGGGGGATGAGAAAGCCATGTCCTAATATTTGCACATCAGTGGATTTAGATAAGCTTATTTATTTTGGAAAATTAAAAAAGGTGAAAAAGGCCAATGTCAAACGCCAGGACAATCAGGAGATCCAGACAGTTCAAATGGGTATAAAGATTTATTGTAAGCTTGAGCTCTCTACAAGAATCTGAACTACTAACGGCTAAGAGAAATTAGCAGCAGGAAATAAGAGTAGAAAGAATTCAAATTGGGCTGGACTTTGATCTTTTGTGGGCACGAATGGATTCATGACGAATGATGTGTTTGACCCCTCCCTTGGGCTCAGCCTGGCCATATCACACAGCTGAGTGCACATGTAAATAAAAGAATTTTGTATCCTGTTTACTTATATTGGGATTAAAACAATTAATCTGTGTATACTATTAGAACCTGGAGGATAATGAGAAGCAAGACATCTACACTGACCAATGATTTTTATTTGTCATAATGGCCTCTCTCACTACTGCTCTATAGTTGAAAAGCAGTTTTAAGAAGGCATGACAAAGGCATGACAAAAGTACTATTGTTTAGTTAATATTATACGAAACAAATTATAGCAGAATGATAAAACACAGGAAAGGATTTAAAGCCCATGGGTATTAGCTAGAATACAAAGTAGCTGTTGAGTAATTAAAACAAACAAAATGTTGCAATACAACAAAATAAATAAGAACTACATTTGATGGAATAATATTTGCTTTATGTAATTCCTTTTTCAAACCAAGAGGGAGGGGAAAAAAATAATGCTGATTTCAATTTCCATTTCAAACAGGAAAGTTTTTGGTTATCCTTAATTGAAATTATTTATTGCTCTAAGTGGTAGGAGGAGACAGGCTTGCCAGGCACTGCCTGTTTGCTGGTTTTCTTTGCTGTGTTTTCCTTGCTTTTTAGTTGAAATCGTGGTGCTGCAAGACAAACAAAATCTAAATCTATGCCAATATGTGATCCCTCAGATACATTCAGCTTCTTAAGATGAACTGAATAAATGACAGAAAACCAGGGAGGGAGGGAGGGAGGGAGGAAGAAGCTGAAGAAGCTGAAGGAAAAGGAAAACTGTAGAATGGGAGAGCTGAGAGAATTTTGCATGTAGATATGAATGAATTAATTAATTAATTAATGATCTTGATCAAAGGATCAAGAGGTCATTAACAGAGGCTGTTGAGTCTCTGGGCACATGACATTGGTTCTGATGTTAGTGAAGCATCTCTTTTGTGAATATTGAGGCAATTTTAGTGTGTCTCTTGCAAGGGGTTTTCAGGTTCTTTTGCAAGTGATGTGAATCCAGAAATCAGATTCCCATTGGTTCTAACAGGGAAGCAAAGCAGTGAAGCAATAAGAGATGATTTGAGGCAATATTCAAAGTAGAACAGAAATTATAATAGAGTTGGAAGGGATCTTGGAAGTCTTCTAGTCCAACCCCCTGGTCAAGCAAGAAGCCCTATATCATATCAGACAGGTGGCTGTCCAGTCTCTTTTTGAAAGCCTCCAGTGACGAAGCACCCACAACTTCTGAAGGGAAGTCATTCTATTGCTTAAATGTTCTAAGTGTCAGGAAATTTCTCCTTAGTTCTAGGTTGCTTTTCTCCTTGTCTAGTTTCCATCCATTATTTCTTGTCTTGTCTTTAGGTGGTTTGGAGAATAGCTTGATCCCCTCTTCTTTGTGGCAGCCCCTCAAATATTGGAATACTGTTATCATGTCACCCCTAGTTCTTCTTTTCTGAGCCTCTAAAAGACAGGTGTTCGTCAATATTTTGAGAAAGTTTCCTTTACTTGCAACAACAGACTTTGAGAATTGACCCTTTGAATTAGAAATAGCTTTAACAGACTAATACTTGACCCCTGAGCTGAGTTAACTTAATGATTATATTTAAGTACACTTATCCTGCCAACACTTCCTGAAAAAAGAAAAGCTTCCACATTATTTTTCCAAATCCATATTGATGAAAGAACAAAAATAATCTGCCAGAAGAAATCGGTACTTCATTGACAGATGAATTACAGCTTGCCCCCAGTTATAGAAGTAATCTTTGTAGGAATTGTCACTTTGATGTAATGGAAACACTCAGGGAGCAATGCTGATAGAACTTCTCATAGGCTCACCTTGGCCAGTATGATACAAAAAAGAAGATTAAGCTAGAATAATCCACAACAGGGGTGTGGAGCTCTGCAGGCATGAGGCAGCAACCCACCTTAGAAGAATGAACTTTCAAATCAAATCTTTAAGAAGAAAGGGGGAAACTGCCTTTTTTGTCAAGAAAACTGTATGGATGTGCTCATAGAATTATGGCGTGACAAAACATTTTTGGAATAAAAAAAAAGTATTGAGAAATTGACTCCACTAGAAATGGAGGGACCCTGGACAATTGTTTTTAAATTACATTTTTTATTTTTCAATATAATAATTCCATCTTCAATTAAACAGTGTGTTGTCTGGGTACAGATATCTTTATACAGTAATAATCAAGATTACAGCAATATTCATTACTTTAACATTAATTCTATAGTATTAAAATGACAGGTAGATGGACAATTGACCAGCTATCAAACAGACTAGATATTGTGCCAAAGTGAAAAGTGCATTATGGCTAGTGGGCATGTCCCAAGATTTGATTCTACTTCTGAGGAATTTTTAAAATGAACATGAGGCTTCTATAAGAACTGACTTGGTTAATGAAGGAAGTGAAACAATGATGCATGTTATCCCCACAGTGGTTTAATTTATGCAGTGATTGTATAGTAAGAATGACCGGATTAAATAAGAAGACAGATGGAAATGAAACTGGAGGTCAAAACATTCACAATCTGAAATGTGTAAATTGCAACACTTTCTTAGCCAAAAGGACTGAGAAGTTATGAACAATGTCCTGAATATTTCACATTGGATTGATATAAAATATTGTTAGATTATGGAGATCAAAATGCATAATGCATAATGAAGATTTTGGTTTAATGTTAATCCTGGCCTATGACGGTACTAAAGTTTTGCTGTGATCTGGGTTAGAAGGTGAGGCAAGGCCTATTTTACTTAGTGAAAGTGGTAGAATACAAAAATAAGATCTACAGTATGTGCTAGAAAAATTAAAAAGAAGATTAGGGAAGAAAACAATGACACGATCATTTCAACAATGCTAGAGATCGGGGCTGTTGATATATTAGTCTTTCCAGTGCTAAAGTATGCTGTGAAAGTTGGCCACTGAGAAAGAAGAAATTAGAGGACATGGAATCATGGATTTGAGGATAACTACTAATAGCAGATGGATTGCAAGAATAAACCAGATTGTTCCCTTGAGATGATGGTCAGTAACTTGAAACTCACATAGGTGGGCATTAAGTAGTTAAATAATAGATTAGAATTGGATTTTCCAAATTGGGTTGCTGGCCCAGAATTTTTGTGAGGCATCAATCTGTAATGATGTAAGAGAAAGTGAATGTTCAACTACTTGTTGCACTGAAATTAATATTCCAAAACAAGGTAGATGTGATGCTAGATCCAAGATTGAAACTTTCCAAGATTCAACACAATTCCAGGCTCTGTAACCTCCAAAAGATCCCTTGAGATGTTACATGGCTCCAGCTAATAAATAGGCAAATTAAAGGCATTGCTGATTACATTGTCGTAACAGATCTAAAATTATTACTAATATCATGTGGAAACGCATCATTTCTTACATTAAAAAGTGGTCTGTGAATATATTTTACAAATACCAGCTTTCTGATTAAAGCCTGCATTTTTAGCTGAGGTTTAGAATCAGGAAAAAGTTGGTGTCAAAAAACTGAAGGTAGTCTTGATAACAAAAATATTTCAAATACAAAGATCTTGGATTGTCTTTCAAATCACACAGCCCAAGTCCTTTTTGACAGCCTTGGTCATATTATATTCACACAAGGCATTCTGCCAAAGATATAAAACAGTCTCCTGGGGCCAAAACATTTGAAGCTGCCACTTTACTGAAAAGAGGGGATCCTGACAGAGGTGTTCATTTGTGCAGCACAACACCGGTGAAAAGGATGATATTAAAAATAGCTCTGCGGAACTCAAAAATAAGCCTTAGTTCTTAGACCTAATACTTCAGCTGTTTCACTCTGAGCTCCAGTTCTCCTGAAGAAATGTTCCTCTGGATGGAAAAACACCTTCCAGGTTCCAGATGAAATATGAGAAAGAAAGAAAAAAGAAGTCTGCTGGAGGTATACGGAATTGCCTTGCAACAAATGGAAACGGAATATTTTTAACGCAGTCTGTAGAACCTTCTTGTGTCCTTTCCTTGTTAAAGGACATCATTGTTGGACATTTAATTGTCTGTTCTCAGCCTGCTTGGTTTTAAAGAAATGAGGACCTATAACTGTTAGACCAAGATTTTCAACTTTTTATTAACTGTATTCCATATTTAGACTCTATGAAATAATATGGCATAACTAGCTCATTTTGCTCTAACATATCCCTTTTCTTGCAGTTCTTTCCCCTATATATTTTTTTCAATTGCTAGTCGCCCTGAAATACAGTATACATTTTGTACACCAAATCCCTGAATGTATACTTTTCAAAGAATGGCATTATGAAATTCTGAAAATTACAAAAAGTGGAGGCTAATCGTGACAGTTCATATATTTGGGGATGCTAATTAAAGCAGTTCATATTAACATATGAAAAAAAAATAACTTTCACTTCTATTCCAACTGGTAATTTCATTTTAACTGGCATGCTATATAGACAGTATTTCTCTGCACAAGTATAGAATATGCTTTTTGAGCTCAGTGTAGCCTGAGACTAATTAAACACGTAATATCTAACATCTGAATATTTCAAATCCACAACTGAAATTGATTATATGTAAATTTCAAGACGCTGGCCATATTACTCTGGACTTACTGTCTATCATACTGGTTTCCTCAGTTCTTTCAGAATATCTGGCTGTTAAATTTATACTGAAGCTATTAATAATGCATACTAATTAACTCACATTTAATATGTCACAGATCCCACAAATGTAATGGCTGCCTTAGCCATTTTTGAATTCTCAATGATGGCAAATTTTGAGTGTGCTGACGTTAGCAGAAATACATTACTGGATTAGTTTTTCTACAAGCATTTCAGTTGTTTTGAGTGGCCTTCGAACCTTCAAGAAATTTTCAAAACAATACATTGCTTATCTCTTCTTTTTCCTTAGGAGAGAAATAGGACATAATAATTTTCAACCCTTGGATTATGGAGATGTATAAATAATGATATGCAAATGAATGGATAAAAGATTGGGGGTGTTTGCAAAGTATTTTCTAGTCTCCACAGCATAGATTTCAGCTATGTTCAGAATGTGCAGTACAGGATTAAAATAAATTGCTACTATTTTACATTAGGTGGCATGACCCAGTGACTTTGGATAATCCTGAAAAGTTAAGTAAGGTTCACCGTGATTAGTATTTGGATGGGAGGTCACTAAAATGATAGATTAAATGGAGAAAACCCACCATCCTAAAAGAAGAGAGGGGCAAATTACTTAAATACTGAAGGGGGGAGAAAATTGTTCAGATTTTTTTAATGCAATAATTATTATTCAAATCTAAACTTTCCATTCAGAAAAGCAGGCAGAGTTCATAAAATGTTGAGAAACTCAAATTCCAAGCAACTTATCAGGAGCAGAAGATAAGGAGCAACTCACACTTTAGGAGAGCTTTTCAGAATGGAAGGAGGCCACCTGCATCTTGATTGTATTCTTTTACCTTGATTGGCTTCCCAGGCAGGAAACACTTCTCAACTTTAGAGAAGGTGTGGGAAATACATATGAATTAAGGTCCTTTTAATTAACCGATCTGAGCTGTTTCTTCATACATTTGTTCTACCTGCATGAAGGGGTAGGGGGGAGAGAGATTATGCCCAGACCTTTAGCTGTGAGTTAAAAATCTTACATGATACAGATACATCTTTTTTCTTTTCTTCCTCTGTCTTCAGCTCCTAATTACCGGTAGTTCCTTAAACTTAATCTGTGTATTAAACAATTTGTCTTCTTCTCAAAACAGTTGTCTCATTCAAACAGGGCATTTGACTTACATCCACATTCCATTGCAGAAGAGCAAGAAGGAAATGAATACCCTTCCCCATTTAAGTGGGAGATAACAACAGTAGGTATTGGAGAGGAAAGCTTAGTGACTCCTGCTTGAGATGGGTCATTTGACCACATCCAGTGTGAATATGTACAAGGGTGTGCAAGAGACTTAAATCTATGAAGTCTAGTGAAGTCACTAGAAGCTGAGCTCTACTCAAGGGAGACTTGATCATAGTTTTGCTTCAAAATCCTCCTCATTTTTTTAAAGGTTTTCTGTCCTATTGGGAAAAAGAGATCTACTCAGCCTGCAAATTGGATAGCAAAGTTTTTTGTAAGAGAAGACATTTTTCCTCAGTCCTAGCCCTTTTAGTAGAGCAAGCTCCTTAGAGGTTTACCTCAAGAAAAAACTCTGGATTTTCTTCAAAAATTTGCTTTAAGAGAAAAATAAATAAATCAAGCAGACATCTAAAATGTAATCCTCTAAAAAAAGGAGGAGGGTAACGAAACTGCCACCATATGTTCAAGCTTCCTGTTGATGCATTTTTGCAAAGACTCAGCTTGTGGCTGTCAGAGATAATCAAGTTCTGCAATACAAGTCTCTTCTTTGAGCCTTGACAGCCACAAATCTCCATTGCCAATGAAAAGGACAGGTTATATGACAAGTTGAACAATCTTGTTAAGAAACTGAAAAACAGGGGAGGGGGAGCAAAAAATTGTCAGTTAAAGGCACCTATCTATAATGTGTTTGAGCAATGGCAATATAACCTTCAAAAATGAATCTCAATCTCATTCACTCATAGCTTCAAAAGCTGTATGCTTATGGATGGTGGCTGCAGGGGAAGGATGGATAATCCATTTTGTGAGGAAGGTCAGAAGCCTCAGTATCTCAGAAGTAATTTTTAAGGTATCAAATAGCTTAGTATTTTCCAACTTCCTTCATTCACTTGGCCAGTGCAGAAGAATACTCTGTCCTCTCCAAACCCCCCCCCCTTTTTTTAGTAAGTATATTGTGTGCATGTGGATGGATGGATGGATGGATGGATGAATGTATGTCTTCACTTATAGAATGTGATCTAATAAAATAGTTAGAGAATTATTAGTCATGTTCCTTGTTTATGTGATGGGATCTTTCCTGTCTATGCTTTGATACTGCATTACAAGATCATACACACATTTTGTAACATAACAAAGTTTTGGATACCCTGTTCAGATAGGTTGTCTCAGCAAGAAGTTCTTGGTGCCCTGCATTGAACAGGATCCTGCAGCTACTATTACTCAGCTATAACACCTTGTTTGGTATCGTTATCCCCAGGATTTGTAAAGAAAATATTGTGTGCATGCTAAGACAAATCATATAGGCTTCCATTTATTGTGAATATCCTGTGAGTTTGAATGGATCAAATATTAGTGTGTCAGAACGAGATTAAATAATTGTACCAGATCAGCTCAGATGACTGGTTCAAGTGGAACAGAAGATGCAAAGTGAGTACAATACATGACATATTAACCCAAAGGAGTCAGTGACTTTGTCATAGATAATAATTTGTGATCAAGACGGGAGGTCTTATTAGATTTTTTTTTCTCATATTAGTTACTTAGTTGAATATCTTTGTTGTCTGTAGCAAACAAACTGGAATGAAAAAAGTATTGTAGCCACTATAGTTTCATCCTCCCTTTTTTTAAAATGAAGAACGAACATGTATTGGCCAAGAAAATAAGAAATGAGATATACGTGATAGATAGATAGATAGATAGATAGATAGATAGATAGATAGATAGATAGATAGATAGATATGAGAGAGAGAGAGAGAGATACAGACTACAGATACAGATGATATATAGATATAAGACCAGGAGATTGCAAGAGCAAATAAATAAACAAAGATAACATATTATGCTTTTGTAGAGCTATAATCACATCTTTCTCAGATACAGTATATATGACATTAATCTCTTCAGTCTTCAAATAAAATACATTTTGGTTTTATAGCTAAATGCTTAAACAATGAAGTGCTTTGACATTTCACCTTTTAGGGGAATAAAAAAGAGAAAAATTTTTGTTCCTCTTCTGCTTCTGAAGTTGTATCATAATGAAATGGGGAGGAAGATTTTGAATTTAGGCTTCATTTTAAAAACTTGTACTGTAGATAAACCATATACTATAGGCCCTTTGTAATCAAACTGAACCCAAGTTGTTGCAGTTGCCTATTAACTGTAATGAATGGAAGACCTAATCACTCATTCTCTCATTTGTGTAACTCACAAGTCACCTCTTGTTTGACCTGCATATTTAAATGTTCTATATCTTGCCAACTTTATTGAAAGAATTCTATCATTTGCTAGGGAATCTTATCCATAACATTGATCTACTATCTAGTTAGCTAACAGAAAAAAGTACAGAGCACCCATTTGTTTTGCAAGTAAGTTATTTTTGATTCATATACACTAAGTATAGGACAGAAAAGTTCATGTTTTATGTAGTTATATAGCATACCTCATGAATGTTAATTTAACTACCCTTTAATTTTGTAGATATTTCTCTTTCCAAAATATTGGCTCTGTACATAGGAGTAAAGCCTTGAAAAGGAAAATGGAAATTCAACATTTTTCTCTACCTTTAAATTCTAAATACCATTTGATTTTCCGGAATTTTATCCATCTCTACTTATGCCTAATGGTGCAATTGTCCCTGTTTTTATTAATACACCTGGAAAAGCTGGTAGAATAATAACAAACCCTGCTCCATATATAAGGAGAGTCAAAAGTGTTAGGGCTCCAAAAAATGAACAAGAAAGACCCACTGAGTTCCTTCTAAGCAATTTCCTTTACTGTTCCTCACCTATAGACAAAAATCTAGCCATGTTAAAATAAACTAGTTGCACCATTAAATATTTATTCTGAGATCTCCTAGAGGAGACCTGTCTTGACCCTTTCCCTCCCAACTCAACTAAATAAACTTTGCTGTATCTTATTCTTCTGATGCAGCCTCTCCTTCCTGTGAATCCAGACTTCATTTACCACAGAAGAAAAAAAATGATAAAAGCAGAATCATATGCAAACTCAGCCCCTTTTATCTATGCATCATAATGTTGCATGCATATTATGATAGGGGCAGAGCTGATAACATAAGACTAATTTTTGTTATTTTGATGACATTGAAGATTCTACAGATCTGCCTGACTTGACACTGAGTCTTTTAACAATACTAGTCAGGATCCCAAGGGATATACAATTTGCTTTTATCTTCAGAAACTCAGGTATTTTTATGGAGTTTCTCCTCAACTTCAGGAGTAGCACCTCTACCCTGGTCCCTTTGTATTATCTCATACTTCACCATTATTTGCCACTAGTCCTGCAGCCTTCCATGTGCTGGGGGTAGATCTTCTAGTGTGGCTTCACTACCCTGAAAGCAGTAGGAAATGGAAAGAATATTTCTGCAAATGAAGAACTGACCTTGTTAATAATGTCAACAGGAGAAATTTGGTTTCTAGGATCATGGTGTCATGCCCCCATCAGAGTTTGAATCTGCAGGGTAAGATGAGCTGGAAAAAAGAACTGACAGAGATGGAGAGGCCAGCTCTGTTGGCCTTGGAGGAAACTGGGGAAGGGCAGAGTCAGTCCAGGCAAGGCTTTTTTGAATTAGTAAGGCCTGCAGACAGGGAGAGCTCAGGAGAAGAGCAAGGACTACTCCCTCCTGATCCAAGAGCAAGGAGGGAAGAGAGACTGCGAGGTCAACAGATTGAGCCAGCTACCAGGAAGGAGAGTGCCCCGCCCCCTTTCACAAGGCACACCTGGGGACTGAAATGTAAGGAGGTGCTGATGGGAGGGGCATTTGTTGGGAACAAGTATTGAATCTGTGGAGCCTTGTGCGCACTTGCCAAAGCCTGGAATTTGCTGCATTGTGGGGAGATTGTGGGGCTTGCCAGTTTGCTTGCTTCACTGAACTTCTTGCTCTGGTTACTATTTAGCTAGCCTGGCTTATTGGACTGCTGCCCCTGGTTGCTGTTTGGTTAACCTGGCTTTCTGGACTACTTGCAGCCAGAGGCTTCTGTGTGAAAGCTTTGCTCCAGGACTTGTAGTGAATGTGGGAATGTTTGGGGGCACAGTTGGAGCAATAAAGGGGAGTTAGACCTGTTCTGTGGTTGTGTTGCTTTTGTGCCATGTCCTGGGTCATCACATATGGGCAGGGGTGGGATCTAGTTACCTTTACTACCAGTTCGCATCTGTGCATTAGAGATCACTATGATGACATCTGGGTCAGTGGGCGGAACCTCCTTCTGGTTTTACTACCGGTTCTTGTGAACCGGTCCGAACCAGGGGCAACCCACCACTGCATATGGTCTGAATTTTCAATAGCTGGCATTAGATGGGTTGTCCTTCACAAAGATTGCTAAACGCATATCATACTTGATCAGGAAGCCAGAACTGATGAAGCTTCTTGGATAAGAAGTGAAATGTCTTCTTCTTCCTCAAGAAAAATATATATAGTCCGGCCTAGCTTAAATGGTTTTAAATTGGGATTTTGAATTTTATAGACTTGGGGTTTTAAATTGGGAGGCCGATCGATTTAATATCTTTTAATTTATCTTAATTTTTGTATTGTATGTATTTTAATTCTGGCTGTCCACTGCCCTGAGTCCCTTCTGGGAGAAGGGCGGGATACAAATTAAATTATTATTATTATTATTATTATTATTATTATTATTATTATTATTAT
>WNWU01000006.1:42288495-42309189 GCA_012654045.1 Ptyas mucosa | reverse complement strand
ATTATTATTATTATTATTATTATTATTATTATTATTATTATTATTATTATTATTGCCTTTTGAAAAAGCATCTTTGAGACAGCCATGACCTAGATGACTGAGAATATCCATAGACATTGACCAGGAAATCTTAAACATCACTCTGTGGATAAAGACTTTAGATAAAGGCTTGTGCATTAAAGGGTTGCTCTAATAAACTACTCACTATAAAATCAGAAATAAAACTAACTCATAAAGTTCATGGCCTTCACTATCTATACATAAAGTTCAGAGTTTGGGAAATAAACAAGATGAGCTTCAATTCTTAATATAGAAATACAAATACTGAGATGATTTCCATAATCTGAATGTAAGCAATGGAAGAAAATCGTTTATTCAAAAGGAACAATACAATAGGGAGCAATGGAAAGAAAGATTTTTCTGCATGCTAAAAGTATCCACAATGGCTCCAAAAGCCATGAATTGAGATGGGAATATTGTAGCAAGCATCAGATATCAAGTAAGCAGAAGATCAAACAAAAACAATGATGCGGTTGCTGTTAATGATACAACTAAGAAAAGATATCACTGAAGATTTCCAAATGGTAATCCCAAAAGCATAAATTAGTTGCAAAACATATCTAACATTTGATGGAAGATAAAATCTGCTAAATATGGTCCTTCCAGGAAATTTCTAATTTGAAAGTCAGTGAATTTTGTCCTCCTAAGAGATGGCAAAGATACATACCTACAAATGCTTATCTGCTGTTCTTCATCAAAATGGAGAGAAGGGTCAATTGGGGTTTCAGAAAATTCATTTTTTGAACCTGCATTCCACAATATTTTATTTATGATCAAAGTGAAAAATTGAAAGTGTTGTCTTAGAGTAGCAGATGATATAAAATGGAATGGGATAGCCAATACTAAAGAAATTATTAGAAATAAAACCCAGAGCAGCTGCGATAGGTGCCAAAAATGGGCTAAAGCAGCAGAATTAAATTGAGTTTTTACTTTATTTTATGTTGTTGGATTTCTAACCTGCCTTTGTGGTTGTCAAAAAACAAAAGCAGCTTATATAAACAACATTAAAAATGATTAAAATTAAAATTGAACCAAAAAGTGATTATTTTCTCATGATATTGTACTAACAATTATTCAATCCAGAGTATAGTTAACATTGTTGAGATTGTGTGTGTTTGTGTGTGTGTGTAATATGGTTCAGTATCGAGTTATAAAATTAATAATCAGGAAATTCAAATGTTGACATGAGAATTGACAGAAAATGAAAATCATTGCATCTATCAAGCAACAGGCTTTAATGTTTCTATTAAGAAGTTCAAATATTTAGAAATTTTCTTGATAAAAATAACAGAATTGTTTAATAATAATTAGTACCAACCTGGAAAATATATTAATAGACGTTTCTAGATGAAAACCGTTGAATTTGTCTTGGTTAGGGAGAACTGCAACTGTTAAAATGAATATCCTACCAAGATTAAACCTTTTTCTTCATTCTTCCTTCTTCATTCCAGTATTTATTGAAAATAAGGTGTTAAATATTTGTCACAGTTAAGCAATGCATTATATATGGTCCAAGAGAAAGACAAGTATTTAATTCATACTGTATATCTGCAGGATTCCAGAGAATGGGAAAGTCTAGTCACTCTGAATTTCAGACTGTATTATCATGCTGTTTACCATGGAATTTACTATGGGTTATATAAATAGTCCTCAACTTAAACCAGTCATTCAGCAACCGTTCAAAGTCACAACAGACCCTGAAAAAGGAATTTACCACATGGTTTTGAAGTTCTGACATTAGCTCCCCTCAGAAGTCACATGACCATATTTCTGGCACTCAACAGTTGATCCATATTTACATCCATTTCACTTACAGCCATCTGCAGCACGCTGCAGACACATGACCATGATTGACAACATTTTTTCTCTGGAAACCAGCATTTATTTCTGGTTTCTGGCAAAAAAATGCTCCACAGCAAACAATGAGTTTGCTTAATGTCCAGGGCATTTGTTTAATGACTACTGTGTTCTCTTTATGATTGTCATGTTTGCATAATGACTGCTGTAAAAAAGATTCAAAAATCTGGTCTACTCACACGGTGACTCACTTTATGTCATGACTTACAACTGTGATTGCTCAATTATGGTCATAAGTCAAGGAATATTTAAATTTTCCTATGGTTCTATTATGGAAGGAAAAAGCTTGCCAGAAAGGTGTCACTGATACATGTAGAAAATGAAGTTCACACATTGCTATACTGATTATTTGGGATTAAATACTAGTAAAGAATAGATCTAGATCCGACCCTGCAATTTATTATTAAACGTAATCAATGTACTAAATTTATTTTTTATAAAATGATGGCTACCAAAATTTTGCCCAGCAATAATTTGCTTAGACGACAAGATTTTATTGATTTCAAAGTCTCTTACAATACAGTGTGTTTCTATATTTCATTGCTTTCAGAATTTTCACACAAGCAACCAGGCAATAAAAGAATTTCAGAAACAAAGGTGAAGTCTGATCAAATTTGAAAACCTTATAACACATACTAGTGATCATCTGTTAGACATGATTTGTAAATTATAAATGAAGTAGAATAAGTTGTACATTTGAATACATAAATAAATAAAAATACAAAGTCTGACTTGGAATCCAAACAAGTTCAAGGCTGCATGATCAAACAGATGCAAAATATGAATATAGTTAAAGAGGAGTAACAATGGGAATTTTAGTGGAAGGAAGAGTATTAAATTTCCTTCAAATATTATACTCAGAATTGGTGTAAGGTGCTAAAATGAATAATTCTTTTTCTGAAAAATGTTGAAAATGTAACAAGTATGTTGGATCTTTTTATTCATTTATGGTGGCAGGGTTGAAATGTCGGGTCCGTGGTGCTCTCTGAGCTTGGTTGTTTTCTTGCAGATGTTTCATTACCCAAACTAGGTAACATTATCAGTGCTAGTCGTCATCATCTAGCACTGGTGAAGTTAGCTAGTTTTGGTAATGAAATGACTGCAAGAAAACTATCAAACTCAGAGAGCACCAAGAATCTCCCTTACTTTAGAGAATTTAACTCTTCTGAGTTTCAGGTGGATATGTTTAAGAGTCTACCATTAAAAAACTAAAATCAAAACCCTCACCTATACCTCTTTTAGAGTACCAGTGGCAGAAATAAGGAAAGGAGAGAGCCCAAATTACTCGGGGGAGAAGGGAATGTATTGACGAATAAATTGTTCTTCTCTAGCTGAAAAGTATATTTTCAAGATCTGTATAAATGCTCTTTGAGTTTCCCCTTTCCTGTCCTTAAGGTCTTGATCGCAGTTTTCTCTGGATTGCCAGAAGACTGTTATAGTTGGTTTGTAAACTTTGCCCCTCTTTCAAAATATATTCTCCACATCACAATCATTGGGGTACTGCACTTGGCAATTCAATGACAAAATGTGACATCTTTTCAACGGAAGTTAGAAGAAGGATCACGGATGCCCTTATAGTCTGGAGGACATTTGCTGTCTCTGCAATGCTTGGGTGCCCTCATTTCTGTCAGAAATAGGTTGCATCAGGATTTGGGTCTTGGTGGCACTACTCTCAGTTAGTTAGAAATAGTACCCAAGGCAATAGAAATAAGTACAAAAAAGTGGCATATGTATCATGCCCTTATCTTTAGAACACTAAAGTTCTTGTAAGCATTAGCCTCACATCTGTTCTTTGATCACTGGATGACATAAACCTGGCCATATCACAGAGAGTGTAAAAATTGCTATCAGTCCAGAAGAATATTAAGAATGCTGAAAGCAAAACTGAGCTCATAGTTGGGTTGGTAATTCATGTGACCAATAGATAAGTGTAACATCCCATTCTTTTGTATTAGAGAAGAAAGTTAAGAGTTATAGGACAATGAAAGTACAATATTGTGCATTTTCTGTAAGAGTTCCAAAAGCGGCAGAAAACCTCCAGATCGTTAAAATGCTTCAGAAGATCCTGATGCATTTCACAGTCCCCAGATTCAATTTGTTGCTTCAAAGCAGGTTCCTGCTTCGATTCATGAATTTGCCTCAGTAGAGTAATTTGATTGACATATCCTTGAATGAAATCATCCATTTAAGCTACAGACAGTAATCCTATGAACAAGCTGATTGAAAGGCTGTCAATGGGGAAAGAGTGGCATTCACCAACAATGTTATGTGCAAACTGGTTCTAAATGGGGAGGGACAGAGGCAATCTGAAAATTAGTTGGAATGACAGATGCAGTATTTCTAGTTCAAAAAGGCAGCATTCCTATTTAAGATGACTACTAAGGATATTCCAGAATACATTCAGTTTTTAAGCCAAAAGCATGAAGAACCTTCATAAGAACTTATATTGACCATTAAAAGGGGAGGGAAAAGATCCTCATATTTATATAAGAAATATACTTGCAAGCAGTAATGATACTGAACTTCTTCCCTCTTTTTGGAGTTAAGTATCTTTTTATAAATAGTAATCAGCTGTAGCATAGAATGATAAATCATTCATTAGTTATTTCCTGGGGATATACCTGCAACTTTGTGTTTCTTGGTTTTTCCAAAGTAACTTATGCCTTCCCTGAAGAGATGCTTAGCTGAGTAGCTGAGTAAGATAACAAGGATTGGAAAACAAAGAGCCTCCAGCTACACACCAAGCTATCAAGGCTACCTTACCCCAGTTCAGTCCCACAGATATCTCACGGCTTAAGTGCTATTGCACATTGTTTATGTGGAGATTTCATAGAAATAACCTATATTGTGTTTCTTCCCTGATGGCAAAACATTGTGGAGAAATGGAAAGAAAGATAAGTTGGCCACTGAGGCTTTCATTGAAAGTCTTGTACTTTACTCCAGTCTGCATTCTCTGGAATCAGAAGCTCATCTTAGAATTATTTTCCTATGGTGAAAATAGTAGCTCAGTACCAGAGGTGGTATTCAGCCAGTTCAGACAGGTTCGGCCAAACCGGTAGCAGAAATTGTGGGTGGGCCTGTCCATCTGCCCCAGCTCTATGACATCCTATTTAGTCAAGTTTTTGAGGCCTGTGCAGAAGGTGCACACGCCGGCAAAGCACATTTGCACGCTCACATTTGCGAACTGATAGGGAAGTAAGTGAATATCACCCCTACTCAGTACTAGTTCTACTAGTAGCTTTAATAGAAAGGAAAGTGAGGTGGCATATCCTATGCAGGCATCTATGAGGGATGGGGGACAATAGGGGGCATATATTAAATTCATTATAACTTTGTGATGCAAATGGTACAACTGATAAATTGCACTATTTGCAGGACAAAGTCATAACGCACCTGCCGTTATTTTGATAACATTGATTTTGCTACGGCTGCTATCCACAACCAGTATGGATCTACACCATCGTGAATAAAAAGAAGAAAAAAGGTAAGACAAAATGTTTCCATTGTTACCTTAATTCATTGAGATGTCTAGAGTTGCAGACTGAAAAGAAAGTGGTTTGTAAAAGAAAGAGCTATTATGCTATATCTTGATTCAGTCACATGATGTTGGTTTAATAAGCCATGGTATTTCATTAGGAAAGGATATGGGACATTTTTAAAGATTTAATTTCTTGCTTTGATTTCATATCCTGGTATGTAAAATAAAGATTAAGCCAATGTTTCCCCATTTAAATTAATTCAAAATTGCCTTAGTAAACTTTGATACAAGCCCTAGAGCTATATATAAAGGGCAGAATTCTAGAGAAAAGCATTATGATATATTAAGCTGAGATCATTATGTTTAAATTGGGCTTATTCATTCTTTGCTTAGATAAAGCCTTTTTGCATAAAATTGTATACATTCTACAGTCTGCCTGAGATTTATATTTGGGATGGCAATTTGGATGCAATTCTTAGTGACTGTTAGACTGGTTGTACATAGTCTAATAATACATTCATACTGGTCATCTTAATTTTCTAATTGGGACTCTTATTAATTACTGTGTTCTATCTGGGTGTAATATCATATCTGGGCTATAAAATAATGATAATCAACTGAAAAAAGTCTAATTTTTATTGCTATCCAAAGGATATCTGGCTGTTTTCAGTCCAGATAAGCTAGCCTTTTATACGTTGGCTTCACAAGATATTTTATTTAATTTTTTCTTAGTGTTACTGTATGACTAGATAATTTGTTTAATATCAAAATTCGCTGGGTCAGTTCTGTTTTTGTAATGATTTGCATCAACACATTATGCAGAATTCCCCAAAGTGTGAACATATGTGGAATCAAAAACCTTGTAGTCCTATAACCTTTTTTTGATTTTCTGATGAGAAAAAATAAATGAAAATGTGCCTGCTACTTAGGTGTGAAGGAATGAAAGCCCATCCAAGAGAAAAGAGACAATGGAATCCTTAATAGATACATTTAGTTAAGAAAACAGCTTTTATTCTAGATCATTGTGGTGTCATGTTGCTGTCATGTGACATTTCGTGACATTTTTCCCATTTGTGGAGCTGGGACTTGCATGCGACACATCCTGCCCATGGGCCACCAGTTTGACACCCCTGTTCTAGATTAACTAAAATAATCTTTTTATGTGTGCATGTTATGGGATGCATGCATGCATGTTATAGGTTATATGCATTTTGAAGTTGGAAGAATAATTTTTTTGGGTTTTTTTCCTGAAATTTTTTAAATTAAATAGCTCCCCTCTATGGTATTTATTTAAGCCAAGTGCTTGAGATAAGTCACGAAGTTTTCCCACCAGTACAGAAGACACTGACTGATCATTACTTTAGAAGAAAAGGAGAAATCTGGAAGATCATGGATGAACAGGAGAATAACACACCTTAGAATATAGATGCATTTTATTTTATTTTTTCATAAAAAACAATGTTTCTTCCTCAGATTGAAATACAACAGGTACAAATGCCTGCCAAGTTAGCTCTCCCTGTCAGCAGTGGTCAGATACTGGTGAAAAAGAAAAAGAAACCCTACCAATTCCTAAATTCCTGGTCCCAAGGGCATTCAGATACATCAATCAATTTTCTGTATCTGCAGAGAAATTAATATATTTTCTCACAAAAATGCATATTTTTGAGACCAGAATAAGAGCCAATCTGGGTACTAATAAATACAAATTACATATATTTCATTGTACATCACCAATATCAAACTCATTAAGCATCTTTATGGTAGCACTTAATTTTAGTCATATTTTTAGTCATATTTTTCCCCATAGCAATACATTTAAAAAAAAAAAAAGAATGGTGATGTAAACTAGAACAACAAACACTCTACAATAAACACTGTTCAGTATATGGGATGAATAAACTGGTTTTGAAGACCCAAAAAGTAATCAATGGTAATCATTCAGTTTTTCCATGACATTCCATTTGCGTCTTTTCCTTCAAGTATCAGGTTTTGTCAAAAGATAATCAAAGACCTGGGGCAAAGAGCCTGAGTGGCGTAGGAGGCTAATGCCTCCTACAAGGCAGCATTTAACATCCAGCTGCCTGCAATTACTGTAAGTTCGAATCTCACCAGGCTCAAGGTCGACTCAGCCTTCCATCCTTTCTAAGGTGGGTAAAATGAGGACCCGGTTTGTGGGGGCAATAAGCTGACTTTGTATAAAATATACAAAAGTATGAAGGCTATTGCTTAATGCATTGTAAGCCGCCCTGAGTCTCCGGAGAATAAGAATAAAAAAAAAAAATGTGCTACTAGCTTTTATCTGTAATGAACCTGCATATGAATGAGCATGTGGAAGTAGAGGATTTGTGCAGAGGTTGCATGATAAATTATTCCTTCCATAAACTTGTGCGCTAACATTATTAAGCATTATAAGGAATGCCAAAGTTGCCTTATAAGTAAATGGTGAGTTATCGTCTGAAATTAGAGGCCTTATTTGTATCATTTCCTAAGGCTAGAATGTTTAAAGAAATGGTAAAATTGACTGATTACATTGTTTCTTTTGCATTTCTCCATTTGCAATGTGATCCAATTAAGGAAATATAAAGAAAGGATGAAGAATACTATTATTAAATGAGCTTTTATAAGTTGAAATGTGTGGCTCAGTATAAATCCTGATACTTTTATGTGCTTCATTAGCAGGGCTGTATTTTGGTCTGCCAGGGTTTTATAAATAGTTTTTATTTAACAATATATACTGTATATTAAAAATCCTGCTTTCCGTTATGTATGCAACCGTTAACATGCATTCATAAAGAAATCATTTTTATTTTCTTTGATGTCATTCTTTATACATGATTTCCATGAAACATGGAATGTTTTGAACATGAATGTGCTATTGCAAATGTTCCCTAATATGAATGCATTCTCCCCCTTTAGTAAACCTTTCTGAAAATAACTATTAGAAACATGTTTATTTTTAGAGGGTTTTTTTATAAAAGATGTGTTTTTCTCTGCATGTGCACAAATACTCAGATTTCCTTTCATGCAGGAATTTTTAAAAAATCGAAGTTTTTCAGTATCACCACTCAATTAGTATTAGAATTCATATTTGTGAATTTTTTGCATTTGTTTTGATAACATCTGCGGCAAGTTTTGTTGAATATTCTTTTTGTTTATTAACTTGATTATATTCTTCATCATCATGCATCCTTTAAATGTAGCTGTATATTACATGCACGCGCGCACACACACACAAATTACTTAGTTGTAATAGTAATCAAAGTGTGCTAGCACCTTTTCAGACTAGCAACATTTATTCAAAAGCATAAGTGTCTGTGAATTGTTGCTCCCGTCATCGGATACAATGAAGTGGCTAGACTTACTTTGGATTTAAATGCAAATCATTTCTGAAAATGGCTCATTTTCAACTGTAGTTATTATATGTCCATCAAGTGTAAATTGAGCATGGTAATATGAAAATGAAAACATAGAGGATCTCTATTATATAGTGAACTTTTGCGTTAAATTATTATACTTTTAAGCAACTTTAAAGTTCCTGAGGTTCACAGTAACTTTAGGAGGCAGACTAGGGGATGATCTGTCAAAACCAGTTAAAGCAATGTTCACAATGGGAACTGGTATATAAAAATATGATTATATCAGTGGTGAAATCCAAATTTTTTTACTACCGGTTCTGTGGGCATGGATTGGTGGGCATGGCATGGTTTGGTGGTCATGGCATGGCTTGGTGGGTGTAGCAGGGGAAGGATACTGCAAAATCCTCATTCCCACCCCACTCTAAGGCCAGCCAGATGTTATATTTGCCAGTTGTCCAAACTGCTCAAAATTTCCACTACCGGTTCTCCAGAACCTGTCAGAACCTGTTGGATTTCACCCCTGGATTATATGAATGTACTATAAACAACACTATATCTCAAGCTTCTATACTAAAACCTGAAGAATTTTATTGACAATCTTGCAGGCAGTGTGTTTTGGAATAATACCAGTTGATATGAAAACAGGAGATGACATCTATTGCTTTTTAATACTGTTTGTGAGTTTTCTTAAATTACAGGTAGTCCTTGAGTTACAACCACAATTGAGTCCAAAATTTATGTTGCTAAGTGAGACCTTTGTTAAGTGAGTTTTACCCCATTTCACAACCTTCCTTGCCACAGTAAAAATTAACCATCATTTGACAAGAATGTTTTCTTTAATATTGGAGTACCAGAAGTTTCCTTCAAATAGAGATATACTTTTGCTGTACCTAACCCACTCTGCTATATTTAGCAAGGTTATTTAATTAGAAACTATTGAACAAAAATAATCTATAATTTTTTTCCAAAAAGAAAGTTAGAAAAAATTGTTTAAAAAAATCAAATCACATTTGAACATTTTCCACTTATTTTCACTTAAATACTAGCAAGTTGAGGGCAGCACAGTGGCTCAGTGTTTAAGATCCTGGGATTGTCAACTGGAAAACCAGCAGCCCAGGTTTGGGACTGGAGTTTCACATGATGGGTTGAGGTCCCATCCTCATCCCAGCTCTGGCCAGCCTAGCAATTCAAAAGCATACAAATATAAATAGGTTCCACTTTGGTGGGAAGGTAATAGCATTCCATAATGTCATGCTGGCCACATGACCATGGAAACGTCTTTAAACAGCACTGGATCAATGGCCTTGAAATGGACATGAGCACCACCCCCTATAATCAGCAATGTCTAGCAGAATAAAATCCGCAGGGACTTTTTTTTTTTTTACTACCAAGTTGAGAAATTTTGAATATTTTGTATTACATTGGGCTTCTGAGAAAGTTCATAGAATAAATAAAAAGTTCTGTTATTTTTAGTAAAGCTGTACAAATGTTTCAGAAGAGGTTATTTGAAAAACATGGGTACAAACAAAGTATGCTGTTTGATATAATTAAAGCAATTGTATCTTTTCCTGCTTTAGAAGCTAGTCATAGATGAGATAAATTCCTCCAGCTGCTTCTGAAACAGCCATGAGAGCCTGGGAAAAAGATATGGCTGCTTTAAAATTTCAAAACATGTGCTTGCCTACATCCCTACTACATGTGAAGAAGATGCACAGCCCTATTCATTAATGCCTGGAAAATTTGCCTGGAATACCTGGAAAATTTGCAATTTAGTATTGATTTATTATCCCCTACCATGCACTTGTTTAAAGACTTCTAGATAGTAAAATTTTACAAATTTGCTGAAATAGAATAGAATAAAATTCTTTATTGGCCAAGTGTGATTGGACACACAAAGAATTTGTCTTCAGTGCATAAGCTCTCAGTGTACATAAAAGATATAAGTGATAAATCATGATCATAGTCATCATAAATACATTCATCATGAATCATAAGATACAGCATTTAATGATAGCCACAGGATACTAAATAAGCAATCAAAATCATACTAGGAAACTAAATAACACAATATAAATCGTAAAGATATAAGCAACAAGGTTATAGTCATAAGTAGAAAATAGATAGGTAATGGAAAGGATGAGAAGAATGATACTAATACAGTCTTAATAAATAGTTTGACAGTGTTGTGGGAATTAGTTGTTTAGCAGAGTGATGGCATTCGGAAAAAAGCTGTCCTTGTGTCTAGTTGTTCTGGTGTGCAATGCTCTATAACCATGATGGTGAACCTATGGCACATGTACCACATGTGGCGCACAGAGCCCTCTCTGTGGGCACACACACAGTCACCCCATCCCAGCTCTAATCGTGTTTCTTCATCGTGTTTCATTCAATCAATTCCAACTTCTCACAAAAGAAAAGGATCTCATGAAGTTGGAATTGATTGAGTGAACGTTTTCACTCACGCACTTCACAATTATTATTATTATTATTATTATTATTATTATTATTATTATTATTATATTATATTTATATACTGCTCTACTCCCGGGGGACTCAGGGCGGTGTACAGACAAATGATAAAATACATATAATACAAATATTTTAAAGAATTGATTAAAATACAATTAAATAATTTGGTCTTAAACCTAAAATTAAAACTCTAAATTTATGAGATTAAGATTTAAAAATATAAGAGCAATTTTAGAAGAGGTTAGTCCAGGCCAGCCTGCTGGAATAGAAACGTCTTGAGGGCACGGCGGAAAGCGCGGAGATCTGGGATTGTCCGTATCTCCGGGGGGAGCTTGTTCCACATGGTGGGTGCCCCCACAGAGAAGGCTCTCCCCCTGGGGGCCGTCAGTCGACACTGTTTGACCGACGGCACCCTGAGAAGCCCCTCTCTATGGGAGCGTACTGGTCGGTGAGAGGGTACTGGTGGCAGAAGGCGGTCTCGAAGATAGCCCGGTCCTAAGCCATGGAGCGTTCTAAAGGTGGTAACCAAAACCTTGAAGTGCACCCGGAAGAACACAGGAAGCCAGTGCAGCTCGCGCAGGAGGGGTGTCACATGGGAGCGCCACATCGCTCCCATAACTACCCGCGCGGCTGCCCGCGTGGCTGGACCAACTGGAGCCTCCGGGTGCTCTTCAAGGGGAGCCCCATGTAGAGAGCATTGCAGTAGTCCAGGCGGGAAGTGACGAGGGCATGAGTGACCGTGTTTAATGAGTCCCGATTTAGAAAGGGGCGCAACTGGCGTATCAGGCGAACCTGATAAAAAGCCCTTCTGGCCACAGCCGTCAGGTGTTCTTCTAAAGATAGCTGTGAGTCCAGAAGGACGCCTAAGTTTCGAGCCCTCTCCGTGGGGGCTAATGACTCGCCCCCAATAGTCAGCGTTGGCACCAACTGACTATATCGGGATGTCGGAAACCACAGCCACTCGGTCTTGGATGGGTTGAGCCTGAGTCTGTTCCTCCCCATCCAGATCCGTACAGCCTCCAGGCACCGGGACATCACTTCAAGGGCATCATTGGGATGGTCTGGGGTGGAGATGTACAGCTGGGTGTCATCAGCGTACTGGTGGTACTTCACCCCGAAACCACGGATGATCTCACCCAGTGGCTTCACATAAATGTTGAACAGAAGGGGCGAGAGAACCGATCCCTGTGGTACCCCACATATAAGGGGCCTCGGGGTCGATCTCTGCCCCCCTGCCAACACAGACTGCCACCGGTCAGAGAGAAAGGAGGAGAACCATCGCAACACGGTGCCCCTCACTCCCAACTCTTCCAGCCGGTGCAGCATGATACCATGGTCGATGGTATCAAAAGCCGCTGAGAGATCTAATAGGACCAGGGCAGAGGAACAACCCTTGTCCCGAGCCCTCCAGAGATCATCAACCAATGCAACCAATGCCGTTTCCGTGCTGTGTCCAGGCCTGAAGCCCGACTGGAACGGATCCAGATAAGATGATTCATCCAGGTACTGAGGAAGCTGTTGTGCTACCACACTCTCAACAACCTTCGCAACAAAGCGAAGGTTGGAGACTGGACGGTAATTAGCCAATATTGCCGGGTCCAGGGAAGGCCTCTTGAGGAGAGGTCTCACCACTGCCTCTTTCAAGGCAGCAGGAAAGACACCCTCACTCAGAGAAGCATTTATAATCCCCTGGAGCCAGCCTCGTGTAACCTCCCGAGAGGCCAGCACCAACCAGGAGGGACACGGGTCCAATAAACATGTGGTAGCATTCAGCCTCCCCAGTATCCTGTCCACATATTCGGGAGTCACAGAATCAAACTCTTTCCAGGTGGTATTCTCAAGACCTGCCTCCATCCTTTCCCCTGAATCTACTATGTCAGAGTCCAGGTGTTCCCGAATCTGAGCGATTTTATCATACAGATATTGAACAAAATCCTCGGCTCTACCCTCCAAGGGGTCTTCCCGCGCTTCCTGAAGGAGCAGGGAGCGGGTCACCCTAAACAAGGCGGCCGGGCGGTTATCTGATGATGCAATAAGAGCGGAAAAATAGTTATGTTTTGCCGCTTTTATCGCCACTAGGTAAGTCTTAATATGAGATCTTACCAGTGTTCGGTCAGATTCAGATCGGCTGGCTCTCCAACTGCTCTCCAGGCGTCTTTTCTGACGCTTCATCTCCCTCAGCTCCTCAGTGTACCAAGGAGCCAGGCGAGATCGGCGTCGAGTCAGAGGCCGCAAAGGCATGACTCGATTCAAGGCCCCGGCAGCCTCCCTATCCCAGGTGGCCACCAGGTCTTCGATCGAGCCATGTGCCAGAGCCTCAGGAAATGGCCCAAGCTCCTTCTCGAACCTATCTGGGTCCATCAGGCGCTTGGGGCGGAACCACCTTATCGGTTCCGCCTCCCTGCGGCGGGGTGTGGTGGTTCGAAGGTCAAAGTGAAGGAGGGAGTGATCCGACCATGACAAGGGCTCAATCACTATATCCCCTATCTCAAGATCACTCAACCACTGACCAGAGACAAAAACCAGGTCCAGCGTGTTTCCCTCAGTGTGAGTAGGGCCATGAACTAACTGGGTCAGGTCCATGGCCGTCATGGAAGCCATGAACTCCTGAGCCACCTCAGACGCCTCACCGACGGATGGCAGGTTGAAATCTCCCATGACTATAAGTCTAGGGATATCAACCGCCACCGCGGCTATAACGTTGAGTAGCTCAGGCAGGGCTGCCGCCACGTAGCAGGGAGCCAGGTACGTAACTAGCAAGCCCATCTGTACCCCATGACCCCACTTCACAAGGAGGGACTCACATCCGACCGTCTGAGGAACAGTGGCCTCCTTCGGGCCAAGACCTTCTCTAATGATAACTGCCACCCCCCCACCCCTCCCTGTGACCTTGGCTGATGAAATGCTCGGAAACCAGGTGGGCACATCTCTATGAGAGAAACCCCTCCCTCCTGGCCCAGCCAGGTCTCCGTAATACCTGCCAGGTCCGCTCCCCCCTCTTGAACAAGATCACAAATGAGGGGGGCTTTGTTTACCACAGACCTGGCGTTGCATAGCATCAGCCGAAGGTCCAGGGCCTGAGGGTCTGTGCAACCTGGGGAACGAGCAGAGCATTGGGGGCCGGAGCATGCCACCGCTTGAAGACAGCGAGCGCGTACTCCCTTCACTTGATATGGCCCCCTACTCCCGCCATATCTGCCCCTCCCACCTATAGTACTGATGTAATGTCTACCGATAGTATAAGCTCTAACCCCCTCCTTGACTCCGGATTTCGTATCACCTCCGTCGTGCTCCTTAGCCGGACTAGACCCCGTCCCTTGCAGATTAACCCCTGAACCCACACAACCCACCCCCCTCCCGGGAGGTCCCCCAGCCTCCTTATTTACATTAGAAACCACCCTCCTCCCAGATCTTTTTAAAATAGAGTTTGAAAAACTATCTAAAAAACCCCAAAGCTTCCGGTTCTTAGCATACCACCTCTCGGGGTTCCAAAACCCGTCCTTGAGGGCGGCCCTAGATAATTGGGAGGGCCAAACCTGCGAGAGGGGGGAATCTCGCATTGTGAGGAGTTCTGTTTTTGAATACATTAGAGGAGAGATGGAATTGGAAGTGATGAAAGGCTAATTTTCTTCTTAAAGGTGTTAAAGATGGTTTAAAATAGATGGTTAAGACAAAAAGGTAAGGTGGATAGTTGTACAAGGAAGCCGGTATACTATAACATCGGAATACCATCACCCTTTCATGGTGATGGGAAGTCTTGTGATTAAATAAGTTGGTCCAAAAGGGGGATAAGAGTCTTAATGACTGCCTTCTCATAGTGACCAGTCTACAGTTTCAAAAACAGTAGAGGAGATGGTCCATCCCATCCAAGTGAATAGATGTATAGATAAATCGTTCAAGACTCTCGATGTCTGTGCTTCCTCCCTTTTTGATACAAGCAAATCTGAAGGTAAGGTGGAAAAGTAAGGTGGAGCATCCAGGCAGAAGAGATGAGATCGAATAATCAGGATAGCCAGGACAATCAGGATAGTTGGGAGGAAAATGTTTAAAAATGTTTAAAATGAAGGCTGTAAATTGATCAAGCAGCTGCAAGGTTTCGCTGAATGGCCCAAACTAGGTCTAGGTCTAGTAAGGGGGGGGGGGAGAAATGGTTGAGGGGAAGATCAAAAGAATTATGTCCTCATTTTTCAGCCCCCATCACCATCATGCTCTTTTAGACAGGGCCATTCAGGTAATTATGTTGAAACCTCTCCTTTAATATTTAAGGGGGAATTGTCCAGGCCCCCTTCCTATTATAATGAGGGGGAAGTAGTCGTTTGCAGCAAAGCTCTCTCTATCATCACGAAGAGGACAGCCTAGTCTCCCGATGTTGCTGTTGTTATTGTTGTCGTCATCATTGTTGTGAGTATCATGGCAGCCAGCTCCGCCCCTGTAGCCATGGCAACCGGCCCTGCTTCGCCGCCCACGGCGCCCAGCCTGCAGCAGATTAGATTTTCTGCAGCCCATGCACCATCGCCGCAGTCTCCGCTGCCGCTGCCACCGCCATAGCCACATTTCTGATCGTTGCTTCAACCGCGTTAGCTTAGCAGCCGTTTGGCTCGTGACAGCCAGGCCCCGGTCTTAGCGCTCGCCGCTGCCTGCCACAATGGAGGAGGTGGGGTCCCGTTCTCCTCCTGAAGCTCATTACAACGAGGAGCCACAATGCGACATTTCGTTGGGTCAGGTCGGCAAAAAAAAGCAGTTTCTTTTCCTACAGAGCTGCCGGTGTTGGGATTCCCCACCTCCCCACCAGCCAGTTGAGCTTTGGTGAGCTGATCCTGGGCTTGTTGGCCTTCAGACATCATTCCCACCACCCAGCACCAGTTCAGGGGTTCCTTCCTCCACGCCATGGGGGGGGGGGAAGAGAGAAACAGAGACAAACAGAGAGAGAGAGAGGGAGGGAGGAAAAGAGAGAGAGAGAAAAACAGAGAGAGAGAGAGGGAGAGAAAGAGAAATGATATTACAAAAGTTTTTCTTTTTTATTGTTACTAAACATAATGTTTCAAAAGCAGAAAAATTCACCCCAAAGGAGTCTTTGAGGGCTGAACGCCGATAGGCACGGATTTCCTCTGCCTTCTGTGTTCCCACCCCGCACTGCCTTCTACATTCACACCTGCACTGAAGTGAACCAAATGGGCTGGGGTCTCCCCGTTAAGCAGCCCCACTGAACCTGCTTGCAAACTCCACCAAGTGCGACTCCAGTGGTGGGATTCAGCCAGTTCGCACCACTTCGGGAGAACCAGTTGTTAACTTTCTAAGCAGTTTGGCAAACTTGTTGTTGGAAGAAATCATTAGGGCAGAGAACCGGTTGTTAAATTACTTGAATCCCACCACTGCGCGGCTCCAAACGTTCAGCTCGTGCGTCCCTCCCGGCCAGCACCAGCACTAGCATTTCTCATTTTGATTGTCAATTTTCAGCCTAATTGGTACAAAACTTTAGAAGCCAAATTGGCTTCACATGAATTTTCCTTTAATGTCTTATTATTGATTAGGTTTGAGAAAAAAATGAAATATACTTTTTTTACAAACAACTTACAATAATAGATTAAGTTACCAGGAACCATTTATCCTAGAGTATTTTTAACCTTCCCCACTTCAGTCATATTGCTTATCCAATCTCCTTAGGCACCTTAGGGACATTATATTAGTTCCCCTTCATGTTTTGCCATCTCTGGCTTTGATGGGTAAATTTCATAACTACCTTATGGGAGATATGGAAATTGACCTGTATTGCTCATTTTCACCAACATATTTGTCCCACTAAGGTATGGACTAATGTGCCAGATAACTTTGACATCTTTTATACTTTCATTTATGGGAAGACACAGATACAGTTGCTACTCTTAGCGTGTCAAATTCTGCACTATGGCTTCCTGAGCTTTTAAAGAATCAAGTTATTGACAAGTTGTTCAAAGGCTGTAGTGGGTAAAGTGAGAATTAGTTATTCACCAGCCAAAGGGGGCTATTATCTAAGCATAAAAGAACTGATCAGCTTCAAGGCCAAAATGCCAATTATTTATTAAATGCTGAGAGTCACGAGAAAGAAGCTTTGAGTTTTAAATCAAAGATTTAAAAGACAACCAGTTTGGTGTAGTGGTTAAGATTCTGGCTTAGAAACCAAGAGCTGGTGAGTTCTAGTCCCACATTAAGCATGAATGCCAGACATGGTGATTAGGGACCACTCTCTCAATGTAATTCACCTGACAGGGTGGTTTTGAAAAAAAATGGGAGGGGGACCGTATATATATTCTCACCAACTTGAGTTCATTATAAAGGAATATAGGGGACTGAGTGGTGCAGTAGACTAAGGCACTGTGATTAACATTCAGCTGCCTGCAATTACTGCAAGTTCAAATCTCACCAGGCTCAAGGTTGACTCAGCCTTCCATCCTTTCTAAGGTAGGTAAAATGAGGACCCAGATTGTGGGGGCAATAAGCTGACTTTGTATAAATATACAAAAGTATGAAGGCTATTGCTTAACACATTGTAAGCCGCCCTGAGTCTCCGGAGAAGGGCGGCATATAAATTAATTTTTTTAAAAAAAGGATAAAAATCTAAGGAAAACAAACAAACCCATAAGAGAACTAAAGTTATTTTGTACTAGTTGTAGATCAATCACTTTTGTGCATGAGGTTTCATTTTTTTTGTCTGTGGTCAGGATTCTGAACTTTTCTGAAACTTTTAGCCAAGTGAAGCTGGAGAATTGGGCGAAGCCATGAAATATCAGCGGATCTGCAATTTAATGGCAAATCCAAGTCATGACTGAACTGAAAAAAGGAAAAATCATGTAATTACATGTTCTTGCTAGGCCTTCTTTAGTGGAGGAAAATTCTAGCAGTTAAAGGGAGACTGTATGGAGAAAGAGACAATCATTTTAACAATAAGAAAAATTACTCAAAATAGTTAACAGCCAGCCTTTGATATGAGGAGCTAGGAGAGGCTGCTGAATACGGTCTGTATCAAGTTCAAATCAGAATAAAATGGCCACATTGGAAATTTGTGATTGTGGGTTAGTTGGCTCTGATTACTTGTCAGTCATTTCCCACTGAAATTCCTTTCCTCTGCATCAAGGATGTAGCATTTCTAAACAGGAGGTTATCCAAGCATCCAATAATAGAGATTAAAACAGAAATCCAGCCAGTGTACCAATTCAAAATAAAATTGGTATTCCACTTTAGGGCTTTGAAAATAATCCACTTCTACTTGGGGTTTGGGAATCATTCAGAAGTAATACAGAGTAGTTTTATAAGACTGTGCTTAGAAAAGAGTCCTAATAAGATGTAATGGTCTGTGAGAATGTTCTTGAAAGATAGGAGGAGCAAGAAGAGGACTACCAGCTTAGGCAATGGTCATTAAGAGACAACCTACCCCACAAAAGGGATGGGAATGTGGTGAACATGTCACAACGGTCTCTCTCCTTTCTGTAAAGATAGCAATAGCAATAGCACTTAGACTTATATACCACTTCACAGTGCTTTTACAGCCCTCTCTAAGTAGTTTACAGAGTCAGCATATTGCCCCCAACAATCTGAGTCCTCATTTTACCCACCTCGGAAGGATGGAAGGCTGAGTCAACCTTGAGCCGGTGAGATTCGATCTGCTAAACTACAGCTAGCAGTCAGCTGAAGTAGCCTGCAGTACTGCACTCTAACCACTGCACCACCTTGGCTTGAGCAGGGTGCCGTCGGCCAAACAATGTCGACTGGCAGCCCCTAGGAGGAGAGCCTTCTCTGTGGGGGCACCTACTATCTGGAATGAGCTCCCCCGGAGATTTGGAGGATCCCGGACCTACACACCTTCCGCCACGCTCTTAAGACCCTTTTATTTCGCCAGGCAGGCCTGGCCTGATTCCCCTTTTTAAAAAATGTTATAAATTTAAATTCGTTTTAAATTATTGGGGTTTTAATATTTTTATGGCCAAATTTATTTAATTGGATTTTAATTGGGTTTTAAATGTTATACTTGTATGTTTTATTTATGGATGTTCACTGCCCTGAGTCCTTCAGGAGGAGGGCGGTATACAATTAAATGAACTGAAACTGAAACTGAAACATGTACTTTCAAAATTGCAAGATTCTGTTAGCGTAACTATACAATAAAATAGCATTGGTGCACATGTTGGAACTTCTTGACTGGGGTATCTCTATGGACTGATACCTCTAATGGCTGATATCAGTCTTGCAATTCCTTTATGTGGGCTAAGCTTCCTCTTATTGGACCATTGCCTGTACTGTTCCAAAGATGCTTTTTCAAAAGGCAACTGGACTTTCTTTGTTTTTTGCTTGGAGGTGTTCCGTTTTTCATCTAAGAAGCTTCTTCAGTTCTGTTCTTCAGAAGAATCAGTTCTGAACATCAGTTCTTTAGCTTCTTGGATGAGCAGCAAAACACCTTCAAGCAAAAACAAAGGAAAATCCAGTTGCTTTTAGGAAAAGCACCTTTGGGGAAACCGTGACTTGGATGACTGAGAATCTCCATAAACATTGCCAGTACTGCTGCTCCTCTTTCTCCACCTCCTGTCTCTTAAAGATAATTTCATGGACCACTACAAAGTTCAGTGGAATTTATTATTAGGTAACTAGGTATAAGATTATAGCCTTAGTTCAGAAATTACTGAAAAATTAATCATATCTGAATGCTTAAATAAATAACACGTATTTGAATTGTCTACATGTATAAGAGAACCAAACGTGCATGTGCATATTAAAATGTACATATTTCAGAATTTGGGACAGAGTTCAGAGTAAATGGAAATAAAAATATGTATATTAAATAAAGTGTATATGTCAACTGTCCAGTTGGCATGCACAGAAAAAGGAACTCCTCGGACATTTTTATTACCAGGAGTAAAACTTTACTGACAGATCCATATAGGCACAGAAGAAGAGAAGCCAATTCTGAGGTTTTGGCTCAAAGCACAGTATAATGAAATCCCCTTTTCCTTTCTCTGGGCCACCCAGCATCCACTGTTCAGCAATCCAAGTTAAACATTTTACTTTGGGAAAACAGTCTGCACCTTTTGAAAGTTTTCAGGTCATGACCTTGGGGTTGTAAGATTTTCTCAGGCTGCAAACGGATCACGTACATTCCTTCTCTCCCCCCTAGCTTCCCGCACATTCCAATCATACCCCACTCCAGGGGTGAAATCCTCCCGGTTCGGACTGGATCGCCCGATCCGGTAGCGATGGCGGCAGGTGGTTCGGAGAACCAGTAGCAAAAATCCCTGCCCCTCCCCCCATGCCCAGCTGACCCGCACGATCATCAGAGGCTTTTTTGTTTTTTTACTTTTAAAAGCATTTTTTCTACAATCTCTTCCAACGAAAAGCCTCTGATGATTGCGCAGCTCAGCTGGGATCATCAGAGGCTTTTCAAAGCATTTTTTTCTGCAATCTCTTGGCCGAAGAGGTGGTAAAAAAAATGCTTTGAAAAGTCTCTGA
>WNWU01000006.1:42236700-42269092 GCA_012654045.1 Ptyas mucosa | reverse complement strand
TTCTTCTTCTTCTTCTTCTTCTTCTTCTTCTTCTCCTTCTCCTTCTCCTTCTCCTTCTCCTTCTCCTTCTCCTCCTTCTCCTTCTCCTTCTCCTTCTCCTTCTCCTTCTTCTTCTTCTTCATCATCATCTCCATCTATGGAACTTGAATTTATATGCTACCCCCATTCTCAATAGCTCTGGGAAGCTCACAACAATCAAACAAAGAGGTTACAATTAAATCAAATAGATGTACATGGCACTGGCCAGCCCCTGGAAGGGACCAGATGTCGTAGAAGCTATAGCCCCTGACAGCTAAAGCCATCACTAGATTGGAAGTACCTCTTCTGCATGGAAAGCCTTAGGATGGAAAACAGAAGTTATGAAGCAAGCTTCAAGTGTGTGTGTGTGTGTGTGTGTGTGTGTGTGTGTGTGTGTGTGTGTGAGGTATATTTGTGATAGTCTGCAAATGAGTGGAAAACAACATTTGAATTTCTTACCTACTCAACCCCAGATTATCCGTTTGTGCACTCAGGAAGAGGTGAGTGGCACTATCATGGAGCAAGCAGAAAGTGCAAAATCTGCTGTGAGTGAGGGTTTGAGTTCAGTTCAGCTGATTATATTTAAGTGACTTATATACATTAAAACCAACACCAGTTATTACCTGGCAGACAATTAGTTACATTGACAAAACTAGAGCATCCTCTTTAGAAGCTATCTAGGTCCTGGTGCTTAGCAATTGAAGGAAGGGACATCGATAAGTACCAATAGAATGGTATATATCAGTGGTTCACAATGTTTTCTTCACCACTGACCCTTATTAAATACCTTTTGTAGCCATAGGCTATGGCCACAGACCTCCAAAGACTGAACTCAAAATTTAAACCATAACATTTCTTCAAGCCTTTATGGACATCCTGTGATGACATTGCAGCCTTTCAGAGGGTTGTGGAGCACAGGTACAGAACCACTGGTAATATATATTCCATTTCTTTTAAGCCTTCTTATATATATATACCCTGTAGAAAAATCAAGAAATCCCCTCTCCAAAAGAGTGTGCACGTTTGTGTGTGCGTGTTTGAAAGTCATGTGAAACTCTGTACATGGGGGTAGGACATAAAGCAACATCTGTATATCTCTCTGCTTTAAAAGCTGTATCTGACAGTTGGGAGGAAATTAGTAAGAGGCAAAATTAGAGCATGCCTACAGACAATTTAAGCAACTTAGCCTCTATTGTCTGTGTCAGACTGTCAACTTCCTTTCTCTTTTTCTTTTGGTGTCTGGTTCATAATTGAAACCATTAGGAGTTGGTGGTGCACTTTGACTCATCCTTCCTATAATCTTGCAAGAGAGAAAAAGACATGTTTCTGACAAGGCGAAGACAATCCTAAAAAACAGAAGAAGACGGGCATACTGAGACTCAAGGGATTTTGCTAAACCAGAATGCCTTCTAATAGCACACACAAAAAAGTATGGCTTGTGGTGAGATACAAGAAGAGAATCAGCTATTTCACACTAAAAATGGTTCTTGTGACACAAAGTAAATGAAAATGCTGTAGGAATATATTTTTTCCCTTTTTGTTCAATCATGTCAGGTTTTGAGAGCCTGCCTGGACAAGTTCCTGCAGTTCTCTTGACAAAGTTTTTCAGAAATGGTTTGCCACTGCTTCCTTCCTAGGGCTGAGATAATGGATGAAGATATAACTAGTTTATTTATTTATTTATTTATTTATTGGTTTGATTTATATGCCGCCCTTCTCCAGAGACTCAGGGTAGCTTACAATGCGTTAAGCAATAGCCTTCATACTTTTGTGTATAGCTGCTTAGTAGGGCTTTCGGGGCCCCCTAAGCGGTGTTCTTTTTTTTTTTTTTTAATACAAAGTCAGCTTATTGCCCCCACAATCCAGGTCCTCATTTTACCTACCTTGAAAGGATGGAAGGCTGAGTCAACCTTGAGCCTGGTGAGATTTGAACTTGCAGTAATTGCAGTCAGCTGGTGCTACTTAGCAGCACTTTAATCTGCTGCGCCACCAAGGCTAGTTCAGGGTCTTTTGAGAGTAATTATTGTTTTAACAGATTTTGGGGTACTGTAACCTTCCAGATTTCTTAAAAGCAACAAACACTAAAAAGAATTGCCAGAGAAAAGCAGAAAGAGTTAAAGACACACAGAGAGATTTAATTTCAGCTCTATTGACTGTTCTATATACAGAGACCTTTGGTAACATCACTTCACAAAGAGACTTGTTGTGTGGGCATTATAGTAAGGGGTTCATTTGTCCTCATCACATTAGTTCTTTCAAAATAGCCTCTTAGTCAGCATCAAATTTTCATGCATTATCTTTTTTTCCTATTCATTGTCTTAAGCAATAAAAATAATCTAGCAATCTTTTAGGTGCTAAAAATTCACTTGGAGATTGGGTATAATTATATTTTATTCTATGTTTTTTTGTTTGTCTTTTTATCTGTCCAGTTATACTAGTTCTTGGTTACAAGTGATTACAAACAGAAATAATATGAATAAACTATAAATTAAGACAATGATGGAAATCAATTATTATATGATAGCCTTTTCTCTTTTCCTGAATAAACTGGAAGCCAAATTTTGAGTCATTAAATCCCTTTCATTTGAGCTCTTTGTTGCATTACATTTGTAGTATTTCTGAATTTAAAGGGTTTGGTTTAGATTCATAAGAAAATGAACTATTTTCTTCCCATGTGTCAAGCTGTTCATCTTGATTAAATGTTGTTGGATAGTATTTGTGTAGGCCACTTTTTCATATACAAATTTTATTTTGTAAGATTTTCCATAAATAGGTAGGAATGCCATTGATAGGTTATAGGGAGCAACGAAGGACCATTGAACAAGATGGGCAAAGTTATTAAAAAACTTTATCTGAAATGTCAATTTTTAACAATTCCCTTCACCGGAACACCAGAAATGAAACCTTAAGGATTCCTCTTAAAAACTCCCTGTTTGCAACAGTTATAATAATTCTCATTCTCCAAATGTTTTCTTATAACTTCTTAGAACTAAGCCTCATGACATTTTCAAGAAGCAATTCGTACAGTTGAGCCACAACTGAAACCGTGAAATGCCCCATCTTCTCTTTTGGCCTAACTCAAACAGACATAATAAGAGAATAACAGAGTTGGAAGGGACCTTGGAAGTCTTCTAGTCCAACTCCCTGCTCAAGCAGGAGACCCTATACCCGTGATGGCGAACCTATGGCACGGGTGCCACAGGTGGCACGTGGAGCCATATTGATGGGCACGCGAGCTCAGCTCCAACACGCATGCATGCGCCAACCAGATGATTTTTGGGCCACTGTTTCCTGCCTTCGGAGGGCCTCTGGGGGGGGAGGCTGTTTTTGCCCTCCCCAGGCTCCTAGAAAAGCTCTGGAGCCTGGGGAGAGCAAAAAATGGGCCTACCGGGCCCACCGTGCCATTACGTGCCAAAAGCGGGGGGAGCACGGGGGAGGGGCAGGGCGCATAGAATTATGGATGTGGGCAAAAGTGTGACCCCCACTTTTGGCACGCGATGGCACCCCCCCCCCACTTTTGGCATGCGATGGCAAAAAGGTTAGCCATCACTGCCCTATACCATTCCAGACAAATGGCTGCCCATATCTTCTTAAAAGCTTCCAACGATGGAACACCCACAACTTCTAAAGGCAAGCCATTCCACTGGGTAATTGTTCTCACTATTAGAAAATTAGTTTTAGGTTGCTTCTCTCATTGTTTAATTTCCACCCATTGCTTCTTGTCTTGCCTTCTGGTGCTTTGGAGAATAGCTTGATTCACTCTTCTTTGTGGCAGCTCCTCAGAACCTGGAACACTGCTATCATGTCACCCCTAGTTCTTCTTTTCACTAGACTAGATTAGGCATAGTTTAGATAGTAGATACATAGTTTAGATATTCAGCATAGTATACAGTTGCTATTTCATCCACATATTATTTGAATTTATTGCATTAGGTGTGCATTCTGAACACTGCATTACTGTAGCAGATGGAACAAAAATATTGCCACAAAGTTATTAATTTGAAAGCATTTTTCAGCTGCTGTGCTCCACTTTTACTGGTACATATATGAGCATCCATGAGGACACTAATGATGCCACATATGTTATGACACCTTCATGCAAAAGACTCAAATTACCTAATTTATATCATTAATATGATGACACTGGTGCCATATTCATGGCTTCTACCTGATACCTATGAATATACTTGTTAGGTAACTAGCTTTTTTCAAGCTTTATTATGCCAAATAAGTGAGGATATTATCAGAATTCTGGGTATGAGACCATTTACATATGTCCAGCTGTTTGCAGGCTCTGTTCCTGAGAGTAATTACTCAATGCATGATACTTACAGATAACTTTGGTGACATCAGTGAGAAAGTGTGACTTTGCTGAAACATATAGATGCTGAAAATTCTAAGTATAGGAACACCTGAATTGAGCTAAAGTTCTCTCAAATCCAGCTAAACTATTGATTCATAGCTAAATAAACATAGCTAACACATACAATACATACATACATACACACATTTCTGCCAAAATTCCTTCTAGGGCATAAAAAATTAATGATTAATTAGCTAACATTTAAAGCATTAATTAATTAAAACATTAATTACCTAACATTCCATGCTAAGGTAGAGGTTACACTTTTGCTCAAAACTTTGCAGTGGCCAATGAATGGACATGATAGAGGACATGAAAACATTCATAACTAATAAATCTTTTATTTGCTGACTAAAGATAGTTTAGAACAAAAATTAAATATGTGGGACAGGATCAGCGGTGAAATCCTACCGGTTCGCACCGATTCGGACGAACTGATAGTTATAAAAACTACCGGTTCTGGCAAACTGGTAGTAAAAAAAAGCTACCGATTCCTCCAAACAGGTATTTCTGATGATCAGCTTCACCGCGTGATTTAAAATCGCTAGAAAGCAGGAAATCCTACTTTCTAGTGAATCTAAATCATGTGGCACAGCTGTTCCCCCCTTGCTGTTCTACTTGCCTTCCCAAGCCTCCTTTTTCCACGTGAAGCGCAAGTTTGGTGCATATGTGCATGTGTGCACACACAGCAGGCATTGGGTGCATACTGCACATGCACACAAATGCAAAGTGTGCTTGGTGGACACTGTGCATGCATTTGGCAGGCATCGCACATGTGCGGGCAGCAAACCGGAGAAGATTTCACCACTGGACAGAATGCTATAGGGTGTCTGAGAACTTCCTCAATGAGTTTGTAAAGTTGTTTAATGATGGCTCAAATAAATTCATTAATATTGGTTTCCAGGCATTGTCAATGGCATTCCTGGAAAATTAAAGCCTTACTATTAAAAAAAAAGATTTTATACTTTTGCTTTAGGTCTCAAACAATGAATTCTTCAGCAAGCTGTTAGTTACATATATTATCCTATTTTTATTCTGAGGGGATATCCTTATATCACAACTTTGCTTCCTTATCTGCGTTTGTTTCCACCAATATTCTTTTTATTCTTACTTCCCTAAAGGATTATGTCAGTCATTTGTGTTATCTAAATCTTAATTTAAAGGATTAGGATTTTCCTAGTAGCTATTTATCTCTGTAATTTCTCTCTGTTGAGCTAAGACATTTCACAGTCTTCTTTTGCACTTCTCTTATCTCGCCATCAATAACCTTTAGCTCAGAGCAAAGTTGGGCTAAAAAAAGGCAAAATAACAGTCTGTAGCCCATTCAACATGATTTACAGTCTGTTCTTTGCCATTCAGAAGATGTCACTGAAATTGTGTTAAGTGGATCATGAAATGAAAATGATCTCTCAGAAAAGCCTTACCCGACTTCCGCTTCCGGTTCCGCTGGCGACAGACTTTGATCGGGCTAGCTCTGGCCCCAGAGTCTGATCCCCCCCATCTGGAGGCCCTTTGGGCCAAGCGCCCCATTATTGGGGCGTTTGCCGTTTGAGGGCGGCTCGCCAGGGGTCCCCTGCCTCACTTCCAGGGGCCGGGAGGCCGATGCTGGCGCGCCCGAGGCTCCAGAGGGGGAGGGAGGCGATCGGCGGCTTTTTTTCGAGGCCGCCGAGGCGCCACAGCGCCTAAGGGGACTGGTGCTACCTAAGAAAGCACAACGGACTGTACTGACTGATTGCAGAGTGGAGCAGGCATCCTGGAGGCGAGAGGGGGGGGTTGGAGTTCCCCCCCCCTTGTAGCTGGAAAGGTGCCGTGGCAGAGAACTAGGGGGAAGGAGATGGGGTGAAACCCCTTACCTTTCTGACTTTTCCTTGGAGGATGGCTGTGGCAGAGCTTCTTGGAGAGGTCTGGTGGCCCCTCCCCCCGGCAGACAATGGCGGCGATCTGACTTCCTGCTTCTTTATTTATGATTGAAGACAACATTCTCCTCTGGCTTCCTGTTTGACCTACTCTATACTTCGGACTCGTTGCTCCTGTGAGCGCCCACTGGTGGACAGTGGAAAAATTACTTAGATTGCGAATCCCTCTTTCTTCTCTGGAGGTTTGCCCTTTGATTTCTCATCTTCTACTGATCTAAGATGGCTAAGGGCCACAAATCAGCAGCAACTGACATGGCGAAAATTTTGGAAAGACTGGCAATATTGGACCAAAAGTTGGACAAGTTAGATGACGTCCAAAAAGGATTATCTGAAATTAAATCTGAAATGACACTTATGAAAAAAGATTTAAATGATGTTCAACAGCTGGCAGAGCAAAACAAGAAGAAGATGGGGGGTCTGGAGGGGGAGGTACGGGCACTCCAGAAGGTGGAGGATGGGAGAGGAAATGCAATGTTAACCTTACAATTGGATAAGATGTCTTATTTTCTCAGGTTCCAAAACGTGGAACAACTTGACCAGGAAAATTTGAGAGAAGTGATGGTTAAAATGTTGGGTGAATTTTTAGAAAGAGATTTGGAGTCTATTGGAAGGGATGTGGACTTGGTGTACAGAGTAAACTCACAATTTGCAATTTTACATAATCTACCAAGAGAGGTTCATATTAAATTTGTGAGAAGGGAACTGAGAGATGAGATATTGAGAAAACAAAGACTGGGGGCGCTGGTGTACAGGGGCAAGGAGATCACCATCCTGAAGCAGATTCCCAGACAGGTACGAGAATTAAGAAGAAAATATTATTTTTTATCAAATAAGCTGTACCTCAAGGGAGTAGGTTTTAGGTGGTTGATTCCGGAGGGCTTGATGATTTTTTGGGAGGACAGTAAGAAGAAAATTAATAATGTAACGGAAGCTAAGGCTTTTTTTGACCAACATAAATCCTTCCTAAGTGGAGAAGATACAGGAGCCGAAGAGGGGGAAGTATCAGATGATCAAGGAGCGGAGGCGGACGGAGCTGTTGTGGTCCGGGAGGGGGAGGGAAGCCAGACCATGGTTTTAAGAGCCAGAACTAGGAAATGAAGAAAGGAGAGGAATCTATTGTTTAAGGTTTTTTTAATTGACATTTTTCTTTTCTCTCTCTTCTTTTATTGTATTTTGTATAACACTCCTTTTTTTTTGTTTATATAATTTTTATATAACCTGGTTGTTTGTTTTGATTTAAGATAATAATGTCTGTTGTGTGAGAAATTTAAAAAAAGAAAATAATAATTGAAATATCTTTTCATAAAGATATTGAAAATTCAACATATTGTAAACTATAATATTGTATATTCTTAACCAATAAAAACTTTTTATTAAAAAAAAAAAAAAGAAAAGCCTTACCCAAGTCAGAGTATAAATGAAATTCCTTGTCAAATCAATGCACAGAAATATATTAGATCCTTACAAAACTTTCATAGAGTTTCTTTTAAAGTAGATTCCTGTACAAAAGGTACTAAGAGCAAGATGGAGGTTTAATTGGACATTTTATTGGGAAAGATCCTTGAATTTTTTACCTTCCATGGATTTTCAGATGGCAGTAGTGGTGTGGGATCACATGAAGTAGACTGGAGAAAAAGCCTCCATGACTAAGGTATGCTAGGCAATGACAGTCTCCCTTTTGGAATTGATTTGTGATATTACAATCTGTCCTTCATCTATGTGGTTGATCTGCAGTGATTCATGTTATCATTACATCATATTTAAATTATTGTGTATAAATTACTCTTGAAGTGAGACTGGAAACATCAACTGCTACAACATGTAGCAGCTGGATTGCTAAACAGCAGGGGTGAAATCTAAAATTTGTTACTACCGGTTCTGTGGGCGTGGCTTGATGGGGGGAGGGTAATGTGACTGGGTGGGTGTGGCCAACTTTTTTTTTTTTTACTTTTAAAAGCATTTTTTCCCCTACAACCTCTTCGGCCAAAGAGAGTGCAGAAAAAAATGCTTTTAGAAGCCTCTGACGATCAGGCAACTCAACTGGGATCGTCATAGCCTTTTAAGGGCATTTTTTCCCCTACAACCTCTTCAGCCAAAGAAGTTACAGGAAAAAAATGCTTTTAGAAGCCTCTGACGATCAGGCAACTCAGCTGGCTTTTTTTTTTTTTTTACTTTTAAAAGCATTTTTTCGGCCGAAGAAGTTGTAGAAAAAAATGCTTTTTAAAAAAAAAAAGCCTCTGATGATCGCGCAACTCAGCTGGGCATTGGGGGGGGGCAGGGATTTTTGCTACCGGTTCTCCAAACCACCCGCTGCCATAACTACCAGATCAGGTGATCCGGTCCAAACCAGGAGCATTTCACCCCTGCTAAACAGTAGAAGGTACCTAAAGATTGTTCTGTCCCCGTCTCCCACACGCACAAACACCCACCCCAAAGGGTTAAATAATTGTTCCAAAACAGTCAAAGGTTCGTTATCAACACTTGGCAGCAACGCAGCAGCTGCCTGCCAAGAGCTTTTACTCCAAGAAGGAGGGGTTGTTCCTCCACCAGATAACACAAAAATACAGACAGTTTGAAGTAGTCCAGTAACAGAAACCCACAACAGATGAGGCGTCGTTCGTCCAAAAGTGCAAGTGACTCGCCAGAGTTTTTGCTTTGTCCGTCACAGAGCTGGAATGGCCATCACCCTCCCTTATATAGCCTGTGGGGTGTGGTCCAGTGACTCAGCTCAATCTCTGGCACGCCTCCTCATCTGCTGTGACTGTTTAGCACGCCGACGCTGGCGTGGATCCAGCCACAACTTGTCTCCCTCATCACTCTCCGACAGATCGGAGACACCTGGCTCCTGGCCAATCTCCTCTCCTTCGGCCGACACCTGAGGAATTGCCAGAGAGGAGGGGCTGGGAGAGGGAGGCCTGGCCGGCTCCTCTCCTTCATGTTTGGAGCCTTCTTCCTCCGATACAATGGGCTCGGGGGTCGGAGCCACAACAAAGATAACACATAACCCCAGTATAGAAAGGCCCCTATCTGTTTTCAATTATTACTTTTATAGAAATGCTATGGAGAAATAATCTAAGAGAATAATCTAAAGAGAACAGCATACATACAACATATAAAATATGACATCAAATCAGTCTATTTTGTTGTCATTTTGTTTTCATGGTCCTCATGATCAGGCAAGCTTTTGACTGAGAGCAATTTTTCAATGTCACAATTTCTCTTAACATGATACATGACTGTTTCATTATTCAGATCAGGCACATTTAGTTGTTCCCAGGTGGTTTTGTTTTAGAAAAGGGAACATTTGAGCTTCAAGCCATGACTAGTGCTGAGACCAAGCATGATGAGCAATTATTCTCCCACTTTTCATGGACAAGGCTTCATCGGAATTCATGTATAAACTACTCAATCAGGAAGGGAAGGCTCAGAACTCAGAATTCTGTCTCTTTCAGAATCCTCTATGTAAGGTTGGGAATTCCAGCGGGGAACTAAATTTATCTCCATTTGGTCTCCCACTAGCACCAGAGACTGTGTTTCCTACATTTGCAACCTCAAAGCTGGTAGATATAGCCCCATGATGGTGAACCTATGGCACGGGTGCCACAGGTGGCACGCCAAGCCATATCGGTGGGCACGCGAGTTCAGCTCCAGCACGCATGCGTGTGCCAGCCAGCCGATTTTTGGGCCTTCTGGGCCAGCCAGAAGTCAGGAAAAACACTGTTTCTGGCCTCCAGAGGGCCTCTGGGAGGGTGGGGAAGGCTGTTTTTGCCCTCCCCAGACTCCTAGAAAGGCTTTGGAGCCTGAGGAGAGCAAAAAACAGGCCTACCGGGCCCACCGGGTCATCACGTGCCAAAAGCGGGGGGAGCACAGGGGGGTGGGGGCGCATAGAATTATGGATTTGGGCACACGTGCGTGTGACCCCACCGCACTCCACCTGCTTTTGGCACGCGATGGCAAAAAGGTTAGCCATCACTGATATAACCACACCTGAGCACTACTCAGAATGTTTTTAAATGTATATTTACACTTCCCATCTTTAGAGATAGATGGATGGATTTTCCAAAACACACTTTTTTTTTCATTTCCTGGATAGCTTCAGGATATTGGTTTTGGCATATCTTACTCTAAATAAAGAGACATATCCTTTCTTCTTCTGCATCTCATTTCAGTACCTACCTCAGGTCTTCTGGGAATAGCTTCTTACTTATTCCATTCATGCAATCAATTCAATCAATAACACAGGAAATATTTTCATTAGCTGTTTTTGAATGTTCTTCCTTTCTATCAGTGTTTCTTTTTCAAGAGTGGTAATAATAACCGCTTTTGTTTTATTTAGCTCAATTTTTACTTGGCTGTTTTAGCTGAAACCAGCTTGATCTCCATAGAACAGACTGCTTCTCTACCTTGCTTTGACTCATTTATTGTCCTTTTAAGACATATCAATGTGTACGTTTTGTTCAGTTCCATTTTAATGCAACATGTGTTCCCATTATAGGCCCCCATTATCTCTATGGTAGTATAGACGTATACTAATCAATTTCTGCTTATTTGTCATGGTATATAGAAAATAATGGAACTGGTTCCAGTAACAGAGCTTTATGTTTGTTTTATTGAAATGGAAATCTATTCCCATGAAATAAAATGTATTGTTTCGGTCTATGCCTTTAGTTCCTTCAGTCTCTGTCACCATTTTAAATATTCTGAATAAGACCTGTCCCATCTATGTTTCTTTGATTCATTCTTTATTTATCAAATTGTTATTCGCCCAACTCCCTACAAGGATTTAGATTATTATACTAATTTTAAAAGGGGCCTTGATGGCTCAGTGGTTAAACATGTTGAGCTTGTCAGATGGAAAGCTGGCAGCCCAGGTTCAAGACCTGAGCACTGCACAATGGGGTGAGCTCCTATTCCTATCCCAGCTCTTGCCCAATTGGCAGTTTGAAAGCATGCAAATGCAAGTAGATTAATAGGTACCACTTTGGTGGGAAGGTAACAGCATTCCATGCATCTTTGGCATATAGCCATGCTGGCCATATGACCATGGAAATTGCCTTCAGAAAATTCTGGCTCCATGGGCCAAGAAATAGAGATTACACCAACCCCTAGACTGGATAGACCAAACTGGACAGGGAAACCTTTGACTTTTACAAATTTTAAATATTATATTTCCCTTTTTAATGTAAGACATTATGGATTCAAAAAAAAAAATAACAACTAACTCTGGGAAACTTACAACAACTAAAACGGAGGATCAACATGCTGAAACTAGAAGTCCCATGGATTTTCTTCAGGGAAATTAATTCAGGATTATGGCCTGGACCAATGGGAGAGCTTTTCATTTAATAGTCATGACCCTATGGCAGGGGTGGGCAAATGTGGCCCTTTTCCAACCTGTGGACTGCAACTCCCAGAATTCCTGAGACAGCTTGGCTGTCTCAGGAATTCTGGGAGTTGAAGTTCACAGGTTGGAAAAGGGCCACATTTGCCCACCCCTGCCCAATAGTATTTCATAATAATATTCCCCAATGTTCGTGCACCCTCAAATGACTTTATAGCAGAGACAATTTAGATGTGATGACCATGTTTGCTGGAGGACTATATTACAAAGGTTGCCATAGATAGAAACCACAAATTCTTGGTACAAATGCCTGAAAGCTAATTTGTTAAAAATATATATTTTTTTCTTTTTTTCTTCAAATGCTACTTTATTGTCCCTTAGAGATTTACTTGTAATGAGCCAAATCACACCACCGGGGTACTTTTTAAATACATTTGCTTTTAAGCAAATCAAGAAAACTCTTTTAAAGTATTCAATAAGCACTACTTATGTCTTACACAGTTGAATACAACACAAGTCAGTGCTTTATAAAAAAAATCAACTTTAAGGATTATTATTTGCAACCAGTAATTATTATCGATTTACTAGTTTCAGGATATTTTTTTATCTTTTAAAAGTGATTACTTGCTTGTTAGGCTTAAATCATCCTTTCCTCAAAGAGATCAAGCTTGCTTCCATAATGGTCTCCAATCCAAGTTTAGCCTTACCCACTCTGCCATTCTGTGGTGTGGTGAAAAATGGAATAAGAATTTCTGATTCCAAAAACCAAGAGCAAAATATGTTGGTTCAAACTATCTTAATATATCTCAATTGTATATTTGAATTGAAAGGAAATAATATGTTCCATCTAACACTTAATAAAGTCAAGAGTTATTAGAAGATTTTGAAGTGGCATATTTTGCTACTGCATTGACAATACAATTCTCTACATTTGTACTCAGAAGTAATGCAATTCAACAACTGTCTAAACTTGTAAGAGGCAAAAGTTGGGGAAGAGAGAAAGAAAATTCATAAAATAATTCATAAAATAAATTAACCATAGTTCTGTAAAGATTTTGTTCCCTAAATGTTAAAAGAAAATCAAAATATGAGCAGAAGAAATGTTTTGGCATTTTTATTTACATCTATATCATGTTAGGGAGGAATGTGTGAGAAACCAGCAGTAACAACATGTTAAAACTGGATTTAGTTGACACTCTCCAGAAGTATCATAACTTCCAACTAATAAGGTACTGTAATCTCAAAACAATTTACAGTGTAAGAAAAGAAAAAATAATAAAATTGGGTTGATTTTTTTAAAAAAATATTACTTTTATTACTTTATTACTTTTATAAATACCTCAAGTCATCAAACATCCCCAATATTCCTTTGACTCCTATTTTCCCAACAACAACATGTGAGATGTTGCAAGTTATAGCTGGAAGAGATGGAGTTCAACATTGTGAAGGAAGAGCTCACTTCATTATAAGTAATGATTAGTGGGCCCCAGATAGTAGAAGAAAGAAGAACAAGGGGAAAGGAAAGGAAAGGAAAGGAAAGGAAAGGAAAGGAAAGGAAAGGAAAGGAAAGGAAAGGAAAGGAAAGGAGGAGAGGAGAGGAGAGGAGAGGAGAGGAGAGGAGAGGAGAGGAGAGGAGAGGAGCGGAGTAGAAAAGAAAAAAGAAAAGAAAAGAAAAGAAAAGAAAAGACCTTTATAGAAGTTGTGACTGAAGAACAAGAAATTCTAAGGCTCTGATTAGCTGATAGGTTTTGATGGCCACGGGAGTGGTTGGTGGGGGTGATTGGATTACTTTTATTCCATGTGAGAAGAAGATGGATCACATCTTTTCAAAGGCAGGAGCAACACTAGAGATCCTCGTTGTTGCTATGTTCACAAGCAATAGAATATTGGAAGAGGAGAATTTGGCCTCAGTTTAGAATGGGATCTCTACATTTTTTTTACCCAGCTATTCTGTGGCACTTTTCCTTATTAGGTCTGTTCCTAGTATATTGTGAAGACTGACCCTTTTCCATTTTTTGGTTTTGATATGGCATTTCTTCTGGCATGACAGGATTAAGGGGGTTTTGCTTTTAGGGCAGGCATAGTCTCTTGTGAGGTCTGATGGGATTATGTATGCCTGATGGAACTGAGTTTGGCCTCAATCTTGTCTGTAAAATCCTAAAGAGAGATCCTAGATTTTTAGTTTGCTACAAGAAAAGGAATCATAAAGCTCAATTGATGTGCCCTATGAGAAAAGGTAAAATCTTCAGTGAGCCCAACCTTATACAACTCTCTTTTTCTCCCCTTTATTATAATGCTATAAATCTTAATATATTGCATTATTTCAATACAGATTTTGATGCAGTAATGTTTATATAACATAATTAAAATTATTGAAGTTCTATCACCTAAAAGGTTAAAGCACTGAAATTAAAAAAGAAATAAAAATTCTATCGCTTCTAATTTCCATTTAGAATGTCAGTATTGCAAGCCTAGGAGTATTTAACTTTTCATCCAAAATTGAGTATACATCCTCTCTTAAATTCCTTTACACTTCCCAATTTTTTTTATCTTTCCCACACTTTTAAGCCATTTAAAAAAAAACTGTGTATTTATTCTTATGATGTATATGGCTGCCCAATTCACAAAGCAACTCTGAGCAGTTTACCTAGGGTTAGAAGCACAATATATATATTTTTTTAAAAAAAGTCACCTCTAATATCCAAAACAGAATAAACACTCTAAACTAATGCCCTTTTACTTCTAGATGGATTGACCCCATGCTTTGGCCCAACATCTGAGGGGAAAAAATAGGCTTCAGAGGCCTTACACAACACATGGAAGGTTAGGACCATCTGAATCTCAGCAGGAATATTGTTTCATATGGTAGGTGCCATGACAAAAAAAGTATGTCTCCTAGGCAGTAGTGGTATTCACTTACCTTCGCTACTGATTTGGAACTGGGAGCTCGCATGCCACCTCTGCACATGCACAGAGCATCCATGATGATGTCTAGGCGGGTGGGCGGAACCTCCTGATGCCACTGTTATCGGTTCGCCCAAACCAGGTAGAACTGGTAGAATTCCACTGGTTCTCCTAGGTCCGTGATGGCGAACCTATGCCACAGGTGCCACAGGTGGCATGTGGAGCCATATCGGTGGGCATGTGAGCTCAGCTCCGGCACGCATGTGTGCGTCAGCCAGCTGATTTTCGGGTCTTCTGGGCCCACCAGAAGTCAGGAAACACACTGTTTCCGGCCTCCGGAGGGCCTCTGGGGGAGTGGGGAAGGTTGTTTTTGCCCTCCCCAGGCTACTAGAAAGGCTCTGGAACCTGAGGAGAGCAAAAAACGGGCCTACCGGGCCCACCGTGCCATCACGTACCAAAAGCTGGGGGAGCACGGGGGGGGACGGGCCGCATAGAATTATGGATGTAGGCACGCTTGCATGTGACCCCACCATGCTCCCCCCACTTTTGGCACACGATGGCAAAAAGGTCAGCCATCACTGTCCTAGGTCCACCGTAGCAGATGTGGGTGCCCCTCTCTCCTATAAACTTCTAGGTTAGTTAAAAGCCTGACTTCGAAATCATCATAAAACTATATTTTTTATCTTGTGAGCCCCTTTCCCTTTCCCTATTTTAAATAACCTTTCTTAATATTATTTGATTTTTAAAAAAGCAGATCTGTGACCAAATTGATCTACATAAGTTTGCAGTTGGAGAAGTATACATATAATATACATTTTACATTAAAAAAAAGAATCCAAACAGAAATGACTCAAGAAAAAGGGCTCCCGCATAAATTTGTTAAGAATGTCTTTCATGCAGAACAACTCAACTCTTGGATGTTCAGCTTGAAGTAGTGTGCAGGCTTTCTGGCATCTCACTATTCAACTAAATTTTGAAAGAAGATATGAGGACTGAGCAATTAGAGTGCATTAAGTGTGACAGCAAGATATATAATAGAAAGTCACAATAACAGCAGAATACTCTGGCACCTCCAATAATGATTAAAAAAAACATTTTTAAACACCAAAATACATTTTCAAGAACCTTGGAAATAAAGTAAACTGAAACTGTTTTAAAAGCAGATCTGGGCACATTGTTAGATTCAGTCATCTGTATCATTTTGGCCATTCTAATGCTCATATTGTGGCACCAACCAGTATCCTAACTTTGGTTCCTTGCCACCAATTCACAGTAACCTCTAGGAAGGAAGTGGGTAAGTACTGGAACTTTCAGTTTGTTCCCATCCCATTTGTTTATTTATGTTCCCATTTCCTGGGACTTAATCACAACCATAGTATGCAATAGTGATTTACCTCTTCTCTCACCTTGCTAAGTGTGAAGTGAAAAATTTCAAGCTTTCTATAGTTTATAGGAAGCCACTGACAATAGCACATCAGGTTAGATATGCCTAAGGTTAGATATCATGGTTTTTATATTTTATATACAATTTTATTAGAGTTATTTTTTTAAAAAATAAAAAGTAATGCAATACATAGCAGTGTATCTTCTGTAAAAATAAGGAAATTCCACTGCAGTTTTCAGGATTATAGACAGTTACCTTCTGGAAGAAATTTTTATTTTTTTCCTAAAAATTAAATACTAAAACTAGATATAATTATTTACATATATATTTAGGTGAGTATATTCATGTATATTCAGAAATGTGTGGCTTTTTCTCTTGAAATGGGGGATTGTGAGTTGTAGTGCTGCTTTTTTTTCCTTTTGGTGCTGTCCATGAGGTTTTAAATTAAAAGAAATTAAAAGACGCTTGCTCCTGGTGAGGAAAGCTATGGCAAATCTAGACAGCGTACTAAAAAGCAGAGACATCACCCTGCCAACAAAAGTGCGTATAGTCAAGGCTATGGTTTTCCCAGTTGCAATGTATGGCTGTGCAAGTTGGACCATAATGAAGACTGAGCGCCAAAGAATTGAGGCCTTTGAACTATGGTGCTGGAGAAGACTCCTGCTAGTCCCTTGGACTGCAAAGCCATCAAACCAGTCAGTCCTAGAGGACATCAACCCTGACTGCTCTTTAGAAGGCCAGATCCTGAAAATGAAACTTAAATATTTTAGCCACCTAATGAGAAGGAAGGACTCACTGGAGAAGAGCCTAATGCTGGGAAAGATTGAGAGCAAAAGAAGTAGGGGACGACTGAGAATGAGGTGGCTGAATGGAATCACTGAAGCAGTAGGCGTGAGCTTAAATGGACTCCAGAGGATGATAGAAGACAGGAAGGCCTGGAGGAACATTGTCCATGGGGTCACGATGTGTCGGACATGACTTCGCAACTAACAATAAGTCCTGCTTTAGTACAATGCCAGAGGGTAACCTTGGGCCAGTCATTTTCTCTTATCCCTGAGAAGCAGGGAAGGGCAAACCACTTTTGAAATCTTGCCACGAAAACTACAATGACTTGTTCAGGTATTCCAAATGTCAACACTGACTTGAAAGCACGCACGCACGCACACACACACACACACACATATACAAACATACCGCTCTTCACAGCAACTCCCAGCAACTTTAATATAGCCAATAGCAAAGGATTATGGGAGCCAAAATTCAAAATACTTGAATGGAGTATTTTGTTTATTCCTAATATTGATGTCAATAACACCAATAAATATTTTCACAGTTTCTCTTTTCTTGTATTAATTGTGTTGCACACCAGAAGCAAATTGGAAATTTGAACATTAATGAAAAAGAAAAAGAAAAAAAAGCCCTCATTTTCAGTGCAATTAAGGTTTTCTTCTACAGAGTTTCTACTCTTCCACTTTTTCAGTATCTGCTTTGGAAAAAATCATAATTCAGAACATCCAATCATAGTCTTTATATTGTCCCAAGGATGGGTTTGATTCGCAGTACCAATCACAATGAATTCATAATGTTCCTCTTCCTATTCATTACAGCCATTGTTACAAGCAAATGAAGAAGGGGAATAGAATTTCTACTGTACAATTAACAATACTATATATCAATCATGCTTGGATTCTATGATCTGAAGGGTGTTCCCTACTTTCTCCTTGCTTTTAGGAGGTAGGCTTCCTACTCACTGTATATTCCTACATTCTTCTCAGTGGTGAAATCCAATTTTTTTTACTACTGGTTCTGTGGGCATGGCTTGGTGGGCATGGTGTGGCTTGGTGAGCACGGCAGAGGAAGGATACTGTAAAATCTCCATTCCCACCCCACTCCAGGGGAAGGATACTGCAAAATCTCCATTCCCACCCCACTCTGGGGCCAGCCAATGGTGGCATTTGCCCGTTCTCTGAACTACTCAAAATTTCTGTTACCGGTTCTCCAGAACTGTCAGAACCTGCTGGATTTCACCCCTGATTCTACTCCTACATTCTTACTCTGGACAGTAAGACTTCTGACTGCTTGTCAACAAGAATACCAGGATACATTTTTTTAAAAAAAATGGTATTATGGTTGTGGCAAGATTGTGAGCATGTATGTTGTCTGTCTAATACAGGAAGGCAATAAAAATGTGTTTATTTTACTTGCATCCTAGACAGTACTTTTGTAGAGTTATGTAGTTTTTATTTAGTGATATCCATCTGAGGTGATTATTTTTCCTCATAGTACAAATCACCTTATCTCTAGATACAGGTACTTATTTACGGATACATACCACACCCTGCATAATATCATTAATATCATTTTACATAAAGATGTAAAATTGCATCCATACTAAGTGATGTGTTAGATCTGTTTCACTATATAACAAACAATGGTGACATTCAAATTTTTTCCCTATCGGTTCTGTGGGCATGGCTTGGTGGGGTGTGACCAACTCAATGTAACTCACACCCATGCCCGCTCAGTCACAGCAACCCCCCCCCCAACCCTTGCCCACAATTTGATTTTCTACCTACCTATTTTCTGCCCAGGCCTGGCCTAATCTGTCAAAGGCCTCCCGCTTCACCAGTCCTGTTTCCTCTCCTTCAGAGGCTCCGGCCCTAGCCCCGCTTCCTCCCTCATGACCACCTCTTTCTTAGGGCTTACCTCCCTCCCATGGTGACTGGTGGCAGGCAGAGGGGAAGGAAGCCAGGGCTGAGCCATTGCCACTGGGGTCTCCGCCAGCCCGCATCTCGCCCCCCTTGTCATGAGATGCCTGCAGTCACCACCTCTTTTTTTCGGTCTAGCTGCAGGCTTCTTGCAGCGAAAAGAAATTACTGACCTTTGTCCACTCCACTTCTCGAACCTGCCGCCACCAGCAACGATGCCCTGTTCTATGTGCTGGCTGCACACGTACACCCCATTCCCTCCTAGCTTGCCTTCCCTGGCAGCCAGCCGTGGGAGGAAGGTGCTGTGGTCCATCAGCAGCCTGTGGAGCTGGCAGCAGAGTTGGACAGTGAGGAAGCTGAGGAAGAACATGGGCCAGTCCTGGAGGCTGGGAAAGACCTGGATGAGGGCTCTGCATCAGAGGCAGAGATGGAGCCAGGGCAATCTGGGAGTGATGTGAGGACTCCGGAGCCTCCAGAGGCTGACAGGAGAGAGGCAGAGGAACAGGAGGAGCCAGTTTCTAGTGTACGCATGATAAGAGCTGCCAAAAGGCAAGAGCAGCTAAAGCAAAAAGGATGACTCGGGAGTAAGGCCAAGAGATGATTGGCCCCTCCGATAAGGCTTAAAAGACCAGCAACGGCTCTTGGGCTCTTTGTTGGAAAACAACATTGATAAATTTGTTTCTTTTCTTCCTGCATTTATTTCTTGTCAGCGTCTTCTGCCTCTGAACTTTTGCCAAGAAAAGCTGTTGGCAGGTTGCCAAAGTACACCAAGGTTGGTGATAAGGCTGAAGAATTGTGTTATAAAGAATTTGTTTTGAATTAGTTTGGACTACACTGAGAATGAGTTAATTCTCAGCTGTTCTAATAAAATCTGTTTGTTTAGAACTGATTGCATCTGATAATACCTACTTGGGCCTAGGTCACAACAGAAGGTAAGGATGAGTTGCCTGGCAAGGGAGAGCAGGCAGCAGGTAGCGAGCGGGTGGAGGCTCCGGGGCAAGGCTGGAGCTGGGGAATGGCACATTTCCTGACGCAGGAGAGCCGGGCAATGGCTCCTGGTCCCCAGCCCCTGACCCAAGGCGAAGGACGAGAAGGCAGCATGCATTGCTTACCTTTGGTGAGCTGAGCAGGTGAGATGACTGGCAAGGTGACTGGCTGGGCTTCCTGGCAAAGGCAACATATATAGGATGGGGGTGGATGGGTGGGTGGGGTGAGCAGCCAGAAGGGGCGAGTGAGTGGCCAGAAGGTGTGAGCAGCAACTGGGTGAGAGGGTGGAGGTGGGAGGGGCCAATCAGTGGTGGTTTTTACCAGTTCAGCAAACCGATTCAAATCATCCCTACCGGTTCACCTGAACCGGTCCAAACTGGTCGAATTCCATCCCTGATAGCAAAAGATCATAGTTCCTCTTTCCGGTGCTCTCTCATCAGCAATGAAGTCTAGTGTGAATTAATGATGGAGTCAGGTATTTTCCCTAATCATGTAACTAACAAAGAAATTGGGCTTTTCATTTAATGCTTGTATTCTTTTATTAACTGAATGCATGAACACAAATATAACAAAAAAAATATGCAAAATTATAATACCCAGGGTGTGTGTTTCACAGATACATATTTATCTATCAAAATTTTACATAACTATTTCAATGAATAGTTGCCATTTTTAGTGTAATCATCATCCATAGCTAATCTACACAAAAAAGCAATTCAATTTTAAACTGCAGATCACGGAGTTGTTGGACCCATACATTTATATTTACAATGCTGAAGAATCAGTCTTTTAGCTATAACCAAGGCCTCTGTCACTGAGGACACTGAATGAGAATAATTGGTACACTCTTCTATAAATGCCTTTATTTTATGCATTCCCCAGAGACCTTTCTCTGAGGAGCAGTGTTTTCATAGAGACAAATAAATAAATAGAAAATATGCCTATTAGGACAAATGCATGTGTTAATTTGCAAATGAGGAAAAATGTACATGTAGAAATTTTTGAGTAGATTTGTCATTGGATGGAGGTGATGTTAGCTTTTTAGGGAATAAGAATTGAGAGGCAATTAAGAGGCAAGAGGCAAGTAAAGAGAGATATTTTTGGAAACGTTTTTGAAAAATGACAGACTATTACGAAACTCTGTTAAAAAATACTGTGAAATTGGCTTGTGTACATTGGTTATTTCAGGTCATTCAGTTATGTGGCTCACTGAGTTCATGGCACTTATCTGGGTAAGTAGGTATTAAAGGTAAAGGTTCCCTTGCACATATATGCTAGTCGTTCCCAACTCTGGGGCAGTGCACATATCCGTTTCAAAGCTGAAGAATCAGCGCTGTCTAAAGATGTCTCAGTGATCATGTGACCGGCATGACTAAATGCCAAAGGTGCACAGAACACTGTTACCTTCCCACCAAAGGTGGTCCCTATTTTTCTACTTGCATTTTTTATGTGCTTTCGAACTGCTAGGTTGGCAGAAGCTGGGACAAGTAATGGGAGATCTCCCTGTTATGCCACACTAGGGATTCAAACTGCTGAACTGCCGACCTTTCGATTGACAAGCTCAGCATCTTAGACACTAGACAAAGCACTATAGAGTCACCACACTGAAGAACCTGAGACCTCAGACAGGATATTGTTTGTTTGTTTATTTTTTATGTTTCTAAACTGCCCTTCTCTTAAGGCAAAGAAGGTATATAAGTGACTTCGGCGAACACTTTACCTTACTTCAATATGAGTTTTTTCAACCTCTGTTTTTAGTGCCCTGAAATATCTGGCAAATGTCAGCTAGCCCACTAGACATAAGGCAATCTTTGTAATTCAACATTTTATATTTACAGTATGGTCAATTGATATCTGTAATTGAAACATAAGACAAAACCTTATTTTGTTAAGCATGGTCAATATTTACATATCCAATATTTACATGTCTTTATTTGGCCCTGGGTGGCAGATGACAGGCAGGAACTCCATTGAACACAAATTGGCATGAAGAAGTCAATTGTTAACAGTGTTGTTTTTTTAAAAAAAAATGATTTATATGCCGCCCTTTTCCAGAGACTCAGGGCGGCTTACAATGCGTTAAGCAATAGCCTTCATACTTTTGTATATTTATACAAAGTCAGCTTATTGCCCCCACAATCTGGGTCCTCATTTCACCTATCTTAGAAAGGATGGAAGGCTGAGTCAACCTTGAGCCTGGTGAGATTAGAACTTGCAGTAATTGCAGGCAGCTGAATGTTAATTAGTCCCTTAGTCTACTGCGCCATTAATAACTGGACATAAAAAATAGTACTCCAAATAATGTCCCTTTTTTGAGCCTCCGGATTTATGTTACATGTTGATTTTCTGCTTGGAACACTTAGAAGAGATGCTGGTACACCCTAAAATACGGTACATAGACACAACTTATTTCAGCACTGTGTACAATTTGCCTCTTGAATGGTAGGCATTACATTTCTACCACTTGCTTGGTTTGGTTTTTACCAAAAGCAAAATTGAAATCTCAGAGGTGTTCATTATAGGCAGGATAAAATTTATCACAAAAGAACAACCTTTCATATCCACCCAGTTCTGACTCTTAATTGAGGAACCATTCTTTAGAAACGATTCATCTCATCAGCATTAATTAATATGGCTTCCTGAATAAAAGTCATTGTTGCTCTCTTATCAAGCACAGGTTTAGGGAACAATTGTTTGAAAGGTTATTTTGTTACTTCTAGCCCTTCAACTTACACACTTAATCTATCATGGTAGACATATTCATATAAGATTATGGAGGGACAAAATTGGCAAAGATCTATTTCAGTCTGGGAGAATTCTCATCCAGTCCTGGACATAGAATTTTTATAGATGTCCAGTCCCATGGCCTCAGAAGGAGAAATATCCATGAATAGAATCAATTTACTGATGACAACTAATTTATGAATGATACCTTCCCAGTTGTTTTCATATATATATAATAAACATCATGGAAAGAAGCTGGAAACTCTCAAAACTTCCCCATCTAAAACACTTCTAATACATTTTTTACTGTCTACTGTATATAGCAGAACTACCAAGAATGCCAGTTCCTTCAAACACCTCAGTAGGATGCTAAAGATATAATTTCAGCAAAAGATGTTGATATTATCTAGGTTGAATGATGGTATTTTAATGCACGGCAACATCTGCTTTAAGGCGGTATCTTCAAACAAGAATTCACTCTTTTTCAGGGATCATTAAATTCTCTTACAAGACAAGCAATAGAGAGACTTTAGAGATAAATAGTGGTGAGAACTTTATCCATTAGGAGACAAATAGTAAATGTGATTCAAATACATTAGCAATTATTCTCAAATCCTGAGAATGATATTGCCCAAAACAGTAGCAGTCTGGCATAAGTCTAGGTAGTTTCGTCCCTAGAGAATTATATGCACTGTTCAACCCTGTTCCATTATACCAAAACTCCAGAATGCATAGCAAGTTACCCACTGTATCCATTATAAAGTCAAGAATTTTGTCTTTTTTATTAGAGACTGATCTTGAATCCAAAAGAGAAGCTTCAAACTTGATTATTATTGATTCTAGAGCAGGGCTGTCATATGTGTCATGCACTGGCCACACCCACGCGCAGTTTAGCAAAGGGGGGGAAAGGTCCCGATACATCACGTGATGCTGCCATGACAATGTGACTCTGACACCCCAGTTCTAGAGCCATCTGTTCCATCAGAGGCCTGCTTGGGGAAGTGAAATTATATGGGTACACATTAGAATCATACAGTTTGTTGAAAATGTATTTTATTCTTTTTCCTTAAAATTGTTGCAGCATAAGAAATGCTGAACAGAAGTCATTTTTATGCTGAGCTGTGGTTTGTATTTTCATTATTAGAAAATAAGATACTTAAAATAGCACTTTGATATTTTTTTAATGGTAGAATTGTAGCAGAAAATTATACAGGGAATCTTTTGAAAGAGCAAAAAAAAAATCACTCAGTTTTGTGAAAAAATGATTTTGCATGCCATCACCATGGAAATTCACAAATATATTTTGTATCTTTTCCATTTTATTTGTTCATATTTTTATTATCCAAATTATGTTCTTTTAAAGGACATAATTATCTAAATGCCAGATTTAACAAATTTGGTAGGAAAAAAATATTCCTATATTTGAAGGGGGGACTAGATCCAAGAATTCTATCTTTTTATTGTAAAAGCAATAGATGAAGGCACTTGTTATCATAAAGTTTATGAAACAACACCCCCCCCCCCTGCATCCTATTGAGAATAGTTCTGTAATTTGTCATAGGTAAAGTGTAAGAACTGTTAAAGTTATATCTTACCAATATTTCCATTCTACCTCATTCAGTATTCTTAAAGGAAACATGCCAAGAACTTTTGATAAATGCCACAATTGAACATGCAATGAGATTTTAAGGCTTTGGTTCAGAACACCTTCCTGTCTATATCTTTGAGAAATGATACAAAACTGCATATCCTTGAATTCAGGCAATTCATTATTACAGATCTGTAATAAATTAAGAAACACTTGAAGCTGTTTCATTGTGGTATGAAATTTTGTTGTTGTTCCATTGATCTTGTAGGCTGTTGTGGGGGTCACATCATGGGTCATCAGCACTAAGTAATGCAGAACTACAACCATTTGACTAATGATTAATGGTAAGTCCTTCCCATGGGATTTTAGTAAATGTTAAAAAAGTACAAAAATGATGAAGCCTCTGTAAATTAAATCAAATCCCTGGTAACCAAACAGAAAAGTCTATTTAGTGTTGGGTTTTTTTGAGAGGGGTGGGGAGAGAAAATAGGATTTTTGACTTTTTGAAGAACACTTCTAGTCCAAGGGTTCTAGGTCAAGGGTCAAGGGTTATTTGATTCTTGGTGATCCTCCAACCAGGTGCTCACCATTTCTAACTCATGCTACTTAGAGCTGTTTGTTTCTTCAGCCATAGTCATTAGGTGCTGCCAAAACATTAGGACAATATAAAGTCAAGGTCTGTTTGCCATTTTTCCATGGCTTGGACTCTTCAAAAAAAGTATTCTAATAAATTAAATATGAACTTGCAGTTCTGAACAAAAGTTCAGCTCTTCCCTGTCTTAATAGTATGCAGGAGTCAAACTAGAAATGAGATAATAACAGGAGCTACTAACAGACAATCCAAATACTTGTTCATTGATTGCTTCATTGAATGCATTAATGTTTCCATCCTCACTTTAGTTTAGCCAGTCCAGAACAGCTCCCATGTGTAACATTTTAGCAGAAGAGTAATATTCAACTGAATTGAACTAAATATTAATATTAAATGACATTGAACTAAATATTAAAATATTAACTATAATTGAACTATTGAACTGAATTGAACTAAAACTACCCACCTTTTAACAAGTACTTCCATCCATGGAGAAAATAATTCTCCCTTGGTTATCAGAATGTCTCTGAATCAGCATAGTTAGTCCAATGAACCTCTCAACCTTTATTTATTTAATTAATTAATTAATTTTTATACCACCCTTCTCCCGAAGGACTCAGGGTGGTGAACATTTAAAATAACGTACATATAAATGTGAATATAAGATGATTAAGCCAATTTGGCTCATTGGTTAAGAATCTTTGTATAAACATAAGAATAGGTAACAAGAAAAATAAATAGTGCTCAAGTAAAACATTTAAAGTCAAACTTGGAAACAATTAGCACAGTATATACATAATACAGGGTAGGAAATGTGATCAATATTTTCTAGGTACATATAGAAGAAATACATCATAAACTTCTGTCCAACACTTGGCAACATACAAAGAATTTTCACACAATATTTAACCATTGCTTTGCTTAATTGTCCTCCCTCTCCTTCGGTCCCTTGATGAAACACAATGATGTCAAACCAATGTAATTATTTTATTTTATTTAATGTATGTTAATATCAGTACCTTCAATATAGCATTTTTCTTCTTCTTCAGAGATCTTCTTGACCTCTGATTCGGTGCTTTTCCCCACGACTGATCATAGAAAATATACATGCGTTGCAAAAGTTACAATTTTTATCTACTGAAATATTTAATCTCTGCTGTCAAAATAAAGCAACAGAATTTCTGGTCCAACTATAATTGTAATTCCAGAAATATATTATAAGAAATGTGCTTCAGGGATTTTAGAATAATAGAATAGTAGGGAAGCTTTATCACGTTTCTCAAAGCCCATTGAAAACATCTCTCCAGTATGCTGAATTGAATAACCTGATGTCAAGTTTTTAATGTTCCTCTAGGGGAAAAAAAATAGAAAACTGGTCCATGAAATAATTAAAGCAGTAGATCAGCACTCACCTGATTATCTTCCTTAAAGTCCAGAATTAAAATCACCATAGCATAGTGTTGGCAGTTTGAATCTCACCAGGCTCAAGGTTGACTCAGCCTTCCATCCTTCCGAGGTTGGTAAAATGAGGACTCAGATTGTTAGGGGCAAAATTCTGACTCTGTAAACCATTTAGAGAGGGCTGTAAAGCACTGTGAAATGGTGTATACTAAGTGCTTTTGCTATTATTTTACAAGGGTACTTCTATTGCATTCGTAAAGCAAAACACTTCCTTCCTACACCCTTTCAATGAAAAAGCCTTTTGATCTGATGAAATAAGCTAATAAGCTTTCTATGGACTTGATTAACTGGTTCAATTTCATGGAAAATTTATAGAAAAAGGTGATCTCTTATATTGATGTATTTTAAAGTAACCATTTTTTTTAACTCTCTACATATATACCAATGGTGAAATCTAAAATTTGTTACTACCGGTTCTGTGGGCGTGGCTTGGGGGGTAATGTGACTGGGTGGGCGTGGCCATTTTTTTTTTACTTTTAAAACTATGATTTCTACAACCTCTTCCGCGAAGAGGTTGTAGAAAAAATGCTTTTAAAAGCCTCTGACGATCCCAGCTGAGCTGCGTGATCATCAGAGGCTGTTTTTTTTTAACTTTTAAAAGCATTTTTTTCCGCGGAAGAGGTTGTAGAAAAAAATGCTTTTAAAAGTAAAAAAAAGCTTCTGATGATTGTGCGGCTCAGCTGGGCATGGGGGGGGGGGTTGGGATTTTTGCTACCAGTTCTCCGAACCACCTGCCTCCATCGCTACTGGATCAGGTGATCGGGTCCGAACCCGGAGCATTTCACCCCTGATATATACTTAATACACAGAAGTGCACCCATCCACATGAAATTCTATTTGAAGAAATGGGATTTAACCATATGGAACTGAACATAGATCCATACCAGCTGTAAATGTAACATCAGTTTGGGGGTAAACCCTGTAAACATTCATGAACTATAATAAAAAAACAATTATATCAAGCTAGCAACAAATGGTTTATTGATTGCATTAGATTCTAAATGCCTTGAGTACATTTCCTTGTGTCTAGGCTTTCCTACATTAAGTCCATACACCAGCTCTTATGAAAAATGAATATATTTGGTGGACCTTTAAGGTCACCTAACCATACACATTGATGTATAGTGTAATTTTTGTTTCTCAGTGGAATTCAAGGTAGCAGCAATTGAAATAAACATCTTTCCTATATTGTGATAAAATGAAACTGAATGGAAAGTAAAAAATCTTTGGGTTGTGTTGATTTTAAATGCTTATGCTGCTGAAGTAACACAGATAATCTACCTTTTGTAAGTGCATTAGCAAATTCTGATCGATGCAAGAAAAAAATATCTATTTTCTAATCTATTTGATAGAACAATGTAACTATAGAAAATTCCAGGAATTTTTTTTTATTTAGACAAACCAAAATTTACTCTGTTCCATATGTATTTTCATACCTTACTTTGCCTCAGTAATTATATCAAGTAACCCATAAAATCTTTCAATTATGGTTAAACTTCCTTACGCGTTTTATAATGGCAGACTTGTCTGAGACATGCTCATTGTCTCACTGTTGTGTTGCATGGGATTTTATTGGAGTCGTAATTTCCAGACTTCAAAACTGAAGGCTTTGTTCATTTTTATTTGGCCTTGATGCAACAATAAACAAGTAAGCATTGTTTGAAGATCTGAGGCAGAGATTACAAGAGGTGATTTGTGCAAAAGCACTGACACATTTTGAAAATGCAGAGATCGAGATAAATCAAATATCTTGGGGATGCAAGCATACCAATGAAAAACTTCCAATCCAAGGTGAACTTGCAGCAACTTTGTGAAAGTCCGTATCACAGGAAAACGTCTTCAGTTTATATCACAATAATATATTTTTCTTGAAATTTGGAAGGAAACACCCCCATGTATTAATTTCTTGGGATTTCAAATACCAGTAGTAAACAGCCAGACAACTTCATGTGGAAAGCACAGATCACACCCCAACTACAAATAGGAAATTTTAAAAAAGGGAGGGGACATGTAGATTTGAAATGTCCTTCATTATTTCTTTCTTGAGACAATCAGTTTATTACCACACTGATGCCAATAGGCTATTATTAAATGTGGCAACTTCTCCTGGCTCCTCTTGTAGTCTACCAAAGGCCATATTTCAAGCAGTAGGATTTTGTCCCGATTAATTCAAGTATGGGGATGGGACAGGGATTGGAAAAGACAAGATGGTCATGCTGTGAGCATGCAATGGGACAGGATATCAACTGTGTGGTTGGTTTTGTTTGGGTATTTTTGCCCTCTCCCCCATCCTGACATCCATGCAATGGGCATAGGCCATTAAATAAATATTAAATAAATAAATATTAGAGGGATCCAGGAAAAACAAATTAATAGAATCAAGAAAAATATTCTATCCCAATCTTCTAAATCCAGAAGTGGGTTTTTAAAAAAAGTTTGAACCTTGGACAGCAAGAATTTACAGTTGAATCTTCATATGATTATTTGTTCAATTAATAGGTCAATTAATTGATTTAAATGATTTGGTGTCACTTTTTGTACCAATAATTCCACAGAGATTGTGCTACTGTCCTAACAACAAATTCACACAATTTAATCTGATTACAATATTGGTTTACAGTACATTACATAATATAATATTTTAACAGAGAAGCCTAGTATCATGGCTATGGTTGACACCTAGAAGCTTCCAATATATTACTTAAGTATATTTGCTTTCACTTTAAGCCATTAAAAGCTTGTTAAGTGATCACCTTTATCTCCATAATTTTATGGAAAAGTATGATTATGACATGCAGCCTCTGGCAGTTGGGCAGTAGACAAATTTAACAAATGCATAAACATATAATCTAGCATTTGAAGTTGACCATGTCATTCAAGCTAGCCTATCCCAGATATGGACTTCAGAATTGGTTGAAGAATTGTGGGGACTGAAGTTCACCCTATAGAGGGAAATTCAGGTTGGGAAAGAGTATCCTAACTCTTCTTTCAGTGCATTTTAAAGTTGGATGTATAAGCTTTCCTAAAACCAAAGGCAGTAGACAGATCCACAGAGCAGCACAAGAGATAAATAGCCCTGATTTATGGCATTGTAAGAGAAACAAGAGCCATTAGAAGCAATAAAGCTTTGCATGAAAATGAGCAAGGAAGAAATGAGGGAAAGGATATTCTGGAGACTGGAGGGTTTTGCACTGTTCTGGTGCCATCATGGTCACCTATTGGATATTCAGTGGAGGATATAATACATTTAATTATAAACTAAATTGTGGATTTAATAGAGAACATTGTGGGTAGTTCTTTTAATCAACTGACTTCATGCAGTTCCTGTAAGTGGCTGTAGGCTGGGATTTTCTGAAGTTAAAAAAAGTAATTACTCTTCCAATATTTGATATACTCTTCATCACTAGGGATAGAGGTTTTTATGTGGTCTCCCCCCCCCCATCCCGATGAATTTATCCTTATCATCCAAACCATTACACAAATTGAAGCACTTCACTGCCAAGATCGGGGGGGGGGGGAGTGTTACCCCAAAAATGTATAAGATAATTTACAACTCAGTGCTTGCATATATAGTTGTGTGTATTGAAAAGAAGCATAAAGAAACATCCAGTTTGCAAAACAAGTAAGTTAGTTAGTTAGTTAGTTAGTAAGTAAGTAAGTTAGTTAGTTAGTATGTGATCTATTAAGGAAAACATCACTGCAAGAAAAGGGCATACAAAGGGAAGTTCATACCCCAAAATAAATGGATATTATAAGGAATACTCCTGGAGATGCAACTGAGTGTCCATGCTATCATTTCTGATATTTGTGTTTGTATGGAAAGTAAATATGTATAGTTATAAAACTGTATAGCCCACTTCCTATGCCCACTGGGCACCCAAAGCATCTAAGAGCTAAAACAATAACAACAACAACAAAAGACTAGGTAACCCTTGCATGGATTTCTTTTCAGAAATATTTACCGGTACGTACCTAAACAGAGAAAGTGAATGACCATTGGGCAGGCAAACCAGCAGGGGAAATGGGAGCAACTTCCAACTTCATGCCAGCTTCCCCATTGGTTATTTGTGGGAAAATGGGAGGGAGCATGGGAAATCATTCCATCTTATCCTCCTCCACTGATCTGCAGAATTGCCTTGAATTGGCCCTCCTCAGCTGTTTTCCTTGCTCCTTTCCTTGTTTGCAACACGGAAGTTCAATTTTATGAAAACTGTGCCCATGCATGCTCAGCAAACCGGTTGTTCAACTGGTAGGATCCCACCCCTGAGTGCCTCTCCTCAGAGAGTAAGACAGGTTGCCCGTTGACCACTAGCATCTCCGCCATTAAAATAACAATCATACATTTCAAACAAAAAGCATCTGGGCAAAGAGATGGTTATTCCTGTTTTAAGAATGGAAAGGAGAGGGGCCATATCTAAAAACAACAACAATTGCATATCTGGAAGGCAACCCAGGTGTGATGGAATGTGGGGATAAGCTTTAGGGGACCTGAGAAAGGATTTCAGGAGTATGACAAACCTCTCAGGAGGGACCCTCCCTAGTTTCTTGGGCTTTAATGGTGACAGTGGATAAATTTTCAGACTTGCAAAGCTGATATCAGCCTTAAATTCACCCAGGGATACTTTTTCTACTTTACTGTAAAATTATATTAATATTGCAAGTCTGAAAATACATTTCTCTCCTGTCACCTTTACATATCAAGAAACTAGGGTGGGTCCCTTTGAAGAATTTGCCACACTCACATCCCTTGTCTAGGCTAAGATGCCATTTATCTAACCATGGCCCTGGCTCAGGCTGCTTTTCCTATCTGCCAAGGTCATTTCCATATGTCTTTACACTAGAAGAAGGGCCCTTCCTTTCTGCCTGAAAGGGAGGCCATCTTTAATAGAGGCTCTCTTGCTGATTTTCAAATTTGGACAGGATTATTTTGGGAAAGGGGGTCCCTCAGACAATCTGTTCTAATCTATTTATGTCTTTAAATAGATTTTAAAGTCTTTAAAGACCAAACCTACCTACCAGAAAGTATAGCTGAGAAGCAATTGAAAACCAGCACATGTCTTTCACCATGTGTTCCTTGTATTGTGTTCCTTGTATTGTGTACCAGTCTGCTTGTCTTCACAGTTTCTACCAATTGAAATAGGCATTATGGGCATTGCCATGAAGTGCACAAACTACATGTCCTTGGTACAAGTCCTTGGTTTCACAAACTCAGGAATACTTGGAGGCAGTGGTGAAATGTAAAATTTGTTACAACCGGTTCTGTGGGCGTGGCTTGGTGGGGGGGTAATGTGACTGGGTGGGCGTGGCCAACTTTTTTTTTCTTCTTTTAAAAGCATTTTTTCTACAATCTCTTCAGCCTTTTAAAAGCCTCTGATGATTGGCAACTCAGCTAGGATTGTCAGAGGCTTTTAAAAGTTTTTTCCCCCCTACAACCTCTTCAGCCGAAGAGGTTGTAGAAAAAATGTTTTTAAAAGTAAAAAAAAAACAGGTTCTGATGATCACGCAGTTCAGTTGGGCATGGGGGGGGGGCGCAGTGATTTTTGCTACCGGTTCTCTGAACCACTCGCCTCCATCGCTACCGGATCGGGTGATCTGGTCCGAACCGGGAGCATTTCACCCCTGCTTGGAGGCTATTGGAATTAAGCTAAAAGGAACTTCTAGTCAGGTAAATTTAAGAAGTGATTGGACAGCCGTTTGTCTGAAATGGAATAGGGTCTCCTGGCATGGGTTGGATTAGAAGGCCTCCAAGGTCCCTTCCAACTCTGTTATGCTGTTAATTCAGAAACTGGGTAAACAAATACTGAAATATTCCCCTCATTACTTTACAGCGCCCTAAATATTAGGAGATGAATATTTAGGGCACTCATACAACAGAATAATAGCAAAAGTGCTTCTGATGATTAAGCCCATGAATTTTTGCCTTAAGTTTCTACCAAATGGATGTCTTTACCCTGTTTTATTTTCTTGTCAGAAAACAACATATAAGTTACTGAATAGCACTAACTGTATTTAATTTTCCCTTTTGGAACTAGTCATGCCCCCAATCCTTTATGCCAGTTAGTGGATCTTTTTCTTAAACATACTGTCACTTATTGAAAGACAAGGTGGAATTAAATTCTCTCTGACTTGCGAACAAATCAAGTGATGTATTAAATATGCACTGTTTATTTTCTAGATGAGTTATTGCTCATTGGTGCTGAAATATTTGAATTTAATCTGATTTTAGCAATTTAAAAATTGCATTAAAGATTCCTCTGGTGTATCTGGTATTTGACTTTAAGCTAAGATTTTAATCTCTCTTATTATTATAATGCTTGGCATTCAACCATTAAGAGACAGAGAGAAGGTTTGGATGAAGTCACAAAAGAACTATATATATATATATATATATATATATATATGTAGG
>WNWU01000006.1:42214041-42228691 GCA_012654045.1 Ptyas mucosa | reverse complement strand
ACTAGCAAGCTTGAGGCTTCTTTTTGTCCCCCACTAATGGTCATATGGATTTTTGCAGCCCAGATGTAGCAATTCAACTGGTATGACTGCTTCCTATATTCAAAAACTATTAAAAGTCGAGAGATCTAAGAATTCTCGGAATTCTGAATTAGTATTGACAGCTTTTCCCATCATAGTTACTTCAGGCAGTCCAAAATATATGCGAAAGACCCAACTCGCTTTTATCCCAATGACTTCAGCGTAAAACAAATTATGTAAAAGAGAAATGTGACACAATAGACGGCTTAGTTAAAAATGAAAAAAAAAAAAAGGATCCAGCAGCGTCTGGATCCAAATTACTCTCTTTTAGCCACTGTCAAATTACATAAAGATGCCTATAAAAATTGTATATTGTATAGTAGCAATTTAAATAGTGCTTTCAAGATTGCAAGAATCATTGGCAAATAGTATGGGGGGGGGATCTCATTTGCATTAAAAGTGGGGCAATGCTGGGAGCCAGAGGCACCCTGTGAACAAGCTTTTAGTAATAACAACAGAAATCTCTCTTGTCATAGTTTTGTTCTTGACCTGGCTCACCTCACATGTAATGACAAAAATGCACCCCTTTTACTGCCAGCTGAGGTTTCCAGGGTTTGCTGCTCATTTTCCTATCACTTGCCTGTAAAGGCACCTTTGAGAATTGTGACTAATGATGTACATCCCTCCCTCCCACATAGCCATTCTCCTACATTGTGGAACATGAAGTTTATATGACTGCTTCATAGTTAGGCTTTCTTTTGCCCTATTTTCTTTTATTGCCAGGGATTTCGTTCACTCCATCTTTCTCCCTTTGGGGTTGCTTTAAGAAAGAGAATGCAAAGCTTTGAGAATATGGATTGTACAATTCAGACCATTTCCTTATAAAGGGCAAATCTTCCCCTTTCACCAACACTCTGCTGTTCGGAACCTCTGGCATAAATATTCCGACTTCACTAAATGCATCTGAGATACCCAAGGATGCATTCATGATGTGTCAGTGGAAACAAACAACGGGTTCTTAACTGCCTCCACATCGGAGGTGCTTAAAATTCCTCTCATTGATAAAACTCGTGCTTGCCTTAAAAGACGTTTGTGGAAGTTTGTGCCATCTTTTTCAGTTATTGCACCTTGCTGCTATGTGAAAAGAAAAATGTGAGAAGTGGTGAAGACATCCTAGGAAGATCTAATACGGGCAAGAAATCTGCTGAGAGCAGCCATCTGGTCTAGCATTCTGTAACATGCAGTGTTTTATGCTCACAAATACGGACAAGATGGCGATAGACTCTACCATTGTGGATCTGTAGTGTACATTGGAAGTAAGGTGACACCCGTGATTCCAGAGGCAATGGAAATGCTCAGAAATAGCAGACAAATGCCACATGCTGATCCCCCACATCTGCAGCTACTTGTGATTGCCACAATATGGGGTTGGGCTGTGTGACTAGGTTCTGAATCAGGAAGTTCTTGTTTTGTTTTGGTTGTGGGGTTTTTTTTGTTGTTGTTATTAATTCCGCTTTCTTTGAAAATAGACACAATCCAAATGTACACCAGCCTTCTTAAACACAATGGGAGCTCTCACCAAGGAAGCAGACAAAGAAACAGAGGAAGTGCAACACAGTGATTCTTTCAATGCCTTGAAACCAATTCATAGAGAGTATACACAGGAAGAACCTTTAGGGTAAAAACAAATTCTATGTTCCAATTTTGGAAAGCTGATCAGCAGAATTGCAATGAGATTTTTTTTTTTTTAAAAAAAATAATCTTTTTATTCTCACTGTTGTTTAATCCCAAAATGTAATTAATTTACGATAGCTACATTTTTAATGCCCCAGAAGCAAAGTTTGCATTTGATGTTAGTGGTTGAGCATATCCTAGAATTATATATGAAGTATGTGATTAGACTTTGACTTAATACGAAATTCATACCTATGCTTCATTGCACAAATCACATTGTGTATAATATACACAAATGCACACCCACATGTCATATGTGTGCAATGACTACTTTGTGTTTCTGCATTTAATTTGTTTTTATTGCGTTGCATGTTGTTTACAAGCATTTCATCAATAAATTAGGCATTAGCACTTTAAAATGTACATTGAATTTCAAATGCAGATTAGTATCTACAATTAATTTCTTCTTTCAATTAGAACTGGATAGTTATTAAAATGGTGCTAGTTGCATCAGCTTAAAGTATGTGGAAAATGCATACAAATCTGCTTTGAAGTTACAGTATAACTGTATGAACTTCAATATGCAGAACATCAATTATATCCAGATTCACATTATTTGCTTTGATGGCATTAGAAATATATCAAAAGTCACACTTGTGAATGAAAAGGTGAGGAGGATAAATATCAGTTGTAATTTAAAGTCTACCCTGGAAAATCTCCATTTAAGCTGTACTCCTATATATATTTGCTGGAAAATTAGAACTGAATAGGGCTTACTTCTGAATTATATACAAAATAATTTTGAGAGGTGATTCTTATGGTGGTTAATTGTCTTAAGAAGACAATCAAAACATATTAAAGCAAACTATTTAAAAACAAAGAAAAATAAAAAATTCCCCAACTTCCTCAGTGCAATTTTATTTACATCTGAAAACTTGCTTAAACGGCAATGTTTTTGCTGTTCCTTCTTCTTGGTTTGAAATCCTATAATTAAATAATCAAGATGAATTAAATTAGAAGTAATTATATATTATTAAATTATTACAATTAATACATTATTTAATCTATTTAATTATCTAATTAAATGTTTAACATACCAAAGTTTCTGTTTCTGCCAAGATATTCCAGATAGGAAACCAAAACCCTGAAACACTATTTTTATATTGTTAGCAATATCACTTAGACTTATATACTGCTTCACATTGCTTTACAGCCCGCTCTAAATGGTTACAGAGTCAGCATATTGCCCTCAACAATCTGGCTCCTCATTTTACCCACCTCATAAGGATGGAAGGCTGAGTCAACCTTGAGCCGTAGAGAATTGAACTGCTGGCAGTCAGCAGAATTAGCCTGCAATACTGTATTCTAACCATTGTGCCACCAGGGCTCTTTGTTATAATATTACAGTAGTAGAGTCTTGCAAAACTGAAATCACTGCTCCCTTCCCCTGCCTTTACCTTGCAGAAAATTAGAAAGGATCCTTTCTGGGATACTTCCTCCATCCTCATTTCTTCTGTGAGCTGAAATATTTCATTTCAGACCATTAATCTGGCTACGTAGCTTCTTCTTTTTTTCTCCCAAGGTTATTCTCACAGTCCATTACACTAGTCTCTGTTTCTTTACTGCCTCCATCATTCCCTTTCATTTCTCTCCCCTTCATTTCTCTTATTTTTTTTAAAAAAGCCCGGCACAAGCTCTTCTCTGTTTTCTACTGATATCAAAGGTTTGCCCTGAGTGAATTGTGCTCAAAACGTTTGAATTTAGACCATGAGGCATAAAACACATCCTCCTTTTTTATACTATGGTGTAATTCTGTATATAACAGTGATCACACTCACCCATCCCAGGCATTTATTTTAACTGTACTAACTTAATAAGCTGGTTCAAAAAGTTAATTAAAGTAAATAGCAAATGGAGCATGGCAATTGTTGTGGGGTACATTTGGGCAGGAGGAAGAAAAATAGAGGTAAATTTTGTATAGCACCAGATTTGGCTTGCTGCTTCCTGTGGATTAGAGAGAGCTCCTGTGCCTTCTGCATCAGAAGATAATAATCAAGGCAGCACCATGGCAATTCTCTTTGTGCCAATGACAGCAATTCCACTGGTTATGAAGCACAGAAGACAACAGAAGCTACAACTATTCTTTGAGTTAGCTGGATCTGACCACTGTTGTCTATGGTTACATCTCATCTTGACTCTTTCAATACAATTTACTTAAGACTATCCTTAAAACTAGTCAAAATTTCAATTGCTTTAAAAGCTAGGCTAATTGATGTATGGTATAAGATTCACATCATGTGTTTACTAACAGATCTGCATTCATTATGGACACAATTTAAGGCATTGGTATTAACTCTAAGAGTGGTGCTCAGTGGCTCAGTGATTAAGGCAGTAGACTTGTTGTCTGGCAAACTGGCAGCCCAGGTTTGAGACCCGAGTGCCATGCTATAGGTTGAGCTCCCATCCTCACCCCAGCTCCTGCCCACCTAGCAGTTTGAAAACATGCAAATGTGAATAGATAAATATCCCCCCCCCTTTCGGGGGGATAAATAGCCCTCCTTTGGTGGGAAGGTAGCAGTGCTCTGTGATGTCATGCTGGCCACATGACAGCAGAAATGTCTTTAGAGAGCATTGGCTTAACGAACGGACATGAGCACACACACATACCCTATAGATGGCAACAACTAGCAGAATAAAATCTACAGGAACTTCTTTATTAACCCCAGAGCCCTAAATAGTTTAGGGTTTGACTCTACAGTAAATGCCTCTTCTGTTACAAATTTATTTGAGTATTAAAATGAGCAGAAGGGGGAATTATGAAGATGTCACAACAATATGAGGACCTTCTGTGTTATTTTCAGCTCTTTTTTTAGATTAGATTAGATTAGAATTCTTTATTGGCCAAGTGTGATTGGACATACAAGGAATTTGTCTTTGGTGCATATTTCCCTACCATTAAAAAAAACCCAGACAATTAATATTAATAATCATTTTAATTTTTTCTAACTTTTCATTTGTATTATATGTTTGAATGGTTGCTACTTCTGGACTTCAACACTCATTCTAATTGAAAGAAAGGGGAGGAAAAACAAATATGTAACTGAATGAATGAATTATCATTATCTACATTGTATTCTGTGATATACCCACTAATTTAAAATGTCCTGGAGATTTAAATGTAAAAGGTGTGATCCTATCTTTCTTTACATGGTATTAATACCCCCCCCCCCGCCTTTAACTCATGGCTTACTTCCAATATACATGCACAGACATGTACGGTTACTTCCAAAGTCTCTGTAAAAGATGCAAATGCATTAGCTTCATTTTAGTCAACTGTTTTCTAAAGCATTCCGTTTATTACTCAAAAGTAATACCAAAATACCCCAGTTCTTCCCTTAACCTAAGAACTTTAATTCCTCTGTTTTTCCCTTGCTATCATCACTCTTACATTATCTCCTAAATCATACCTTTTTCCATTCATACATATAAACCTTATATATTAAACCAACATATAGAAATAGTGAACAGCAACAACAAAAAGGACTCAGACATGACATTTTTGCTGAACAGATGCATGCACATAATTTTACAAAGAGACCTCTTTCATTTTCAATGGGCCTAAGCTGCTTTGTGCACAGTGGGCACACAATACAAACCTGAAGAGTCATTGTAAAATATCAAATGAGAAAGAGCTTCTAGCTAGTGTGTTTCTCTGCCGTGTACAAATTAACCATTTGGAAGTTGACTTACTAGAAAATAGTATGTTTTCATCTTACTCATAATCTGAGAATTCCCTTTTAGAGGCAAGGAAATTGACCCACTGATCCCTCCCCCCCCCACCTTTCTCTGTTTGCGACTTCACCATTTATTAGATATATATTTTTAAGCCTGCCAATTTTTTTCTCTTATTATTTATGGGCTCAAGTCTCTTGCAAATTGCTTTTAGTCACCCAATCCATTAACAAAGGCAAAACATACAGTGGTGCAGCTTGACATTCTTAATGGATACTCAAAAGCAGCTTAATTTATCTGCTTATTAACATTGTTACTCCAGTGACGCTTTGGGATTATGAATGCCATGTGCTGATTCTTTTGACAATACATAATGATCCTCATCATTGTGAGGCTGATGAGTGGAATATAACCTGACCAGTTCATTACAAGCAGGGAGATTTGACTGTATTAATGAATGTATTATTTACACTCAAACAAAAAGGACTCCATTGAACCCTATGTAACTGTTTTAAAGGTAGTGCAATTACTCACTGAAAAAGGTTAAACCCATGTAATAATGAATACATCTTCCTTTCCTCAAGGATAAATGCTGAAACATCACTCATATCATCTCTCCTTGTCTAATTACCCTTTTGATCAGGGTGTGTATCTTTGCAGATTTATACAGGCAAAGATGGACAAGTAATGTAGCAAATGTCACCCTTAATGCACTTTTTAAGAACCAAGGCAAATTCATGCATACTGCATTTTTATGGATTTACATCAACAGTGAATTTGTCAAAGTGATTTTACCTTGATAGTCTGCTATTCTACCTCATTATTTTCAGGACTTATTATATGAAGGACAGAAGATAGAGAGTTGTAAAATCTTGAATTATCTCTGTAGAGTCATTTCGAAATATCATTTTGAAAAGCAGCGTTCATTTATGCTGTACTTGTATCAGTGTCAACATATGATTTCCGTGCTTAGATAACATCTCAAAATTCTTTGAGATTCTTAGCAAACATTTGGGAAAGTAGTGTTTGCTATCTTTCTTTACTTGGATTTTCAAAAGTCTTTGGACAATATTCCTGGACTGAAAAAAATGTAGAAGTTGTGGCATAAAAAAGTTATTTTGAGGATTAATAATTAGTGCAGATATGAGAGAGAGGGGAGGGAGGGGGGAGGAGAGGGAGAGAAAGAGGGAGAGGAGGGAGGGAAAGGAAGAGGGGGAGAGGGAGGGAGGGAGAAGAGGAGGGAGAGAGGGAGATATTAGATTAACTATTCCAATGGAGGTATTGTACAGTGGTGTGTTAGAATCTGGATTGGGACCATTCTTCTAAATTGTTCATAAATTCCCTACAGAGGTTCAAAAGTCGGGGCAACTATGATGAGGACACCAATTTATTTAGTCTCATTACAATGGAAGAGGTTGTCAGAACAGGGAGTTGAGGGTGAATGATCAGGACATATTCTTGAGGACATTGTGGGAAGCTGCTGTGAGAAAAGCAAAAGAGGGCTTCCACAATAGGCCTTTTTAATTGACTATGTGTGGAGATCCATATCAGTTATTTTTCAGTTGCTTCACAAGAAAGTGAAGAAAGGTGTTCACTAAAGGTGCTCTGAAGAAAGGGTCCCCTTAGTACTCTAATTAGATAGCTAGTAGGGAAAGATATTAAAAAAAGTTCTCTGAGAAAATTTGTTGGGCTTAACCAGCTATTTCTGACAAGATTTGAAAGGCAGTGAATGAGCCTCAGAAGTGGTGAAATGTGCATTGTGATGGCACAATATAAACTTTGCCCCCTTATGTACCCACAACACTAATTTAAAAAGTGATGAGTTTGGATCCATTTTTGGCTAATTTGGTGATATGGCAATTAGGAATGGATGGTTCCTATTTGTTGTCTTTCCCAATTCACAGTTCCTGCTTAAAAGAATTCCCAACACTTTGTTTAAGCAGTGCAAAACATTCTTCAACATTTGTTTCATAAGAAACGGACGTTGTCTTACCTGAACGTCCCTTTTCTGAGTGCTGCGAACACTATCCATGGCTGGGTTAGTTCCTTCAGCGTTGTCAACAACTGAGTGAAAGCTAATTTCCCTTTCCTGTATCCTAGCCACACACCCCAAATCCCATGATTCCCCAGTCTGATACGAAGGCGCAGCAAAACTGGAAACCATAGGTAAAACAACCAACTTTATTAACAGAAAAAACAGCAAACAGCAGCTCCAATAAGCAGGAAGCCAACTAGGGAGGGGATGGATAGTGTTCGCAGCACTCAGAAAAGGGACGTTCAGGTAAGACAATGTCCGTTTTCCTGAGTGCTGCTCACACTATCCATGGCTGGGATATACCCAAGCTCAACTACTAGGGTGGGCGGCTTACTGCCCTCCAATGTCTCCATCCATCATGACTCTTTGGAGCACCCGACAACCGAACGATGCCTCCTCCAAAGCAAAGGTATCTATTTTGTAATGGCGAATGAATGGGGAAATCAAAGACCAGGTTGCCACCTTGCAAATGTCCGCCACCGACACCTGTGTCACCCAGGCCGCAGTAGTGGCTGCGCTACGAGTGAAATGTGGGAGGATCCTGCCAGGTAACAGTTTGGAGTTCAGCTCGTACGCCAGAGAGATGCACCTGCTGACCGTGGAAGCTGAGATTTTCTGACCCATTGAGGCAGGGTTGAATGAGACGAGAAGTGCCTCCAAATGCCAGAAGGAGGACGTCCTAGGGATATAGACACTGAGTGCACGACGACTGTCGAGGGTGTGCCATTCCTTTTCCCAGTGATCACGAGGCAACGGGCAAAAATCTGGTAGGATGAGCTCCTGGGCCCAGTGGAACCAAAAGTTCACCTTAGGGACAAAGGAGAGGTCCAGGCATAGGATCACCGTGTTTTTTCCTCTAAATATACATAAGTCCTTCCTGATCGAAAGTGCCGCTAGTTCTGATACTCTTCTGGCTGAAGTGATAGCCAGGAGGAAGGTCACCTTGAAGGACAGATACTTTAGTGCCACTGACCCCAAGGGTTCAAAGGGTGGGCCCGTTAAGGCCCGCAGGACCAGGGGAAGATCCTACATCGGATAGTGGTGCACTGTGGGAGGGCGTAAGTTTGTTGCACCATGCATAAAGCCCTTGATCAGTGGGTGATGTGAGAGGGATTGGTAGGGTGGACACCTGATCACCATTGACAGTGCTGCTGTCTGCCGCCGCAAGGTAGCAGGTGTCAAGCCCTTATTTAGGCCTGACTGAAGAAATTCAAGGATGTCATGCACTGCCGCAATAGTGGGGTCCACGTGGTGGCTCAAACACCAGCTGCAGAAAGCTTGCCACATTGCTTCGTAGATGCGTGCCGTTGATGGGCGTCTCACCACTTGTATAGTATGTATGACCACATCCGACAGGTTGTCTTTTCTTAACCTGACCCATTCAAATGCCAGACGGCCAACTGGAGCCACTGAGGCTCTGGATGACAGACCGCCCCCTGGCATAGTGATATCTGGTGTGGAGGAATCACCCACGGGGGGTCTACTGCCTGTGCTATGAGGTTGGCGTACCACGGTCTTCGGAGCCAGTTGGGAGCCACTAGCAATAGGTTGGCCTTCTCTGCCAATAATTTCCAGATGAGACGAGGGAGAAGAGGGATCGGAGGGAATGCATACAGGAGTCCGCTGGGCCACCTGCAATGAAGAGCGTCATGATCCTCTGCCTGAGGGGATGGGTAACGAGACACAAATTGGGGCAGCTGTGCGTTGGCTGGAGTTGCAAATAGATCCACCACAGAGGTCCCGAACCAAGCGGAGAGTTCTCAAAATAGGCGGGGATGAAGTTGCCATGCCACTGGGTTGATCTGTTCCTGGCTGAGCCAATCCGCCCTGACATTGGTTGATCCCGAGATGTGGTCCGCCTTGATTGAGAGTAGATGTTTCTCCACCCAGCAGAATAGGGCCTCTGACTTGAACATCAGGGCTCATGATTTCATCCCCCCCTCTCTGTTCACATGTGCCTTGGCCAAGATATTGTCCGTGAGGATTAGTATGTAATGCCCCTCCACTGCAGTCCGGAACTGAAGCAAGGCCATTCTGATTGCCCGAAGTTCCAGGAGTTTGATGCTGCTATGCTGCTCACTCGGTGACCACCGGCTCTGAGCTACCAGATTGTGAAGGTGTGCCCCCCATCCTCACAGACTTGTGTTGGAGGTGAGGACCAGTTGGTCCAGTTCCAGGAAGTTGCAGCCTTTGAGCAGGGAGGGCGACGTCCACCAACTGAGTGATAGACGAACCTGAGGAGGCAGAAACACCTTGTGCCTCAAGCTGGCCTTGCCCGCCCATTGGAAGGGAAGCAGGAACCATTGTAATGAGCGGGAGTGTCTGCGTGCCCACGGAACGATGTTGAAGCAGGATACCATCTTCCTGAATAGGCATGATAGTTGTCGCAGGGGAATCTTCTCTTGAGACAGGACCTATTGGATTAGGGCTTGTATGCTCTGAACCCTTTCCGGTGATAGCGACACCTGGCCTTTTACCGAGTCTATCACTGCCCCCAAGTGAAGGAAGTTGGTAGAGGGAACAGGTGACTTTTTGTGAAGTTGATCGTGAAACCATGATCCTGGAACGCCTTTAGTACGAGGTTCATGTCCCTGACTGCTTGGTCCTGGGATGAGGATAGGACCAGGATATCATTGAGGTAACAGAGGATCCGTACTGGGAGCGGTCTGAGCATTGCCGCCACTACTGCTACCAGCTTGGTGAAGGTGCGTGGAGCTGAAGAGAGCCCGAATAGCATTGCACAGTACTGGAAATACTGCCCCGCATACTCGAACCTCAGGTACCATCAGTGGTTTGGATGAATAGGAACATGTAAGTATGCCTCCCTCAGGTTGACCAATTGGAGGAGGTCTCCTTGTCTCACTCTGGCCAGAATCGACCAGAGGGAGTGCATCTTGAATCTGTGGTAGCGGACTGCCAGACTCAGGTGTTTCAGGTTCAGGATGCCTCTCCAACCCCCGGAAGCCTTGGGCACTAGGAAGAGGACTGAGTAAAAGCCAGAGCCATGTTGGCTCGGAGGTACTGGCTCTATTGCTCTGATGCTTCAAAGGTGAGAGATTTCCTGAGTCATCAGGATTTTGAGTTCTGGTGAGGCCAGTATCGGGCAGCATAGAAAGCGACGGGGAGGACAACTGATAAATTCTATGGAGAGGCCTAATAAAGTTGTGCGTTGCACCCACGAGTCCTGGGTTGACAGGGCCCATTGCTGGTGGAAGAGACAAAGTCTGCCGCCAATGGGGCCCCCAGGCCGGGCGTCACTTGCCCCTTCAGGGCAGTTTAAATCCAGTCCTGCGAAACAGTCGCTTGGCCTGTTGGTTGCGGCCACGGTTGCGGAACTGTTGTCTGTCTTGATACTGGTCACCACTGTGGATCTGAGGACAATGAGATGAGGACCCCCCCAGGTCCTGAGCCGGTCCGAAAGGGCTGTCATTGAGAGTACAGGGCGTAATGTCGTTCCGGACGTCAGTATGAAGATGGCACACCTTCTTCTTGTCCTTGTCCTCAATCAGGATGGGGTCTAGGGCTGACCCAAACAGGTCTGGAGCTTTGTACAGTGCTGCTGCCAGCTTCCATTTTGCCTTAAGGTCGACTTTCCAGTGGCACAGCCAAAATAGTCTCCTGGATTTGACCGTGGAGGCTAGGGCCCTTGAGGCAAATTTTGCCAAATTCAGGTAAGCATCAGCGGAATATTCCATGGCTGCGACAATTTTATTTATGTCCTGGTGCAGTCTGGTGTCCTCTGGAGGCAGCCTCTCCTGCAGCTGTCGTAGCCAGATAAGTGACGCTCGATTGAAAAAGGATGTTGCTGTTGCCGATCTAATGGCCCAGGCCACTGCTTGGTGCGATTTACGAAACGCCAATTCGGTTCCAAATTGGTGGCCCGAAGGTCCGACAAAATGGCGGCACTCCTGGCATGAATTTCAAACTGCAGGCAAGCCGTTGTGGGCTCAAAATGGCAGCCCAAAGGTCCGTCCAAATGCTGCGCTGCCCAGGTGTGCGGTTAGAGCGACTCCCTCTAACACGCGGCAGCTGAATTCTCCTGGCGCTCGCCAGAGGCTTGGAATGCCGGTGCCCCTTTACTCACGTTCGTTGGAGCGCAAAGTCGCTGTTTACAATGTGGCTTGAAGTTCGGCACCGCTGGAGACGAAGCGGCAGAATCTCAAAGGCAGGGGTAGTCGCTTGAGTCAGCACACCCTCCACAATGCTTGCTATGCCAGACCCGCCCCAAAGGGATTGGAGACCGGCTGCAGCCCAAGAACTTCGGCATGAGCGTGTGGGCCTGGAGCCCCAGGCACGCCTCACAGCTGATCGGAATCCACAAAGGTTCTCTTCTCCTTACCGAAGGTAAAATTAATCAAAAATAAATGAAATGACCTAAACAGAATCCAATGGAAAGGGAAAACAACAAAGAAAGGAGAAAAATCTCATTAGCTCAAAAATAAATAAATAAATCACTTCAGCTATTGCCAGCAACTGAGTGAAGACTGGAGAATCATGGGATTTGGGGGTGTGGCTAGGATACAGGAAAGGGAAATTAGCTCTCACTCAGTTGTTGACAACGCTGAAGGAAGTAACCCAGCCATGGATAGTGTGAGCAGCGCTCAGGAAAATACTAGGTTCTAAAAACTTATGGTCCAAAAAACTAATAAATAAAACAAGCCAAAGTGCAGCTCAGAGCAGGTCTTTAAAGCAACATCTCTGACAACTTATCAAATTGCAATTCTCAAAGTGGTCCAGGGGGATCCCTGGAAAAATGTCAGTTGAAGCAAGATTTGGGATGAGGCTTATAAAAGGGCAATGTGCTCAAATCTGTCCTTCAATTTTTAGATATATTATTTTTACAAAAGAAGCTCTCTATCCCATTCTCAGGGTTCTTTTGAATGTCATTCTGTTATTTTATTCCCCCTATTTTTAAATATACCTTATTGTTGAATGGGGGCTGTGATTGTTATATTTATGGATATGTGTATAAGACTGATAGGGAGGTTCCTATGATATTTTGCTCCATCACTCAGCAGTCCCTTGGCTATGTTTTCTGATCTGAGAAGGGGAGACACAGAAGCAGTTACCACTGATGAAAGAAAGGAATGCAAGTGAGATAGCAGATGTTTGCAAAGTTGTCTGTAAAATGAAAGACAAAATACTCACACCGTTGCCAAAGTTTATAGCAATCCTGGTCAAATGTTTTGTTTCAATAAATTTGTAAGTGAAGGTGACACAACCCTTGTCATGGTATAAAGTTAAATATAACCTCCTTCTGAAGATTTGAATGCATACTTACTATTTATGAGTGGTTGTTTATAGATTCAAAGTAAGAATAGTTGATCAAAGAGGTACCTTTACTGAAAAAGATCAGCAATCGTTTGGCAGCTGTGGACTGCAAGAAAGGGATTTATGAATGGGGAGGGAAGAGCAGCATAATTATGAAAAGTGGGTGCTTTGCTTTTTCTTTATTTTCTGCTTTGGGAAGGTGGGGAGAAAGAGTTACCTTTTGCATTCTAAGCCATTTATTATTATTTACTTAGCATATGCCATACAATAGCAGGGAAATCTGCCAGACACACAATGCAGGCCTGACAGCCAAGATTGCTAGTTCATTCTGTTTGGTGCTTGCAGATCCATCCTTGCATTGTAGGGGGTGAACTAGCTTTACACCAATTAGCTAATGGTTGCTTGGGTTGCTGGGTCTTCCAGGCTCCTCCATTGGTCTCCACTCACCTTATGTCTGGCCAGTCCAGTGCCAGCTTCCATTCTCCAAACACCCAAACGCAGCTAGGTTTTCCCCACTAAAATGGTACCCATTGATCTACTCATAATATTGCATGGTTTCAAACTGCTGGGTTGGCAGGAGCTAGGGATTGAGTGACGGGAGCTTACTCCATCTCACAGAACCATGCTCAAACCACTGGAGTGCAGACCACTTCTGGCCAGCAGTTCCAGTGTCATTAAGCCACTGCGCCACTGTGTTCCTTAAGCCATTTTAAGATAATTTAAAATGATATCACAGGTTCTGTGGGCTTCCCCTTCAAAGTGTCTGCCTTTTCCTGTTAAATAATTCCAGTCAACACACTCAAGGAGCTCTGGTGGCTCAGCAGACTAAAGAAGTGTCATTAACTGTGATTAACATTCAGCTGCCTGCAATTACTGCAAATTCTAATCTCACCAGGCTCAAGGTTGACTCAGCCTTCCATCCTTTCTAAGGTAGGTAAAATGAAGACCCAGATTGTGGGGGCAATAAACTGACTTTGTATAAAATATACAAAAGTATGAAGGCTATTGCTTAACGCATTGTAAGCCGCCCTGAGTCTCCGGAGAAGGGCATCATATAAATCAAATTTAAAAATAAAATACAATGTAAAAAAAATGATTATAAAAATAATGATTATCCTTCTAGTATAATTTGATTCTTCCTAAAAGCCATTTTCTTCCATTTAATATTCCTTATATATTTGTTTTCTTTCCAATTAGCATCTTGAGGTTCTTGACCTTACTCAGAATTTGGTTTTTCATTTTTTTAATCTCTTACATATTCTAACACAAAAGGCAACTTGAAGTCGTAGTGAGTAGATTGATTTACAAGTTATAATTTTCTGCATCCATATTTCTCCGAGACAGCTGGACAAACCGAATATTGTTCAGCAGAAGACTAGGCCTTCTTTGAGAGGGCAATGAATAAAAAATATCCAAATGTCAACCACTTGAGAGTGGGCTTGTGGCCAATGTTTGCTTCCTGCTGCGGTTGGCCAACACAGTTATCTTTAAAATGTCAAGTTGAAAGAACACATTGTAGTTATTCTGGCATAAAGCTATTTCCTTGTTGATGCCTGTTCCTTTCTCAAGTTGGGAAATTAAACATATGCAAGGTGTATTAATAGAAAAACTTCCCATTATGCTGAAGGGAAAGGAGCAGAAGGGGAAAGGAGGGAAGAGGAGGGGGAGGGGAGGGAGAAGGGGAAGAGGACGGGGAGGGGAGGGGAAGTGGAGGGGAGGGGAGGGAAAGAGAAGGAAAGGAAAGGGGGGAGGGGAGGGAAGGGAAAAGGGAGGGAAGGGAAGGGAAAGAGAGGAGGGGAGAGGAGAGGGGAGGGGAGGGGAGGAGAGGGTAAGGAAAAAAGGAAAGAAAAAATGAAATGGAAGAAGGAAAGGAAAGGAAAGGAAAGGAAAGGAAAGGAAAGGAAAGGAAAGGAAAGGAAA
>WNWU01000006.1:42194009-42213641 GCA_012654045.1 Ptyas mucosa | reverse complement strand
AAAATAAAATAAAATAAAATAAAATAAAATAAAATAAAATAAAATAAAATAAAATAAAATAAAATAAAATAAAATAAAATAAAATAAAATAAAATAAAATAATAAAATAAAATAAAATAAAATAAAATAAAATAAAATGTGCTTTGGTTATATGCCTGCAAATGGCTGAACTGAAAGTATAACAATAATCAAAGTTTCATGAGGTAAGCTATCCTTGTAAAGTCAGGATTCTCCCTGACACAAAGAATTGGAACCTTCTTTAGCCAAATGTAATTGTCCTATTACCTCAACGGAGGGGAAGGATGATTAGAGATAGTCCCTTTATGTATTTTCCATCAATTCCCATTTTTCATCTTGAAGACCTGGGTTGGGGTTTTGTTTTTTGTCTTTTATTATGGAGGAATTTTTTTGGTGTGTCTTTTACTATGGAACTATAATAGTAATAAGAGGAAGAGGAGGATCAGAAACAAGGAGGATGTCATTGACAGCAATGACCTAAAATACCAAGCTAAAGGCAGATCATTCTGAAATGAGTTGTTAAGAATTGAGCCTGTTTTGATGGCACTTAATTAATGAATCACTAATAAGCATGACTCTGGTCTGCAATCAGGAGTAGAATGAGGTACCTTCTTCCCATCTCTTATGTAATATAGATGATGGAACCACCACTTTCCCTTTGAGATATTGTTTGAGCTCTTTTTGTAGGGAGAATTTATTCATCTTGTCATGAATTAGATGTTCCAGAAGAAGATGGAACCAGAAAGCTGGAATGAAATGCATTCCCCATTGTCTCCTCCAATCTCAATATACAAAGCTTCTCACTTTAATAGTCCAGCTTATTCTTTTCCAAGAAACAGCCTGCTGTAACATTATGAGCCAATGCATGCTAGAGTGGAAAGAAACCAATGGGGAACCCTTCTTTCCTGCCAAATCAAAAGGGGGGAAAAGGGCAAATCAAAATGTAAGATTCACAGAGTGCCCAATATTTAAAATTCAATTCATGCAGAAACTATTTTTAGGAGGATTAACCTTTTTTAAAAAATTTTCAGGTTAGTTAAAGAAATGCAAGGATATAAACAAACAATTAAATGTTTAATTCCTCCATCAGAAAGCTGTAGGAAATGTTGAGTATATCTGTTAATTGATTATTTATAATTTTAATTTTAAAAATGTATTTAGAAAATTATATACTGCTCATTCCCTGCACTTTGGGGAACATAAAAATATGATAATAACCATTATAAAGACTGTATTAAAATAAAACATAGAAAACATTAAAAATTGAAAGAATAAAATACTGAAAGCCCATGAAGAATAAGCAAGTTTTTTTCCCCTCCTCATTCTATAACATGCTTATAGAAATCAGAATAAACAGTTGATGCCAAACACATCTGGGTCAGTAGATAACCCATGGATGACTAAAAATAAGGCACAAAATTCCCTTGGGAGTTGGGCAGCATTAAAATGCAACTAATAAATAAATAAATAAAATATATCACAAAGCAAGGCAAATACAGCCACTTACAGTAAGGTTTTTAATAGGTACCAAACACTGTAAATCAATCAGAGGATAAAGGAAAGTAAATATCTCTCTACTTTTCACAATTTCTTTCTTTCTTTCTTTCTTTCTTTCTTTCTTTCTTTCTTTCTTTCTTTCTTTCTTTCTTTCTTTCTTAGCAGTACAGTAGAAACTTTAGTATTAAGATCAAAAATCAAAACCTTTATCATATTGCAAATTCATTCAGTGCATTTTGCAACTGTTTATCAATGACATACTGAACATTCACTGCATAAAATAAGCAACTTTAGTTCATTACATTTTAGAAATCATAGTTAACACTGATACAAGCTTTTTCCTCCTCTTTAAAGATTTATCTAAATCATCAGAATGTTAACAATTTCAAGTTTCTATCATATTATTCGTATTTCATAATACAATAAAGCAATTAACTTGGAAAAAAGAGTGAGGGACAGACTAAGCAAGAGCAAATAGCCGTATAAGATGGAATAGTTATTTTGGATCCAAATAATTATCATTAGAAAGCTAGATCTGCCTTGATACCAGCAACTATGAATCACTGCTGTATACAATAAATTAAGCTTTCAGCTTTGGCCTGAGATTCTCCATACAAGATGGCCGTTAGATTTTTCTGGAAAGAAAGATATGAGTGAAAATAATCCAGAGGGAAGAGGTTGGCACTATTCAGGCCACTGGTAACTTTTGAAAAAAACTCTGCACATACTCAGTAATAGAACAGGAAGGCATATATAATGTACCTATAAAGTAAAAATATACTTTTCGATTCTAAATCTAAGAATTTCTTGGGCTCTAAAGAGATCCAATGCAGACCTTATATGTGTTCACTCTGCAGTTAAACTCAGTAGTTCCTTTTCAGATAAATTGCCCCAGCAATATATTCTTGCATCAGGTTCAGTGGTGGAATTCAAATTTTTTTACTATGAGTTCTGTGGGCGTGGCTTGGTGGGCATGGCATGGCGTGGCTTGGTGGGTGTGGTTGGTGGGCATGGCAGGGGAAGGATACTGTAAAATCTCCATTCCCTCCCCACTCCAGGGGAAGATTACTGCAAAATCCCCATTTCCTCCCTATCAACTGGGACTCAGGAGGCAGAGAATAGATGGGGACGGGGCCAGTCAGAGGTGGTATTTATCGGTTCTCTGAACTACTCAAAATTTCCGCTACCGGTTTTCCAGAACTGGCCAGAACCTGCTGAATACCACCTCTGATCAGGTTGTTTGCCAATATACTCTATGTATTTCTGAGGGCTTACAATTACAACTCTTCTTTTACTGCCTATAGATTTGGAATCTTTCCTTTTTTTATATATCATATTTAAATGAGGGGACGGCACCTTTTCCTGTGTTTTTATAGCTCTTGAATAGCCTATTCCTACTACTATTATACTATTGCTGAACAATTTTATTTTACATCTGCATATTTTTAAGTTGACAGAGGAAAAAAATAAAGTGCATTCTATCAGAATTGGAGGGATGGTGGTGCGGAGAGAGAAGATGAAGGACCGTGCAATAAGCTTATTACTGTTCAAAACTACAATGCCTGTCTTTGAGAAAATCATAGTTGCTTTGTATTTATGAGGTAAAGCTTGATTTTTAAATATGCAGAGCTGGGGCAATTACAAATACACAAAGTGCATATGAGAGGACTGCATATTTAATTTATATAATACCTGGAGCATATTATGATAAAATGCTTTATATAAGCGGTGATAAAAATGTCACACAATTCTCATTTATAATATATTTGTCACTGTGAGTTTTCTACTTAATGGCTAATTAAATTGCCAAGAAAACAATGTCTGGGTGATGCAGGACCTGCACTCTGCAGTTTAGAGAAAATATTTTGTTTTACTAACTAGAAATGCCTGAAGTTAGGAAAAGATTAGTGACAGGTGAATGTATTTGGGCTCATTTTAGGAATAGACTCAGTAAATGTAAGAGCTTTTGGTCAGCATTTAAAGGGAAACTATGTTGTTGGGAAATGCTTTTTCTTTCAATTTGTTGTGTGGAACATTTGCACATTTGCAAATGTAGGCACACATTTTCCTATGGTCTTCTGCCCATACATCCATACATCATTTATATCAGTGGTGGGCTTCAAATAATTTAACAACTGGTTCTCTGCCCTAATGATTTCTTCCAACAACCAATTCACCCAACTGCTCAGAAAGTTAACAACTGGTTCTCCCGAAGTGGTGCAAATTGGCTGAATCCCACCACTGATTTACATCCTGCCCATGGTGCCAAACTCTAAGCATCTCAAATACCAAGTACAGTAGATAGCAAAGAGAATGCTTAATTGCTTCTCTATTTCACTACCATCTTCATTTTACTTTATTTATGAGTAAGAGTTAGTTTGGGGTAGTGGTTAAACAACCAGACTAGAAAATAGGACATTGTGAATTCTAGTCCTATCATTGGCATGAAGACAGCTGGGCCTTGGGCCAGTCACTCTCTTTTAGCCCTAGGAAAAAGGAAATGGCAATCCACTTCTGAAAATGTTGCAAGGCAGGGTTTTTTTTAACTGTAAAATATTCAGTGATTAAAGTGCAATAGCAGGGGGAAAAAAATCTATGGATGAACAGCTTTCCCATCTCCCAACCCTTCTGTTTCCTATATAAGTGTATCTGAGATTGACCTGAGCTGTTTTGATTGCCTGTGGATCTATGCTGACTCTCCTCCTCATTGCAACTCTTCTTGCATGTCCAGCAACCTAGGCAAAATAAGAAAGAGGAAATTGACCAGAGTTAATTACCAACAGAATAGCTGAAATCATCTAATGTCTTCCAAGTACACTAGAGGAAAAAAAGAAATGCTTCACTTCAGCAAGTTACTTGTTTGTTTGGTTTTTTATTTTTATTATTATTATTATTTGCTATAACCTATCAGTTTCCAAGAGAGTTAACTGTTTTAAAAATGGATATTTTCTGTCCTCAGGAATAACAGTGGCATATTGAGATTTTTACACTCTTGCAAGCCTTGATCATGATATTGTTTGATCACTAGAAAACTAATCTCATGTCAAAAACCGATGATGCTGTCTACTAACGGAAGAGACAAAACCTCCTAAAGCATAAGTATTTATTCTGATCTGAGTACCAACTGCAATTTAATGGGGGGGGGGGGGGGAAGCGTCTGGGCATATTGAAGATTAACACTGAGACTGTGGGTTGGTATTTTCTTTTATATTTATAACTCTGGATTGCTTAAACTGAGATAGCCACCTAGAAGCTACCTTTCTTTGGTTGTTTTACAACAGTTCCAAAAGAAAAGCAGAGGAACCAGTTTTAAAGCAAACTTCTTTTGACTTGATTCGGCATAATTTTGGTGTTTACTTCCTTACCTCTCTGCACCTCTGAAAAATAAAACCTTGGTAAAACTCCTATCCAAATGTTTGCATAGCTCTATTTTTCAGAAGGCCCAATTCAAAACTGAATGATTATCCATGTATAGCATTTTACTTTACATTCAGACCTACTAATCAGTGGTGGGTTTCACATATTCTTACCACCGGTTCACAGCACACATGAATCTTCCATGCATACGCTTTGCTTGCATGCATGCCTTCAACGCATGCGCCCAGTCTTTTTTTAAAAATTTTTTTTTATTAGTTTTAAAAATAAAACAATGGACATTGCTCAACATCTCTGGTTTCTAACATTTGCGCCTAAATCAAGTTAATAAGTAACCTATTCCTTGATCTATATACAAATTTACATATCTCCTATTTCATTATATATCAAGTATGCAGTATTTTACTTCCTAAACAACTATGCATGTATTTAATAAACCTATATTACATTCACAAATTCAATATACATTGATACATTATTTCTAACAATAATAGGCTAATGGTGGACTCGCTCTTAGATAGCAACATGCGAGCGAGCTGGCTTCTTATCATCTGACAACTCTTATTGTTATGTATATAAGTTTGGGCAGGAAGTTTGAATTAACTGACCATCAGCTGATTGGCTGACCACCACAGCTGCAAGGTATATAAGGGGAGCTGTTTCCCCTGGTCAGTTGCTGGATTCTCACCCTGAAATAAAGAGCTGTTGTCACACACCGCCTGGCTTGCTGAGTCCTCATTCACCCAACTTAACATTGGCGACAAAGGTGGGATTTTGAGGCCAGAAGCCACGGCAAGAGCTGAAACTACGAGCCTACAGAAAGAGCGAAGCCACGAGCCAACGAGAGAGCTGAAACCGAGACCAGCCAGGCGAGTGAGCGGAGTACCGGAGAATCTACCTACGATGTCTGCCTACACCCCGCCAGCGCCTTTCAACCGCACGGAAGAGAAGTGGGGATCATACATGTCCCGCTTCGAGTGCTTCATGGTGGCCAATGACCTCCAAGGGCTATCGGACATTCGGAAGAAAGCCCTGTTCCTGAGCCACTGCGGGCCAAAGGTGTTCGACATGGCCGAAGCCCTGTCAGAACCGAACACGGTCCATACCCTTTCGTGGCAAACACTACAAATGCTCTTAAAGGACCACTATGCCCCAATGCCTTCTAAGTATGTTCAGAGGTTTGAGTTCCGGCAGCGCAAACAAAAGGACGGCAAATCGATCAGCAAGTACGTCTCTGCCCTGCAGAAGGTCGCAAATCAGTGTGAATACAGAGACTTGGATGAAATGCTCCTAGAGCAATTAATCTGTGGAGTGAGAGATATTCGCTTGCAGAGAAGGTTGCTCGCAAGGATAAACCTCACACTTCACATCGCGTTGGACGAGGCCAGGGCACAAGAGTCGTCTACCATTGCAGCTGAGAAACTTCAGGGCGCAACACAGACTAAGACAACACAGAGAGCGGCTCCAATCCACCAAGAGACCGTCAGCACCGCGAGCGAAGCAGAGTCGGAAGAAGAGGTCTGCAGGACCGAGCAGGACCGGCGGGACTGGAGAGGTAACCGAGATGCCTGTGCGAGTTGTGGGGGGCCCCATCCGTGCCAGAACTTCAGATTCCGAGACGCCATTTGCCGGCATTGCGAGCGGAAGGGGCACATCGCCAGAGTCTGCAGAGCTAAGCAGAACCCTCAGGATAAGTCACAAGGCAGCACCAGCCATTCTGAGATGGCACAATGAGTGAGAGCCAATCAGAGGGGAGGACAGTGGGGCAGCGTGAAATCCAAAGATCGGGAGGCCTGCACCATTCGAATCGGCAGGACCTGCACATCCCCTGGTGAGAAGACCTACACGACGGTCGTGATTGAGGGCCAGGACTGCGTTATGGAGATCGACACCGGATCACCAATAACCATTATGTCCTGGGACAGTCTGAAGCAGACCCTCCCCAGCATCCAGAGACAACAACTATGGCACCAGCAGTTGGGCCTGCACGACTACCAAGGGAGCCGCATCCCCGTGGAAGACATCAGCGAGTTCCAGGTGGCATATGGGGAATTCCAGGAGAAGCTTCCCCTCACCGTAGTCAGTGGAAAGCTCCCAAGCCTGCTGGGCATGGACTGGTTCAGAGTCCTGGGCATGGGATTCACAGGAATCCAGAACATGCGGAGCACCTTACGGGACGACCTGCTGCAGGAATTCCAGGACATCTTTGATGAGAGGCTTGGCAGGTATGTGGGGACCCCTATATCATTCAATCTTGACCCCAATATTGCCCCCATCCATTTGAAGCCCAGGAGGGTACCATTCGCCCTAAAGCCCAAGATAGATTTAGAACTGGACAAACTGATCAAACAAGGGGTGCTGGTGCCAGTCGACCACGCACGATGGGAAACCCCAATAGTGACCCTAGTCAAGCCAGACGGGTCAGTGCACATCTGCGCTGACTATAAATGTACGATCAACAAGTCCCTCCAGCAGAGCGCCTATCCAGTTCCGATTGTACACCATCTACTATATTCCCTGGGCCCTGGCAAGATATTCGCCAAGTTAGATCTTGTGCAGGCGTACCAGCAGCTACCAGTAGATGGCGCAACGGCAGAGGCACAAACAATCGTAACACACAGAGGTGCCTTTAAATGTACCCGACTCCAGTTTGGCATAGCCCCAGGACTTTTTCAAAGCACCATGGAGAGGCTACTACAAGGGATTCCCAGGGTCGTGCCCTATTTTGACGATGTACTCATCACCGCAGAAGATGAAAGCCAGCTGGGGGAGAGACTTAGAGAACTGTTAGGAAAATTCAGACATGCACGGCTATGGGTCAAGCGCAACAAATGCCGAATAGCAGTCCCGTCAGTAGAATTCCTGTGGTACCAGGTGAATGGAACCGGCATACACCCCACAGAGAGCAAGGTCAGGGCCATCCAAGAAGTACCGACCCCCAAGGATAAGGCGGAACTACAAGTGTTCCTCGGACTGTTAAACTTTTACGCAGTTTTCCTCAAAGACAAAGCCACAGTAGCCAAGCCCCTACATAGACTGTTAACGAAGAAAGCCAAGTAGGTTTGGGGAAAAGCCGAGGCAACGGCATTTGCTGCTGTTAAGAAGTTGTTGTCAGCTAAGAGTTTTCTGATCCAGTATAACTCTATGCTTCCCCTCATTCTAGTTTGTGACGTGTCCCCGTTCGGCGTGGGTGCCATCCTAAGCCATAGACTGCCGAATAACCTAGAGGCACCCATTGCTTACTACTTATGGACTCTTTCGAGTGCTGAAAGGAACTACAGTCAACTTGATAAAGAGGCCCTGGCCGCAGTCTCAGGAGTCAAGAAGTTCCACGAGTACCTATTCAGCAGAGACTTCGAACTCATCACAGACCATCGCCCCCTTCTGGGTCTCATCGCAGGAGACCGACCGACACCGGCAGCCCTATCACCCAGGATGACATGCTGGGCCATCTTCCTGGCAGCCTACTCGTATCGCCTGGTACATCGACCAGGGGTGAACATGGGCAACGCCAACGCCTTAGCTGTTGCCCATTACCGGACAGCTTAGAAGACCCCACACCCGGCATTCCAGTTTTGCTGATTGACATTTTGGACTTGGGACCCATTACTTCAGCAGAGGTAGCAAGGACATCAGCCAGGGACCATGTGATCCACAAGGTCTCGAGCTGGGTCATGAGGGGGTGGCCGGAAAAGACTGAGGGAGGGGAATTCAAACAGTTTGAAAACAAAAAAAGATGAGTTAACTGTGCAAGGGGTTTGTCTTTTGTGGGGCGATCGGGTCATTGTTCTCTTATGCCTAAGGGAGAAAGTGTTGGGTATTTTGCATGATGAACATCCGGGGATTGTATGCATGAAAGGTTTAGCTAGGAGTTATGTCTGGTGGCCGCTAATGGACAAAGACATCACTGAGTGGGTGGGGAAGTGTCAGCCCTGCCAGGAATCTAGACCAGATCCCCCAACAGCACCAGTAAGGGAGTGGGAGAGACCCCAAGGACCCTCATCCAGGATACACATAGATATTGCTGGCCCGTTTCATGGCCAAATGTTTATGATCATAGTAGATGCCTTCTCCAAGTGGCTGGAAATTAAGCTCATGAAAGCCACTACCACCGATGCCGTAATTAGAGAACTGAGACAGCTATTCACCACACATGGGTTACCGGACACCCTAGTATTGGACAATGGGCCCCAGTTCACAGCCACCCAGTTTGAAAGCTACTTAGCAGGGCTAGGGATCAGGCACGTACTATCCACCCCATTTCATCCGGCTAGTAATGGATTGGCGGAGAGATTTGTGAGAACGATCAAGGAGGCACTCTCACGCCTGGATCCAGGGGACTGGCAGGAGAGGATAGATAAATTCCTCATGGTCCAACATTCCACACCCTGCACCGCCATAGGTAGAAGCCCAGCAGAACTCTTGATGGGAAGGAAACTCAGGGGGGTTATAGACAGGCTACACCCCAACTATTCCCCAGACAGGTTCAGAGGGAGTGAAAGGAAGCTTAGGGAATTTACAATAGGAACCTCGTATTCACAAGGAATTATGGGAACGGCCCACTCTAGGAGACAGGGGTAATCACAGAAATAACAGGCCCCAAGTCATATAGGATAGATATGGGAGATGGGAGGATTTGGCGCCGACACATTGACAAGTTGCGGAAATGTTTGACCGACAATACAGAAGATCCTCTCGCTGAACCAGTCCCTGACTTCCAACAAAACTCCGAAGCTAACTCAACCCTGAGGCAGGCAGAGGACTTATCTGTAGATCCGGAACTCCAGCGCTGCCCCAGCGTGGAGAATCAACCAGCCGAAGAAGTCACCGCCCAGAAAAAAATCGCGGAGGTCCCATTGGTGGAGCAGGGAGAAACAGGGACCTGCTCCACGCCGCGCCTCCAATTGAACTGTGCAGGTCAGCTAGGGTGCGGACACGCCCTAGTCACCTGAGAGACTTTGTATGTTAATATTCATACCAAGTGACTTCTGGGAGGGGAGGAGTGTTATGTATATACGTTTGGGTGGGAAGTTTGAATTAACTGACCATCAGCTGATTGGCTGACCACCACAGCTGCAAGGTATATAAGGGGAGCTGTTTCCCCTGGTCAGTTGCTGGATTCTCACCCTGAAATAAAGAGCTGTTGTCACTCACTGCCTGGCTTGTTGAGTCCTCATTCACCCAACTTAACACTTATATAGTCAAGCTGTCAAACAGCAGACCAATAGGAATGCAGTCAGTTCCCATCATATGTTTGCCAGCAGGGCAACCAATCAGGAGTGCTTCTGCCTCCTCGTGTTACTGGGGCGAACACAACAGGGTTAAATGAGGCATCCTTGGTCCTCTCTGAGCTTGCTTGTTTTCTTGAAAATGTTTCATTACCCTAACTAGGTAACATCATCAGTGATAGCAAGGAGTGCTGTTTTCTGTCAATTTATATTCTGGTGACTTGTTTGTCTGTGTGGGTGGGCGGGGGTGCGGTGGGGTATCTTAGAGGCTATTTACATTATCAGGTCCAACCTCCTTTTCAGTGCTGCAATCCAAATAAAAGTTTCCCTAAGAAACAGTTCTCTATTCTCTGCTTAAATATAACCAGTGAATGGGAACCTATCGCTTCTCTGGGTAATTGGTTTTATTGTCGAAGTTTTCCTCCTGCTAGGAATTTTTACATTTTGGGTCCCCCCCCCCCCCCCCTCCTAAACATTGATCAGAGATTCTGGGCAAGTTGGTACTGGTAGGAAAGATTGTTGCACAAATACTTGCTCCACACATCTCTGATGTACACGTGTGTTTTGGTAAGCCCACTGTAAAACATTCTCAGAGCTTTATTTATTTGTTCATGTGAGGATGCTACTGAACTGAACTGAGATCTGGCTAAGATTCCAAAAAGGCTTCTTTCCACTTTCTGTCAACTTCACTTTGGCTGACGTTTAGCCAACCTTGCATACAGCAAGCATTGCATTAATCTTTATTTCTAGTGGATTCCTTCGTGTTTATTCCTCCAGATTCCCACTGGGAGAGAAACTAAAACTAAACAAAAGGACCTCTCTACTTTTTCTAGCCGAAGGCGTGGTGGTACCTAGGAGAGTGGAACAGACAACTGTATCCTCAACATTAATATATCCCTGTAAAAGTCTTTCCAGAACTTCTTACATATGTGAGAGCTTCCACTAAAATCTTAAATCCTCCACAGGAATACTGGGTAAACTTGATGAAGGCATTCAGAGAAAAACATGGAAGTCAAGGATGAATAGGTTTGCCAAATCCAGTAGCTGTATTTGTATATTATGAAAATTAGCTTCAAATTCAAGTTAGGTTTTCACTTGGCCCTGCTGCTTTTTCTCTAGCTTTCTTCTTCATCAGCCTCTGCATGAGTGTTTTTCTCATTTTTAGCCTTCTTCATCCATTTGCTTGCAGCTGCTGCTATTCTGATGTGCCTTTGCTCTCCAGAAAACCCAGAGACACTTCAGGTCATCTTTTGCTGGCTTATAATGTTGTTCCTTCTAGCGCTGTCCCTGCTGTCTCTTCTGGCCAGACAGGAACCTTCTCTGTACATTTGCCTACTTGGGGCCACTTCCTGCTATTTCCAATGTTCTTGACCTCTTATTTACCTGCTCCAACCATGATCTCCTCTACTTTCCTTCTGTAATACAAAAACATGGTTCCAGTTGCTCACATGACTGGCCTCCTGGACAATTCTTACTGTTAGCTAGCTAGCTAGCTAGCTAGCTAGCTATGTATGTATGTATGTATGTATGTATGTATGTATGTATGTATGTATTTAAACATGTATGAAATAACAGATATACGTATAAACATGAATATGAATATACAAAATGGATATGAATAAATGGGGACAGTAGGACAGAGACGGTAGGCATGTTGGTGTGCTTATGCATGCCCCCTACAGACCTCTTAGGAATGGGGTGAGGTCAACAGTAGAAAGTCTAAAGTTAGTTATGGGGTTTTGGGGATGCAACAACAGAGTCAGGTAGTGTATTCCAGGCATTGACCACTCTGTTGCTGACGTCGTATTTTCTGCAATCAAGTTTGGAAGGGTTTTGTCTTGAGTTTGTAGCTATTGTGTGCTTGTGTATTATTGCGGTTGAAGCTGAAGTAGTCATTGACAGGTAGGATGTTGTAGCAGATAATTTTATGTACTACAATTAGGTCAGACCATAGGCAGCATAGTTCTAAGTTGTCCAAGTCCAAAATTTCAAATTTCAAAATTATTATGCATACCTGCTCTTATGCTTTTCTATACCATATCCTGCTGTATTGTAACAAAGTAAAGTAAAAATGGACTCCAGATGAAAAGATTCAAATCCAGGACGCACCTACAACAAAGCTAATGTGAGTAAGGTCTCAATCAGCCATGGAATCTTGTGTTAAGAAAATTGGGAGGGGTAATTCTGTGCACACTGTCTTTCCCAGAGCAAAATCAGGCTAACAAAAATCTTCCAAGCAAATACCTCACTGCAGATACACCAGAACAGATCTTATCTGAACAAGATTCTTGTCACTCAGGGTGACAAATTTGTGATCCTCTACATGCTGCTGAACTCCCAGTATCCTTCACCATATTAGCTAAAACTATTGGGAAGTGTGACTCAATTTCACAATCCTGACTTATATAATTTGCTTTATTTGCTGCCTCTTTTCATTTCATTTTACCACAGGCCCTACCTAATAAAGATGAATTCTCCATTTACCAATATATGTTTATAGTTGTCTGCTTTCTACGGTAGCTGGCATTTGGCTGCTTGTTTATGTTGATTTTTCCTTGCATTACATCTATCAAGGGGCATGAGAGGTAGAGCAAGTATTTATTACTCTTCCTTCTATCACAGACTACAATAGAATGGAGAGGGTCTCTCTTGTGGTCTCTGACAGAAGGAAAGGCAATGGAAACTCAGCTAGGACTCAACATACGGCTAAAGTGATCCATCAGGAAGCTCAAACAGCAGAGAGTGAATAATAAATGGCCATTTAACAAGCAAGTATTCTGTAACACTTTTCCTAACCAGCCATGAGCTGGTAAAACCAACTGCAAATAAATGCATTCATGAAAATTATTTTCTTTGGGTAGGCCCAAATTAATGGGTCAAATTAATTTTACAAGCTGTTCATTGAGCTATACCAACTGTAGGCTGACTCACAATTAATATAGGGCATAAAACACACCTGAACCTTCTAATTCAGATTTTTGGTTTCCAACTAATTAGAAAGGCTTACAGAGTATGTTTCACTAAAGATTGGGCCTATGGGGCCATAGAATTCTAGATCCCCACTTTGGATGAATGACAGGATCTGTAATAGGACCAATTTGCAGTGCTGTTCCATAGCAGTATCTGTGGCTGTCACATCAACAGTTTGGCTATTTTGTCATGATTCATGCTCTTTAAGAATGAATGACATGCTTTCTAAAGATACTGAAATAAACTTGTCCCAAAGGGACATTGAGACATCTGCTCACAGAAAAAGCTTCTTTAGGCTCACTTCCTCTATGCTCAGCAAATCTTCTCTAGAGGATCCCCAATTACAGAAGGAACCATTATCCAAGCTGTTTTCAATCCACTGGTGGATAGACTTATTCTGATAAAACCCTAAGGTTACTCCTGTTTAGTCTGAAGATACATTTACGAATATCATGTGGTAAAGTCTTCTTTGAAAGGGCTACATCATTTCAGGTGGTTGGTGAAAGACTTGGAATATTTAGAATGGTTCCTTATCTGTAGAAATCTAGCAAACCAGCTTTTTCTTTAATATCCTGGATGTGCATAAAAAAAAAAAACCTGGGAAAATATGGGTCCATCCACACAATTATACTATGCAAGAAACAAGTCAGGTGGAGTGAGAATCTAAGTCAAAATGTATTAAACTTTAATTCTCTGGTACACATTTTTTTTAAAAAAAACCATTTTGATTCTATCAAAAGCATTTGATCCACATTTAGGGATCCACATTTAAAAATCTAATTTATCCTAGTATTATTGTGAATTGTGAGAAACTACAACTGAGTTTCTACGAATTTCCATAGAAATAGTGATATGTTAAGGAAGATGTGTTTAGCTCAAAAGGCAAGAAAGCCCTTACTTCAGAAGACTTAAAAAAAAAACTTTAAAAAGATTTAAAACAAAACAAAAAACAAAAGACTTTAAAATGCAGACTTTTAAAAAAAAACTGGGTGAAAGTTTCAAATAAAATTTATCTTGGGCTTCTTGGATCATATCAAAGGACTTTCTGCAATAGAAGTTCTGGGAGCATAAGCCATCATTTCACTCAACCTTGCTTGACAGGGTTTTTTTTTGCCTTTGAATGGGCTTAACCCTTCATTTCTTTCAAATGACCTAGCATTTTATTATTATTATCATTATTTCAGTTCAGTCATGTCCGATTTTCAGAAACTGCCTGAACAAGATCTTGCAGTTTTCTTGATAAAGTTTTTCAGAAGTGGTTTACCATTCCCTCCTTCCTAGGACTGAGAGCAGTGGTGGGTTTCAATTTTTTTTACTACTGGTTCTGTGGGCATGGCTTGTAGGCATGGCGTGGCTTGGTGGGCATGGCTTGGTGGGCATGGCAGGGGAAGGATACTGTAAAATCTCCATTCCCTCTCCAATCCAGGGGAAGGATACTGTAAAATCCCCATTTCCTCCTGATCAGCTGGGACTTGGGAGGCAGAGACTAGATGGGGGTGGAGCCAGTCAGAATTTTTACTACCGGTTCTCCGAAGTACTCAAAATTTCCGCTACCGGTTCTCCAGAACTGGTCAGAACCTGTTGAAACCCACCTCTGGCTGAGAGGAAGTGACTAGCCCAAAGTCCCATTTGGCTTTGTGCTGAAGGCAGGACTAGAATTCAGAGTCTCCCAGTTTCTAGCCTGATGCCTCAACCGCTGCACTAAACTGGCTCTCAAGAAGATTCTAAGAGCTTTGCAAATTTTCCTGTACAATTTACATTGCAAACACTGTGTCTCTTGATTAACATATTAACAGTACATGCAGTTAGAGCACAATGTTTTGGAGAACTGCATGCAGAAGTGTGCAAATATTTCCTGAAAGCCTACTTAGAAAAGAAAAGAAAAAAAGCTTGTAACTTGATGCAGAAATCTTAACACTGGAAAAATGCAACACAGTGAAAGATCAAAATGGATAATGTCATTCCTTCCTATAGAGAAAAAGCTTTATCCTTATTCACTTCCTTTGTATTATATGGTACATTTGTATCTGGGCCTCCCCATTTGTCTGTTCTAGCAGCAACAGAAATCTCTCACATGAGCTATTTTCTACTAGAAAATATTCCCCATCCTCTTGATTGCCTTGTATTGTTTCTATCTAAAGTCTGTCTATTTGTATTTCTAGGTAACAAAACCAGAGTATTGAGTTCCTAAGGTGTCAATGGAAAAGCTGCAGTCATCTACTTCTTTTCAATAGCTGATCTTCTTTTCTGCTGTCCAGAGAACTCATTTAATCAGGTTTAATTCTCTCACTTTATTATGAGCATGATTAAAAGTAAATGAAAAACATGCAGCATAGCTTAGCTTTCACAAGGTAAATTGATCCCTCCTTTTTTTCTTATATGGAAATACCATTTTCTCTTTTTGGTCACATGAGATAACTATTAGGATGACCAGAAATAAATGAGAATCAAGAGATTTTGGCTTGATCTAGGCCAGTGATGGCTAACCTTTTTGCCGCCGCGTGCCAAAAGCGGGGGTCGCGTGGGGGGGGTCGCGGGTGCGAGTGCCCACATCCATAATTCAATGCGTTCCGCCCTCCTGCGCATGTGCATGTGACCGCCCCACACTTCTCCCTGATTTTGGCATGTGATGGCACAGTGGGCCCAGTAAGCTTGTTTTTCCCCCTCCCCAGGCTCCAGAGGCTTTCTAGGAGCCTGGGGAGGGCAAAAACAGCCTTCCCCATCCCCCCAGAGGCCTTTCAGAGGCCAGAAACAGCCAGTTTCCTGACTTCCAGTAGGACCGGAAGGCCTGAAAATCAGTTGGCCAGTGCACACATGCGCTCTGGAGCTGAGCTAGGGCAACACTCGCATGCCCATCAATATGGCTCCGCGTGCCACCTGTGGCACCTGTGCCATAGGTTCACCATCACGGATCTAGGCTCTATATTTAAGATTATACTAAACATATATGCCACTAAACATAAGAGCCACAGTAGTGCAGTGGTTAGAGTGCAGTACTGCAGGCTACTTCTGCTGATCACCAGCTGCCAGCAGTTTGGCAGATCGAATCTCACCAGGCTCAACGTTGACTCAGCCTTCCATCCTTCCGAGGTGGGTAAAATGAGGACCCAGATTGTTGGGGGCAATATGCTGACTCTATAAACCTGTTTAGAGAGGGCTGTGAAGTGGTATACAGTCTAAGTGCTATTGCTATATGAGGTAAAGCTAAATGACCCTTTGATTTTTAGCATTTCTTTTATTTTTGATAAATAGGCTGGATAAGGGGGAAACATTTTTCTGCATCTTTTTCTGTCCTTTTGAAAATTTCCCTGTTCAGTTTTTCCTGTTTAAAGAGGCAGTTGGTGAATAAATATGTTCTTGGCAGGATTTCTAATATCCATGTTTTTGCTAAGTTAGTCAAATCTATTGAGAATAAAGAAGACATTTGAAACAGCCTCAGCGGGAAAATGATGATAATAATGATGGTGATATTTCTATGATTATTTATTTCATTTATAAACTGTCTGATCTCCAAGTCTCTCTCTCTCTCTCTCTCTCCAACTCTATCATCTCTCTATTTCTCTATCCCTTTATCCCTTTATCCCTTTATCCCTCTATCTCTATCCGTCCATCTATTTCTATCTCCATCTATTTCTCTCTCTCTCTCATCTATGCAAATTTTGTTCCAAGAGAACACAATACTGAAACTTCTTCAAATAAAACCAAAATAAAACAATAGAAGACAAAACAAAAGCAAAATAAAAGGCACCACAATCATCCTGCCCTTCAGATCTCGGAGAACAATTAGGTCTTCAATAGTTTTCTGAAGACATAAATGCGGGAGCCATCTGATTCTCTGGGAGAAGATCATTTCAGAGGGCAGAAATCACAACAGAGTAGGCATATTTCTTAGGTCCCACAAGATTGTATTTTTTGACTGACAAGACTTGGGTGACACTCACCTTCTAGAATGTTTGGGTAGAGACAAAAGATACATGTGGATACCAATCAGTCCTAAATACCAACTGAAGTTGATATTAATGTTTTTATTTCCCCTCTATCTCAGGGGTGGGTTCTACTTACCTTTACTACCAGTTCACAATAGGATTGCACATGCACAGATCGCCGATGATGACATCCAAGGCAGTGGGTGGAGCTTCCCACCGGTTTTACTACTGGTTCTTGCGAACCGGTCTGACCGGGGGCAACCCACCACTGCTATATCTAATCATGGGTTTGTTATGTTTTTCTAGTCACCTTAATTTAACATTATCAGTGAAGCTGAAACAGATTATAAAGTGAATTTGAGCAGTCCCATTTTGCAATTTTTTAGAAGAATATAATGGGGAAATGGGTAGAGTTTTAGGTACTTAACACCCATAATTTAATCACTGGCTTTGAAAGAGAAATCATTTGTGAATTTTCTTTCTAAATGTCACACAGTAGAAAAATCCTATTTTTTAAAAAAGTTTTATTTATCCCACTTTACAAGTGCATATTCAAAATAATGTCTTATTTAAGTCAGTGGGAATTATGTTGAGGTAAGTGAAGGGATGGATTCTCCTTACCTTTACTACCAGTTCGCAACGGGTTCGCACGCACATGCTCGCTTCACTCGCGTGTGCGCTCTTCTACGCATGCGCAGAAGCATTTTGATGATGTCAGGGTCAGTGAGTGGAGCCTCCTGCCAGTTTTACTATAGGTTCTATAGAACCGGTATGAACCAGGGGCAACCCACTCCTGGGTAAGTGCATGTAGAATTGCAACTTTTGCATGCATTGGATCATATTGGATAATTTTCAGTTTTTACATTTCTTAATATGAAGGTCTTGGTGGAGTTTGACCAACTTTCTGTTAGCTCAAGTACTGCATGCTTATTCAATCTGACAGGAAGAGAGAACTCAGCTGAATTCAAGAGGTTACTCATTTCTTCTTACAGGAAGGAGTGATCCTACCTTTATTAAAGGAGGCCATAATGAGATTTCTCCTGAAAAAAAAATTAGACCTAGAAGACTTAAATAAATGTAGGCCAATAACCAAAATTACTTTCTCAGACAAAGTCTGAATGGAAGTTTATTTATTTATCACATTTAGAGCTCTCCCATCTCACTCCAGAGTGGTGATGTACAATTAAAAACATAAAAACTATATCAAAATATTACATCTTAATAAAAGGAACCTGGTAAAACAAGGATAGAATAAATTAGGGGAGGATCTGTTTCTCCTCTGAGGGGAAGATATTACAAAGGATGGGAGAGATAGCAGAGAAGGCTCTCTTCCTGGACTCCACAGTCAAAATACTTTAATGGACTGGATCTGTAACATATCTTCTTCATCTGACCAAGTAGGATGGACAAATGTAATGGGGATAAGATAGTCTGTAAGTAAGTAACCTTCCCCATGCCATGTAAGGCATTTAAGATCATAACCAAATTGAGCAAGCCAAGTCACTACTTGTGAAGCATTAGAAGCATTTCTTAGTTCCATTTCCATTAGGCTTTAGAAATGGCATGGCCAATAAAATTGGTTTTCAATTCCATCAAACCATGTTATCATTCAGGAAAACATATTTATAATCTAGTCAAAATAAGTTTTCAGTGGTCCTATTCATACCTGGATAGTCCTCACCAAAAAGATGGGATATGCTTAAACTTATTCCATTATCAACACATCAGTATGCTGATCTCACACAGCTTTTTATCTTTTTCATCGGATCTAGTTGAGACAGTGGAAGCACTTAATTTACCTGAATGCGGTAATGGACTGGACAAATGCCAGAGAGTAAGTTCGCTTAATGGATGGTTTATTTGTACAATCTGTTCTGAAAAAGCTTACATTCCGACTAAAGAATCCACTTCATAATTTGGATATGATTCTAAATTCATCTTTGTTATTAGAGGCATTAGAATTAGAAGTATGAAGCACATTTTATCTGATTAACTTAACATGCTAGTTATGACCCTACTTGAATTGAGATAGCTTCACTATAGTCATTCATGTTCCTAATGACCTCTTGCTTAGATGACATCAATCCCTGATAATTGGAACTGTCTTTGGAAAGGATCCACAATTTGGAAAAAAAATATTAGTGCAAGAATTTGGAGTGAAACCGGGGATTAGGAACATATTGTGCCATTTTCATACAATCTTCATTGACTCCCTGTTTATTTCTGGTTAATTTAAAAAGTCAATATTATGTGGATAATAACTGGCAGCGACAATAACTTTTCATGCACATATGCACACCTGTGTATGTCTGTCTATGTCTATCCACTCTCTTGTTGATTTATATAAAGGCATAGAAAGTCTTAGAAAGAAAAAAAGGGAGTCAGAAGCAAATGATAAAATGATGTGAATATAGTTGAAGCGGAATTAGAATAAACCTTTCATTTTATCTATTAGTTCTGATATTAGTGTTCTGATTTTTCTCTGTTGCAAATGTTCAACTGTTAATCCATTTTACCTCTTTTCCCCATCAATTTACAATGTCAGTTTTAGAAAATTTATTTTTATTTTATTTTTATTTTATTTCCAATTTATATACCGCCCTTCTCCCTGAGGACTC
>WNWU01000006.1:42148760-42193609 GCA_012654045.1 Ptyas mucosa | reverse complement strand
GCTAGGACAGAGGAACATCCCCTGTCCCGAGCCCTCCAGAGATCATCAACCAACGCGACCAATGCCGTCTCTGTGCTGTGCCCAGACCTGAAACCCGACTGGAACGGATCCAGATAAGATGTTTCCTCCAGGAATTGTGGAAACTGTTGCGCAACCACACTCTCAACAACCTTCGCAATAAAGCGAAGGTTGGAGACAGGACGATAGTTAGCTAATACTGCTGGGTCCAGGGAAGGCTTCTTGAGGAGGGGCCTCACCACCGCCTCTTTCAAGGCGGCAGGGAAGTGACCCTCACTCAAGGAGGCGTTGATAATGCCCTGGAGCCAGCCTTGTGTAACCTCCCGGGAGGCCAGTACCAACCAGGAGGGACACGGGTCCAGTAAACATGTGGCCGCACTAAGTCTCCCCAAAATCCTGTCCACATCATCAGGAGTCACAAAGTCAAACTCTTCCCAGATAACATTCTCAAGACTATTCCCTGTCACCCCGCCCAGATCTACCCAGTCGGAGTCCAAATCCCCCCGAATCTGAGCAATTTTGTCATACAGGTATTGTCCGAAATCCTCCGCCCTGCCTTCCAAGGGGTCCTCCCGCACTCCTGCGTGAAGCAGAGAGCGGGTCACCCTGAACAGGGCAGCCGGACGATTCCCTGATGACGCAATAAATGCGGAAAAGTAGTTCAACTTTGCCGCCTTTATCGCCACTAGGTAGGTCTTAATATGCGACCTTACCAGTGTTCGATCAGATTCAGCGAGACTGGCCCTCCAACCACTCTCTAGGCGTCTTTTCCGGCGCTTCATCTCTCTCAGCTCCTCGGTAAACCAGGGAGCTGCTCGAGATCCGTACCGGGTCAGAGGCCGCAAAGGCACGACTCGATCCAAGGCTCCACCAGCTGCCCGATTCCAGGCAGCTACCAGGTCCTCGGCCGAGTCGTGTGCCAGATCCTCAGGAAACGGCCCAAGCTCCATCTGGAACCTATCAGGATCCATCAGGTGCCTGGGGCGGACCCATCTAGTTGGTTCCGCCTCCCTGCGGTGGGGTGTAGCGGTTCGGAGATCTAGGCGAAGGAGCGAGTGATCAGACCATGACAAGGGTTCTATGTCTATACCCCCTATAACCAGATCACTCAACCACTGGCCAGAGACAAAAATCATGTCCAGAGTATGCCCCCCCCCCTATGAGTGGGGCCATGAACTAATTGGGTCAGGTCCATGGCCGTCATGGAAGCCATGAACTCCCGAGCCACCTCAGACATTTCACCAACGGAAGGCAAGTTGAAATCACCCATGACCATAAGCCTGGGTGTATCCACTGCCACCGTGGCTATCACGTCGAGTAGCTCGGGCAGGGCTGTTGCCACGTGGCAGGGAGCCAGGTACGTGAGCAGCAAGCCCAACTGAACCCCATGACCCCATTTCATAAGGAGGGACTCACATCCGGCAATCTGTGGCACAGTGGTCTCCCTTGGACCTAGATCTTCGTTAATAATAACCGCTACCCCCCCGCCCCTCCCCTGGGCCCTTGGCTGATGGAATGCTCTGAAACCTGGTGGGCACATCTCAACCAGAGGGACCCCTCCCTCTGGACCCAACCAGGTTTCCGTAATACCTGCCAGGTCCGCTCCCCCCTCCTTTATAAGATCACAGATGAGGGGGGCCTTATTTACCACGGACCTGGCATTGCACAGCATCAACCGAAGGCCCAGATCCTGAGTATCTGTGCTACCTAGTGTCCGAGTGGAGCTTTGGAGACCGGGGCGAGCAATCGCTCTCAAATAGCGAGTGCGCGCCCCCGACACATGATGTGGTCCCCTGCTCCTGCCATATCTGCCCCTCCCAACTACCGTGCTGATGGTGCAACCCTCATAAATATGATCCTCTGTCCCCCCTCCAATCCCTCGTTCTGCACCCCCCGAACCGTTACCCCATGCCGGGCTAGGCTCTGACCATGGAGGATGACCCCCCCCATCCCCATCGGTCGTCTTCTCAATTCCCCTTAAAAAATTATTACAAACCCCCCTCCCCGGATCCCTTAAAATCTTATTAAAACACTTCACCAAAAAGCCCCACACACCCTTCTTTGCATCATACCATCTCTCCGGACTCCAAAGTCCGTCATCGAGATAGGCCCTTGGTAAGGTGGAGGGCCAAACCTGCACGAGGGGGGAATCTCGCAGGGCAAGCAATTCAGATACTGAGTACATCAAGACCCTTGGGGGGGGGGGGAATAGTCCAAGGTCAGAGACCACCAGATGTTAAAAACATAGAGGGACAGAATTCTGATCCATGGTCCAAGTCACCGGGCTCCATTGCCCTCTCACAGCAATGGAGGGGAAGGCAGATACAATTCAACCCCCGGAAGTATCCTGGCCGGCTCTCCTCTCACAAGGCCGGCCAGGAAAACTAGATGATAATCCAGGAGTGAGATGGCCATACTCCGCCTTCCATTGGCCTCAGGTCCATGGTTCCAGTGCCCCCTTGGGTTAGGAGCGTCAAGGGGTCGAATCCTCCAGCTCACACAGAGTGTTCAAATAGTTCAGGAGATATCTTCCGGGGCAGGAAATAGATGGCAATATGAGGGGGGGGGGAGAGTGGAAATAGTTCAGCAGACCAAATAAATGGGGCTGTTATGGCAATAACAAGGTCTAACAAGGTCTAAGCATGGTCCGGGAAGAAGGAGGGGTGGGGGAAGTTCAGACAGCAAGAGTCTGTAGTCATTCACCGACCCCACAAATCCCTCAAGCTTCCACTGTAGATGTAGTACTCCCCTATTTTCACCCTCCAGATCACCTAAAGGGGGGAGGGGACTGGGGGATTCCAGGTCCGTATGGGGACAGCCCATCCCCACGGCCAAGCACCCTCCGGCCGCTCGGGGGATACTTTCCAATCCTCTGGAAAACCTCCATTCTGCAGTTACTGCTAAAAAATCCCACATCGGCATTGTAGATATCTGCAGGCCCTTACAGGCCGCCCCGACCTCGGCCGCCATCCCTGCAGTCGTCGCTGCGGCCGCCGCCACCACCGTCGACATCGCTGCCATTGGCCCTTCCGCTGTCGCCCCCAGCCGCCCCTCGCCTCCAAAGATCTCATACGAGGCATCGAGGGGCGTGGGGAACCTCCGCAGGGGGCCCCAGCATCGTCGTCTTCGAGGCCGCTGCCGTCGCCCCGCCAGCCGCAGGTAGCCGCCGATATCGCCCTGGCTGTTCCGCCAGGCCTGTGAAGCCGCGCCCACTCTCTAGCGGCGTCTCCTGCCGTCTTCCCTGAAGCCGTTTTTTCCGGCTTTTTTCTCGGAGCTGGGATGGTCCGGAGAGCTGACGAAGCTCTCAAAAATGAATCTGTGTGGAGATATATAGAGATATTAGTGCACTTCTGTCCCTCTGTCCTTTTCATGTGACTCTTTCCTATGTACGTATTTAAAAGGTGGTTCAACAGTTCAGATGCTGGGCTTGACAGCTGGAAAACCAGCAAACCAGATTAGAGACCTGAATGACACACAACAGGATGAGCTCCCATCCTCACCCCAGTTCCTGCCAACCTAGCGGTTCGAAAGCATGCAAATGCAAGTAGATAAATAGGTACCATTTTGATGGAAGGTAACTCTGTGACATCATGCTGGCCACTTGACCATGGAAATGTCTTCACACAGCACTGGTTCAGTGGCCTTAAAATGTAGATAAACAGCATTCCCTAGAGTACTCCCCCAGCTAGTGGAGTAAAAACCACAGGGATTCCTTACCTCCTTTTCCCCCTAGAACAGAATTCATGTTGATCCTGCATTATACCTAATATTAAGTTTGTTTCAGCATACTTTCCCCTAACATAGTCCATGTAGAATACAGAACAACAACAACAACAAATCTCTAAATTCACAAATTCTGTGAATACATTGATTCCTAAATAGATTTAAGTGATCTGAACTGGTTATATTTAAACAGCTGAACAAATTTCTTTGCCATCTTTGTGGAAATGTTAACTTTTATGCAAGAAAGAGAGTGAGAGAGGGCCAATCACACTTTACTTCAAGAGATCCTTCTCCAACTTGGCAGGTTTCTAAATTTGTCAAGATTAGAACTGGTAGATATTTCAGCTACCATGACATGAAGAAACATTTGGAAGCTGCTCACTTAGAGGTATTGAGTTTTCCTATTTTAAGACCCAAGAGTATTAAAGCACAGTATTAACCCTCATTAAATGAGGCTTATTTCCACTTTTTGTTTATTGTACCCATATTTTCCGCAAATAATTAATAGCAGTTTCCAGAGTCAAACATACATTAGAAACATAATACATCAAATACCAGGTATCAATGGAACCACATTTTTAAACAGCAGTCCATTGAAGAAATGTCGTATTTTTGTATTAAAAATTAGCTAGAAATAAAATGAAGTTCAGGTTGTCTTCAAGAACCCAAAGAGCAAAGGCATGTGTATCTTCTAAGGAAATGTCTTCAAATTACTCAATCTCTGTCACTTAAGATTTTAAATATCATTCATCATTTATTTGAGCCTTGATATGGCAAGTAATCAATGCAAGTGGCAAGAAAGAGGTATGATGTGCTTTGAGTAAGGATGGGGGTGGGGGAATCAAGTTCACATTTTAATGCATTAGTTTGTATTTGAACACTCCTAAATCAATAGGAAACATATTTCTCCTATTAAAGTACATTTTCCAAATGCTGTAATACAGGTCTTTCATTAAAAATATATAAAAATAAAAATAGTCTACTATTTATTATATATGGTACTGCTCCAGGGTCTCATAAACCTGCCTGATGTTGTTTTAACTTGACATTGCTACATGTATCATCACCAGTGCCTTCTTGTCCTCATCTTCCAGCACGATGTTTGGTTCACTGACCATTACCTACTTGTCCACCTGGATGTGGAAGTTCCACAGGAACTTATTTCTTAGTATGCTGTTCATTGGCTTGTGGGAAACCAAAACTCTGCGCATCAATACAGTAAAATCATTTTAACTTCTGGACTCTTTGTTGGGGATGGGGGCACTTAGAGGTTAGTAGTTGTATCAGGGTATCAGTTTAACTAATTTTTATTACTTCACTTTAAAAATGAGGTAAGCTCTGAAATTCTCCCCCTCCACCAGACCAGAGGTGGGTTTCAGCAGGTTCTGACCAGCTCTAGAGAACCGGTAGTGGAAATTTTGAGTAGTTTGGAGAACTGGTAAATACCACCTCTGACTGACCCTGCCCTGATCTATTCTCTGCCTCCCGAGTCCCAGCTGATTGAGAAGAAATGAAGATTTTGCAGTAACCTTCCCCTGGAGTGGGGAGGGAATGGAGATTTGTGTCAGGTTCCAAACAGAAGGAAATAAAAGGAGACAAACCTGGATGGCTACTACCTTAGTTTAATCACTTCTTGGCACTCACTGGCAATCACAGATGAAAATCTTGTTAAGGCTACTGCCCTGTGCTTCCCACCATTTATCCATTAGTTATCACCACCCAACCAATCACATGTGCTGCTCCCTGCCATGTGACCCAGAAGTTGGCTTATGTTTAATTCTTGAGTATTTACAATCAGCATCTAAACGGTTAATTCACTTGAGTATTTACAACCAGCATCTAAACAGTTAATTTACTTGTTATTTCCGGCTGGCCGTGATGATGTCATCCCCCAGCTATTCCCTCCCGTCAATCCTATCAGTTCCTGGGAGGCTCGAGGAAGTAGATGCTGGGCTGAAACGAGGTTTGTCCGTTCCTCCCCCCAAGAATGGCAGCACCATGCCGACAGCACACTGGAGCTGACAATTTTACAGTATCGTCCCCCTGCCATGCCCACCAAGGCATGCCCACCAAGCCATGCCATGCCACATCCACCAAGCCACGCCCACAGAACCAGTAGTGAAAAATTCTGACCCCCACCACTGCACCAGACCACCATGTTCTACCAAATGATTCCACTGACTTTCAGGGCAAGTTCAAGTTAGATTAGGCTACATTTTGCTCCATGCTTTAGAACAGTTGCTATGATGGTCACCATTATTTCCCTCTATTTCTATTAATATATACAAATATATATTATAGAAAATCATCTGATTTTTTTTTTGTACCCATCTGCATTCAGTTTGCTAACAGAACATTTCCATCAGAAAAATTTGGGAATTTTGGAATGCTGTGCTCTTGTATGTATTTAATTATGTGGTGCTTGAGGGTTGAGTGAATGTTCTGATTTTCTGTCCTACTCTTCCATGGACTGCCTAATTTTTAAGGAAAGAGTTCACGATGGAAGTTTTCCCGTTGGGTCATTTTAATCATGGTATGGTTATTCTAAGTGCTAAGGAGTAGGAGATCCTTGAAAATTTCTCCTTCCCTTAGATAAATCATCTACCCAATTTTTATGTCTACAAATTGGATAGAGAATTTTGAAAAATGATTTCTGCCCAGTGTTAATATTGTCCACTATAGAAGTAAAGGGCATTTCAGAGGCCTGACAATTTGGAGACATAAACCAAAGCAAGATAATGCTCAAATTTACTGCTCTACACGCACGTACATGGAGATGCAAGCACACAAAATAAATAGTGTAATTACAGTTAATGAAAAGTGTCTGCAAGTGGAGGAATTTATATCTTCTGCTTTCACAAAAGACCATCTTGTCTCGTTTTTGCATTCATTTCTGAATGTTAATGTCACCTGTCACAAAATTCCCCTGATTATTTGCAGACAATTTTTTTTAAATATATATATAAGGCTATAATCTTAAAGTTGAAAATTGTTCACTCTCAGGGTTTAGGATGTTAATCTAAATGTAGCTTATGAAACATAGCTTTAAAAAGCTACGTGTCTTTCTTTTCATTGTGAGTGATCTATTGTGATAATATTGTGCTGATTGTTTCTCCTTCTCTGTAATCATAAGGCACTCTTAAAATGCACTGTTTTAGAGCCAGACTTTTAGATCTTGCTGAGAATTGAACTGCGAACAGAGCCCTAGATACCAGAATTATGCTCTCTGTCTTGGAGCTGCAGCTGAAAAACACTTAGCAACACTCTGTGAGTGAAGATTTTGAAGGACATTGTTGACTGCAATGGCCTTGGCCCCTTTCATTTACTGTTAATCCGCTTACCATCACTCCAGGGAAAGAGGAGAGCAACTCCTGCCAACGTAGACTCCCTTTTCCATCTTCGTTATTCTTAGAGGAGCACAAGCAAATATTTGTATTGATGGAAGATTATTAACAACTTCATATGTCCCTGTTGATTTCAGGAACAATAGTTTTATCTGCTTCTTTCTTTCTTTGTTTCAATCACCTACCAACCTCATAAAAGGCATGTTTTCCTCATCTTTTGTATGGAAAGCTTTTTAAATGAATAATAGAATTGAAATCTACCTTATATATTATTGTATAGATAGTCCTCCACTTACAACAGTTCACTTGGTGACTGTTCAAACTTACAACGACACTGAAAAAAGTGACTTGTGACCATTTTTCAAACTTATCACCGTTGCAACATCCCCATGGTCACATGATGTACATTCAGGTGCTTGACAACTGATTCACATTTATGACAGTTGCAGTGTCCTGAGTTCACCTTTTGCGACCTTCTGACAAGCAAAGTCAATGGAGAAATCAGATTCACTTAACAGCCATGTTACTAATTTAACAACTGCGGTGATTCACTTAACAAGAAAAGTCGTAAAATGGGACAAACTCACTTTGTTTCCCTTAGCAACATAAATTTTGGGCTCAGTTGTGGTCATAACTCGAGGACTACCTGTATATTGATCCACTGTGCATGGGGAAAAAATAGCAAATGTTGGACATCATGCAAAATGGACACTTCTCCATTTGGTAATGTTTCTGAGGATTCATTAGTTTTGAAGAACATCTCAAATGTCAACAGAACCAGGCCACTCTGAAATTTCTCTCTTCCCTTCTCTAGTGTGTGTATTCCTCCTAAGGCAGAGGTGTCAAACTCAAGGCCTGGGGCCCGGATCCGGCCCAGGGTGCTTAGATCTGGCCCCTGGGGCCGCCCTGGAAACAATGAAGGACTGGCCCGCAATGTCTCTGCCAGTGAAAATGGAGCTCGGGAGGGCTGTGGGCAGGAGGCCATCGCAGGCGAAAACAGAGCTCCGGAGCTCGTTTTCACTGGCAGAGCGCTCAGGCCATCACAGGCACCCCCCAACACAAATGACATCAAGCTGACCACACCCACCCTGGCCACCTGAGGTCAAACACAACCCTGATGCGACCCTCAATGAAATAGAGTTTGTCACCCCTGTCCCAAGAGGAACAAATTAACAGCAGCTTTTATTACTTCTTTGACACTGTAGCAATAAAAACCTTACGTATCCAGTGACAGGGCCTCATTTTTACAAGCTGCAATGCACCACCCTGACAAGAGCATGACTAATGCTCTTCTATAGTACTATTGATTTTTTTTTTTAATGTGAAGGGTTTTCATGTTCATTTCCAATGGAGGAAATCCCTGCCAACTTTTTCCCCCTTCACATATAAAGTTCTGGCTCTGCCAGGGTTCAGGGGGAAAAAAAATCCCTGGTGCTTGATAGTAACTCATTGTAATGTGCAGCGTAAAGTGATTCAGGGCTTTGCCCTTCAAGCACAAAGATTTGTGGAGGTGGTATTGGTGGGTTAATGAACTAAACTATCACATTAAAAGAGCACAGTTCATTTTCCAATGAGCTCCCTTACCATACAGATTAAGGCCTGATTCTTTGCTGATATAGGTCCTGGGTGATGTTGTACAGGTTAATTCTCCTTGGCGAATGGTCAACCTACAGAGGAATGGCCACAATCCAGAAATGAAAACCTGAAACCCATCTGCTTGCCTTCTGGAGTGATTCAATTAGGATTCCTTGAAACAATGCCCTGCCTTGGCTTCCCCCGAACTCTAATCTACAGACTAGATTTTAAAAATTAATGTGTGGGTTTTTACGGTTAGTCTTTTAATCCTTGCCACCACTCTATGCCTCTCCCCTTCACTTTAATAGGTGGATGAGAGGCTAAATTAAGGCACACTCAAAGCATCATCATAGAAGCCAGCAGTTGATTATCGATTAGATATGTCTTGACTGAAGGAAATGTTTAACCCCTCTTTTAGGGAAACATCTTCACAAGACAATTTAAATATAGCTAGAACACACAGTTTTTAGCACAGTTAAGAACTAACACTTGTAAAATCAACATTTTCCCCATTCCGATGTATAGCACATCCCAATTCATCCAACCACAGCCTGGAAGAAAGATATTTCCAGAATTAGTTTAAACAACTTTATTCATGAGGTCATAACTATCCTCTTAAAGGAATTTTAAAGATACAGGGCTACCTCCAAGTAAGCCCTTTTTTTGAGATTTACTGAATTAACTATTATTTCTTTTCTTTTCTTTTTCTTTTTTTGCAGATGAGAGGAAAGTAAAGATTTTGACACCTTGTCATGCTCATAGAGATGTAAATCATTCTTCACCTAGACTAATCCCAAATTATTTAGGGCAAGGATGAATAGGTTTCTCCTACTTGTGGGGAACTTTATATTATTGTGTTTGGTTAACTTTTCAAAATAGAGCATCCTGACATTAATTGAGGAACATAGATAGATAGATAGATAGATAGATAGATAGATAGATAGATAGATAGTAGATAGATAGAGAGATAGATAGATAGATAGATAGATAGATAGATAGATAGAGATAGAGATAGACAGAGATAAGGTAAAGGTTCCCCTCTCACTTATGTATTAGTCATTCCTGACTCTAGGGGGCAGTGCTAATCTCCATTTCAAAATCAAAGAGCTAGTGCTGTCCGAAGACATCTCTGTGGTCATGTGGCTGGCATGACTAAACACCAAAGGCGCATGGAACGCTGTTACCTTCCCACCAAAGGTGGTCCCTCTACTTGCATTTTTTTACATGCTTTCGAACTGCTAGGGTGGCAGAAGCTGGGACAAGTAACGGGAGCTCACCCCATTACGCAGCACTTGGGATTCGAACTACTGAACTGCCAACCTTTTGATCAACAAACTCATCATCTTAGCCACCGAGCTACCGCATCCTGAGATGAGATAGAGATATATGTAGGTTCTATTGGTTATACTGTTATAGTTAAATTTTCCCCTGATTTGGAAATTTTGGGGCTTTCTTTTCCCTTTCTTGTTTTTCTTTTCTATGTCTTCAAATATGTAGTCTTTATTTCTTCAGATATATCTGACATAGCATGAATAGGTGGAATAAAGAGAAGTTATTTTTTTTTAACATTTAAATAAGTAACCAAATTAACTTGTTTGATTTAATACTAACTTAAAAACATATATTTATAAACCTATCCTTTTGACCAATGGAGGTTCCCCTAGGACTAGGAATCTCTGATTTTTCCATCCATATCTCCCAATCCCTCTCTTCTCAGTTTATTTATTTATTTTTTATATTCTATCTTTTAAAAAATAAATAATTCATAGTGGTGAAAATACCTAATGTGATTATTTTCTCCTATTGTCCTCACAACAATAACCTTGTGATGTAGTTTGGGGGGAGATAGAGAGATGGGCCTGAGGACACCAGTTTTCATTTCTAGAAATAACTAAATGGGACTAGAACTCACGGTCTCCTGGTTTCTAGCCTGATGCCTGAACATGGGAGGAGCTTCTATATATTGCATTACTCTGAGGGATAGTTCTGACACCCAATCATCATAAGCTCCCACTATTTTGTTACTCAAGATGTTTGGGAATGGTCAGATTTTGAGTTTAAATCTTTCAAAGGACCACATATTGTTGTTTTCTGATTTTAGATATTTAAAAAATCCATGACAGAAAATGAGAAAAGGTACAGTAACTAGTTCAATATTATCTAAAACAATTTAGCAGCTTTATATACAATCTGTTTACATTCAATACTGCTGCTGCATAGTTACTTTTTGTATTATTATTGTATATGCAGCTGAGACATTTGACTATTATTGAATCTAACTTCAATGGGTGTTGGATGCAAATTATTTTGCTCCATTAAAAAACATTTTTTGTTTCTTTTGTTAAATGTATACATGCACTTTCAAAAGCAACTTTTCTAACATAAATCTTTGGGATGTGTGGGTCTCTGCCAATTTTGTACACATCAAGCCATTATTTTGTTGTTGTGGTTGATTTCAGATTTCCCAGGTATACAACGTTGGTTTTTTAATTAATGAAAATGATAAATCCTAGCTGCTTCTATTCATTGCAGCTTGCTGTGTTGCAATAAATCTGATAGATCACACCATTTTGTTGTAAAATAAATCTATGCTGGATTACTTTTACATCTTCTCTTTTAACTCTTCCCAAATTGAGTGGGAAAATCTGGATGGGAATAATAAGCAGCTAGAGGTTCCCAGTTGTGAATTAGTCCATTTTCACTTAAATTCTACTTCAGGTGTCCCTGACTGAAGATGGAAAGGGAAAGAATACAATTGATGATAAGTGCCTAAGTATGGCTTATATGTATGAGGTAAGCAATAAACCACAGGAGCAGTACCAAATGTGTTTTGTGCAATACAGAACATGCATTTAGGCTCTTCCTTATTTTCTGTTTTACCAACAATCAGGTTGCTATAATGATGCTTCTGGAAACAGTTTGTAAATCAATATCCAAGCACTTTAATCATGTTTGCAAAACAATATGGACTTTTTAGGAAAAGGTCTCAGGGATGCGGTGAATACTTGGTCAAAGAAGAAGAGAAAATAAAAGATATACGTAACACAAGCCAGTTGTGGAGGGAGGAAAAAAATACTATGTTGGGATTCATTAGGGAATAAATTAGAATTTTAATTGGCAATATGATTATACCTTCACCTATTATTCTGCTTCATAGAATACCGTATGTAACGTTCCAGATGTGCATGGGGAAAAAACCTACAGAAAAGGACAGTGAAAATTAGCAATGGGCTCAAAAACTCTTTAGAATGTTGTTCTGTGGTTCATATTGTTAGTTTAAAGAAAAATCATAAATGGTGATATGGTGTATAAGAAATATAAAGTGCTTAGAGAGAAATCTTGACCCCTATCTCACAATAGAAAACTGAATTCATCTAGTGAAGCTGAATAATGAAAACACGATGACAGTGTAAATAAATCCTTCTTCCCCACCATGGTTGGGGAAGATCCCCTCACCCCCCGCCCCCCCGGGCAGGTTAGACAGACTAAACAGCACAAGTTTAATTTGACTTCACTCCCATCCACTTTCTGAAATGGAAGCATTTCATGCTAAGACTAATTGGATGAGAGATTATCAAATGATGTAAAACTATTTTTGTCTTGCCATAATCACAGCAAGAGAGGCTGGTACGATAAGTGTAATTCCTTTTTCTTTGGTAAATTTGCTTCTATAGATTATCTCCAGTAAGAAAATATTCTTGGAGCTTCTACAATTTATCCATCTGATTTTGACCATTTTGACTGGCTGGCTCTTTCAAGACCTATTTCAAAAGGAATCCCCAAATATTGCTCTCCGAGTCTTCTGCCTGGACAACATGTGCATAAACATTAGTGAGATTCCAAAATCTGTGTACAAAAGTGCAGTTCTCTTCAATTCACTTATATGAACAAAGGGAACCTGGATCAGAAGGTTTAGGTGAAAGATTTCTCATGAAACATATAGCAACCATTCAAAAAGCCAGCACCAGCTTATCCTTTGGTGGCCAATGGCTGAACTAATGACCTAGAATGAAACAGCCCAATTGTCTAATACTGAGAGACATCAAGCTGTCCCATTAACCCTGCAAATGTCCTGAATTTATTGGCAGCTGTTTGGTTGTGTTAGTCTGTGGTTTACTAGGGTTTGGTTATCTAATTCTCCTGGCACCTAAATAACTTTTTTTTTTTTAAAGAGAAACTGCTTGACTCCATCACATACCATAACGTGGGTGTTTCTGTTATGAATTTGGCCCTACTGGTGCAAAAACTGAATTATCAGACCCCTAAGGATCCAGAGGGAGGAAGTAAGGGCAAGCTAGCTTTATTGGAAAAGGATTCTCAGTTTTGCTGAAGGCTTTTCTTCCCCAGAATCTCAAGAATACTATAAGTGAAAAACATATTAGAAAAACAAAAGAGGTGGAGGAAGCAGGGAATAAAATACACACAGAAAAATTAAATGGCCAAGTCTAGTTCTCCAGGACCAGCATATATGAAACTGAAACAACCCCCCCCACACACACACTCCAAAAGAAGAAGGAAGGAAGGAAGGAAGGAAGGAAGGAAGGAAGGAAGGAAGGAAAGAAGGAAGGAAGGAAGGAAGGAAGGAAGGAAGGAAGGAAGGAAGGAAGGAAGGAAGGAAGGAAGGTTAATGCAGAATTCTACATTGTTAGTCAGAATGGATTTGTGTGAGAAAGAAATACCCTAGAAGTACGTAAACCCTTAAATATTTCCCTGGGAGTAAATCTGATTAATCTCAATGGGGGCTGAACAGACAAACCAAGTCATACAGTTGACGCTCTCATAAAAGTACAGTCCATACGTATGACAGAAAGAACATCCATAAAACATTGTGTTTGATTTTACAAGGAGATTTTGATAAAGATGAGCGATATGCTAGAATCCACTGCTCACTGTCAATTTGAGGACTGAACTGATGTAGTGGTTAAGGCGGTGAACTACAACTTTGAAGACAGTGAGTATAGTGTTCTCTTAGCCCACGAGTGTCAAACTCGATTGCATCACGTGACATATCATGATGTATCACAATGGTTTTTGCCTTTGAGGACACTGGATGGGCATGGCCTATGCGTGACACATCCAGCCTGCAGGCCACCAGTTTGACAGGCCTATCTTAGACGTAGAAGTTATCACTTTGAGCTGTGCAAAATACAGACAGAATAAAAATCTAATAAATAAATAACTGCAGCTTCTACTTTACATGTCTATTGAAACACAGAACTGAAAAGTATACTCAAATGGATGCTTTTATCAGCACTTTCTATAACTTACCATATATACTCGAATATAAGCTGAGTTTTTCAGCATGTTTTTCAGGCTGAAAAAGCCCCCCTTGGCTTATATTCAAGTCACGAAAAAAAATGCCTTTTTAAAAGAAAACAAATGAGTAGACCCCTGTCTGCAAAAATAGAAAAAACAGCCCCTTTCAGCGTCAGTATAGGTTAATTACCATAAGTTGATTTGAAGAGCCTCCCGACTCTCAGCTGATTTGCTCTCAGGTGTTTTACTGGGGGTCTGTTGCTAGCTAGTTGCAAAGAGGTAAATTGCTGGAGCATTTTCCCTCCCCCTCCCAGCTATGCTAAAAAAGCGAAACTGAAACTAAAGCAGGGGCTTTGCTGCAACTTAACAAAATGAGGCAGAGAGAGATTTCTTTTTCTTTTGCTTGCAACGTTGGAAAGGCAGATTTCTTTTTCCTCATCAAAAAAAGTAGGTGCATACAATGGGAAATTCATGGCAAATGGCAAAAGAGGAGAGTTCAAGATTTTAAAACACAAAAGAAAAAGCTCTATTTAACTAGGGAATTGTAATAATTGAGATACTATTAATTGTATATTCTGTTGAAAGCAGAAATGGTTAAGTTGTGGTTTGGAAGAATATATGGGGGAAATTATTTGGTTTATTATTATTGGTAAATATAATTACCGGTAATTGATCTGTAAGAAATTGGATTGCATGGAAATAATAGGAATATTCATGTTCATATTGATTAATATACAAAAAAGATAGTTATATAACTAATTGATTTATATTAAAATGTTGAATTTGTATTGAACAACTGTAATATTACATAATTAACCAATGTGAGGATGGATATAAAAATAGATGACAATGGGAAGGGGTATAATATAGAATAGAAGTGAAAAATTGAATTTGATTAAGATTAGAGATGAGGATGAAGGGTAATATTGGTTTTTTTAAAAAATAGATGAGGAATAAATATGGCAAATATAGAAATTGTAAATTTAAGTGAAATGACTGAACACTGTTTAAATTTGTGAACCGGCCAAATACTCTCTTCAAAGAAAATACATTGTATGTTTGTATATGTGTTTCTAATTATTGCTATTTATTCATATTTGTTCTCTTTTATTCTTTAAAGTTTAACAATTCATTCTTTATCTTAATATCTTTATATTTGTTTGGGGTTGGTTTTCTTCCCTTTCATCTTTTTTATTGTACAGCAATCTTTCTCTTCAAACCTACCACCTCTCTCTTTGAGGAAGGCGGGAGAAAGAGAATGAGAGAGTGAGTGGAGGAGAGAGAGAGAGAAAGAGGGGGAGAGAGAAAGAATGAGAAAGAGAGGGGGAGAGAGAAATGGTGATAAGATAGGGCAAAAATGTAAAATGTGAGGACAGTTGTAAGTTCGAGGACTGGTCACAAGTGTGAGGACCAGTCAAAAATTACTTTTTCAGCCCTCTGAGTAGTGCATATGCACAAAAGGACTACCCAGAGGGCTGAAAAAAGTGATTTCTGACAGGTCCTTGCACTTTTGACCAGTCTTTTTTTTATTTTGAAATTTACCAGTGGCCGCTGCATTTCCCACCCCCGGATTATACCCGAGTCAATAAGTTTTCCCAGTTTTTTATGGTAAAATTGGGGGTCTCGGCTTATATTCAGGTCGGCTTATACTCGAGTATATACGGTATGTGCCTTTTTGCATGATTTTTTTTTAATGACCATGACCTTACGTTATTTTACAATGTAGCTTTTTTTTTCTGGGATATCTTTCTTCCTACTATGAAAATTTTTCATTTGTGCATTCTTCTTAACATGTAAAAATTTCATTTGTGCATTTTTGAGTAGTAAAGTTCATTGCAGAGGTCAGACAAGCAGACATGTGCAACAAGCAGAAATGTTTTGCGTAGGTTTCAACATATAGTTCTAGGACAACAATTGCATTAACTTTGTGTTTAGTTTTAATTTAATTAATCTGTCTCATACAGAGAGGATTTTTATATTTGTAGAAAACCGTATCAAAATGTGCACATTTCTCTGTCTCTCCTCCCCCATCCCAAACTGGAAGACTGTCAATGTGCAATTTGATTTCTTTACTTACTTGGCTTCCTTTAGAAGTTTTTTTTTTAAAAAAAGTTTGAATTTAGGCTAGAAAAGACAGCATGTACCTCTTTATTTCAATTTATAACTAGAACCAGATTATTATTAAACATCTGAAAGCCATTTTTTGCCATTCTGAATAGATTTTTTTTTACTGAATTTATGTCTTTCCCATGGCCCAATGTTTCAAGGAAATAAATAATAAAAAAAACAAGGTACTGCAGTCAGCCCATATTATAGTCGTGTATAGCACATACCATATTGGATTATTTACTTTGCTCTTGAGAGGTTTAATTACTTATTTCTTCACTAATATAAAGGGCCTACTATTATAATTTATAGAACTCAATTCAGTTTGCAAAAGCAAGAGTTCAGATAAGTAAGTTGTCACCTGACCACTTGCTAAATGTCTTTGGACATTTTTTTTTTTTACATGAAGTTATCTGCTACATATTATTAATAACTTCTGCCTTTCCCCAAGAAGCTCACCATCACACAGATGGGACATTTGTTACAATTTTATAAAAGCCTTGTGAGAACCCTGGAAACTGGGAAACATTCAAGGGAATCTTAACGAGTTACTTCAAATATTTTTTTAGTGTGTGCCCAAATTTTTACTGCAGCTTCTCAGCTGTTCATTTCAAAATGTTTCTCAGCTGTTCATTTCAAAATGTGTTTCTGAGCTGGCAAACGGTTACTCTATGCCACATCTTTCTGTCATGATGTCTTTCTTGTGATTTACCATATTTTTCAGAGTAAGATGCACCTTTCCCCCCTAAAAAAGATGGTGAAAATCTGGGTGCGTTTTATACTCTGAATGTAGCCCTGCCCAGCTTCTCAAATGGCGATTTCAGAGGCTGAAAAAAGCATCAGAAACGAAGCTTCGGAAAAAAAGCCCCCAAACAGAGCTTCAGAGGCTTTTTTTTTTCTGAAGCTCTGTTTCAGAGGCTTTCAAAGACAGGAAAAACAGTTTTTTCTGAAACAAGAGTTTCAGAAATAGGAAAAAAAAGCAATAAAATAAATAAAATGAAGGCACAGAGCTCACAACCAAGGAACCTGTAAAATTCACCTCTGGAAACAGCTGATTTGGAGTATTCCGGGAGGCTGATCCACCTGCCAATCAGCTTTTTTCTTATTTTCCTCCCCAAAAACTAAGGTGCATCTTGTACTCCGAAAAATATGGTAATGGAAAAGGAGAAATCCAGAGAGAAGCTACAAAACCAGAGGTGAAATGCTCCCAGTTCGGACTGGATCGCCTGATTCAGTACCGATGGTGGCGGGTGGTTTGGAGAACCGGTAGCAAAAATTCCTGTGCCCCCCCCCCCACCATGCCCAGCTGAGCTGCCTGATCGGCAGAGGCTTTTTTTTTTTTTGTTATTTTTAAAAGCATTTTTTCTACAACCTCTTCTGAGGGAAAAATGCTTTTAAAAATAACAAAAAAAAAAAAAGCCTCTGATGATTCCGTGGCTCAGCTGGGATTGTCAGAGGCTTTTCAAAGCATTTTTTTCTGCAACCTCTTGGCCGAAGAGGTTTTCAATGCTTTGAAAAGTCTCTGACGATCCCAGCTGAGCTGCCTGATCGGCAGACGCTTTTCAAAGCATTAGAAAAATGCTTTGAAAGGGTTTTTTTTAAAAAAAGTTGGCCACGCCCACCCAGTCACATTACCTCCCCCCACCAAGCCACGCCCACAGAACCGGTAGTAACAAATTTTACATTTCACCCCTGTACAAAACCATAGGAGAGCTGATTGGAAAAAGAAAGACAGGAGGTGTCTATCATCCCTCTGTCACCTTCTAACTTCAGTAGTGAAAGAATGCCACACCCAGTCATGAGAATTGCACCAACATTTTTTCTCACTTGACCTCACTTAGAATAGAAATTTTCTTTGATCAGCTGGGATGAGGAGTATAGAAAAATAGTTCCACAACCCACTCATTTTCTCTACTTTTTTTCTCCCTTTAGAATTAATCTATCCAGACAATATATTAAAGATCTATGGAACAGCTATTTCACTTTCTCTTTTTTATTGAAAAATTATCACAAGAGTCGAAAACTGAGAAGCAGAGAAGAAAAGGTTTTAAAGTCTTATCCTTTGTGTGATCCTGGTCTTCACTCAGCTGCCATTTATATTTCATGAACTTTAAGCATTGGTTTTCCCTAAAACTGCTCTCTCCAGGAAGTGCAGCAATGGGATGAGGTGCTGTTGTTACATGATCTGCCCTATAAGATGGTCTTGTCATCTCAGCTTTGTTCTCTTTGAATCTGCAGAGCCCACATTCTCAAAGGCACAAGGAAAGCAGCTATAAGCTGTTCAAAAGACCTTCCAAATCAGGTAGGAACTTGCAGTCTCATGATCTGCCTGCATTTTTCAGATCCTGTTTATAACCCAGCCAAGCCCTCCCAAATTTCAGTACCCAAAGTAAATGGCAAACATTCCAAAGTTGATTATATTAAAAATTAATATAGAATGTTGGAAATAGAATATTGAGCCTTCAATGGTTTTTTAAGTAGACTTTCAAAAATTCCAAAAAGGGGATGAAAGTGAAAATCACCTTTATCTTTTCCAGTAACATCTCTGTAACAGCATCATCTCCATCTCAATTCCCACTTGGGGTCAGAGGGGCACACAATGGTTACCAATCTCCCTGTAGTGCATGATTAGTTGAATTTTGTATTCACATTTATAACCCATTTGTCTATTCATTTACTGATTCTCCGTGTTATAATCAAAGTTCTTTGACATTGGCCATATTAATGGGGAAAAGAATCAGTGTATATATTGCTCTTCATGATTCTCCATAAATACAGGTGGGGACTTAGTCCCTAGTAGCAGTAATATAGATGATGAGCCACAAAATGTTGAAGCAGATGTCAGCCTGAGAAATCTCCTCCAGGAAAAGAATTGTGTTATATTTCTCAACCTGTGCTGGAGAGTTTATTGACAGAAATTGTTCCAAAGCACCATAAAAGCATGTTGTGTTCATTAGGGCAAGAGAAGGGAGCCCTTCCAGTTGAAGTTATTAGAATGTCTGTCTTAGATTAAAGTCCCATTTGGGGTCAACAGATGTTCACATGATAATTAGTTTGATAGGTTAATTACTTTAGTGTCAGCAGTGAAACATCAGATATGAAACAACAGAGCCACCTGAAAAGAATAAGCTGGCTGAGACAGGTTGATGATAGATAATGAAAGACAAAGCCATGAAACCTAGGAGCAAAAATAATTGAAGTTTTTATCCAGATGAACAATACCATGAAAACAAGTTCTGGGATAATATTATTTATATAAGGAAAATGTTGCAGTAAACCTTGGAATCATTCAATTAATTCAATGGGGTGTATCTGCACTTTTTTTGTTTTTTTGTTGCCAGAATAGCAACTAGTTTGGGGGAAAGCAAAAAAAGATGAAGTTACATTGTATTCACCCTACTTCCACACCCAAATCAGGGGTGCTATTCAGCAGGTTCGGACAGGTTCTGGAGAACTGTAGCGGAAAGTTTGAGTAGTTTGGAGAACCAGCAAATACCACCTCTGGCTGGTCCCAGAGTGGGGTGGGAATGGAGATTTTGCAGTATCCTTCCCCTGCCATGCCCACCAAGCCACACCACACCCACCAAGCCATGCCCACAGAACCAGTAGTAAAAAAAATTGAATTCCACCACCACTGACCCAAATATAACCTCAAGGAACACTTTTTTTGTTGCAGTTTTAAAGTACTCTCCCCCCCTTTTTTTGTAGCCTTGAGTTGTACTGTTTGTTTTGGCTGGTACAATTTACTTGTTTGTGAGGTAACCACATTCAGCTCATTGGCTGAGGAAAGATTGTCCCTTCAGTTTAGACAATGATTTATACCTTTATCACTCAGCTATAACTGCTCAAATTATATCATTTTACCATACAAATAGGTTAGTGGTTTGAAATCCTCCCCCTCCTCCTCAGAAGATTTTCTTTTCAATTTAGTGAGTGTATCAGAGGACATGGTAGTTTGAGTTTGGAGTGAGTACCATGCAAACTGTTGCCACATGTTTCAGTCTGGACAGGATGTATTTTAAAAAACTGGTTTTCAGACAAGTTGGCATGAACACAGGAACAGCTTTAAGATGTACTGCAGATGTATCTTTGGTTCATCATATTCTAGAGTGTAGATATGATTAAATTAAAAAAAGATGTATGAATAGTATGAAGTCCATGATGAGGACTTAGTGATAGGTCCTCAATATCCAGAAGGACAAGAACATTCCACGCTCCAGTAGAAAGCCAGAATGTCTGAGTATCTTCTTCTGGTATTTGTGGAATAGGAAATACTTTTAGGAAGCAAATAAAAAGAAAGTACTAATCTTTTCTCTGAAAAAGCAGTGCAGAGACAAAAGTCATCTCCACACTAATGATTTATAGCAGCTGCATAGAATCATCCAGTCACTATTGAAGCAATATGAAGCCTATCTGTGTTCCTGTTAATTTTGGCTGAACAATGATTGGATAACTCTAGAGCGGAGCTGCCAAACTTCTGGCCCTTGGGCAGGATGCATCACATGCTGGCCATGCCCATGCCCGGTTTAGCAAAAGGGGAAAAAAAGTCCCAATAGGTCATGTGACGCCACTGTGACGACATGAGTTTTACACACCTGCTCCAGAAGATGCTATAAACTGCTAATACAGAAATGAACAGAGGGACAGAAGGGAAATCTGTGCTTGAAGTCTCTATTCTTAATGTTCCTAGTAGTTGGTAGGGCAAAAAGTACTAACACTCAATATTTCTGGAGCTACAACTGGCAAGATCACTGATGGAAAAGAAATATTTAAAACTTAACATATTCAGGACAATGTGAGAATGGGTATAGGATATTTAGTTTCTATTTACAGGTAGGTTACGTGGCTTCCTTGTCCACAGCCTTGTCATTTGGAACAGCATCCCATCTCTCCCCACCCACAATCCACATGACCCTGATGTCTTTTAAGAAAGCTCTGAAAACCTGTTTTTTTTTTCTAGCAAGCCCTTGAGCAGGATGACTTGTGACCCTCCTTTAGATATGTGTTACTTGGATTTTTTTAAAGGGACGCGGTGGCTCAGTGGCTAAGACAAAGAGCTTGTTGATCAGAAGGTTGGCAGTTCAGCGGTTCGAATCCTTACTTGTCCCAGCTTCTGCCACACTAGCAGTTTGAAAGCACGTAAAAAATGCAAGTAGAAAAATAGGGAACACCTTTGGTGGGAAGGTAACAGCGCTCCGTGTGCCTTTGGCGTTTAGTCATGCTGGCCACATGACCATGGAGACGTCTTCAGACAGCGCTGGCTCTTCAGCTTTGAAACGGAGATGGGCACCGCCCCTTAAAGCCGGAATCGACAAGCATGCATGCACGGGGAAACCTTTATCTTTTACTTTGATTTTATTTGCATTTCCTCAATATGCTCTTTCATTGTTATGATTGGCCACTATTGGTTTGGTTTTATTATATGTTTCTAAATTCTTTGTTGCCTCAGGTTCATTTTAATCGGGTGGCTTATAAAATACATGTATAAATATATGCATATCTATTGGTATGTCTGTGAGTATAGCTAGATACATGCACACGCCCCTCTGAGTCAGGTTTTGACATCTGGTGACTGCTTGGATTGGTCCCTGCAAGCAAGATTTCAGAAGCAATTTGCGCTTGATTTCTTCTTAGAGCTGAGAGAGAAGAAATGGACCAGGTAGCTCACGTGCCCACTGATAACTCTCTGGACATGAATCATGTGGGCACATTGCAAATTAAATGGGAAGATGGCTTGCTAAAAAGCAAAACAACAAACTTTATCATTATTTAAAGAATATAAGGATGCCTCTGAGCTTCAAATCAGCTAAGAGAAAATGTGAAACATGAGGGCAGGAGCTGCAGCTCAGTGCTTTGCTTGAAAAAGTGCTTATACCTGCCTGGTAAAAAAATAATAAAATACACAGGATTGATAATATCCAAAAGGGGATGACAGATAACTACAACCTTCACAATTTTGGGACTGATTACACCCATCATGGCAGCCCTTTGTTAAAACGATAGCACCCCCTACATAAAGCATGCTAGATAAGTGTTCAAATTATGCTCTTAAAATTCAATATTTTTTAATGCCCCCGCTCTTATGTTTGCGTGTAATTTAGCCATCATCCAATAAGTAAGCAGTAAGCATTCCTTGTGCAACTTGTACCATTAGTCAGGGAGATGGTTTCCCCTTTGGGTAGCTTTTTCTCCCCCTCTGTATTATCATCTGAAAATGCCACAACTTGACAGACTGTTTGGTGGAGGGGAACTGAATGTCAAAACATTTTCCTTTAGGTAATGTCAGAGGATGGATTTTGTTCAGAGTCTGGATAAGGATGATCCCCCCCCCCCCCACTTCTCCCAGGCCAAATTTGCTACTGATCCTAGATTGCTTCATTGAATCTCTCTCTTTCTTCCCCCACCCACCCCCGTCAAGTATTATTTCAAAGAAAAATGTTGTACTAGATAGCTTGTGAAGCTTTTTAAAGATACTGCAATACAGATTAAGACAAATTTTACTGTAATGTACTAGAAGAACTTTCATCTATAGTATTTTTCTTCATTTTAAAGATTATTTCTATCCAATCACTCATAGCCAACCATAGATGATTTGTTATTTTATTGGAGATTGACAACTGTTGAAAAGATATATTTTGAGATTTACACATACACATACACATACACATACACACATGAGAGAGAGGGGGGAGGGAGGGACGGAGGGAGAGAGAGAGAAAGAATATATGTTAGTAGAATGTCTCTCATATTTTTTTATACTCAATGTCCAAGATGAAGACTTCCATGAAATTTCAGTCCAAAATCTGCTGGAGATTTCTTTTGATTTAATTTCAGTGTAAACTATATTACTCAGGACAAGTTTATACTTGCTCAAAGCAGAACTGTTATAAAAATATTTAGTTGTTCCATTAAAATTATTATTTAGTTGGTATCAGTAATACTATTTTAATCATATTCTATCATTCTAACTGCCCAATAAAAAAAGAAAAAAGAATCAAGTAAACTCAGCTTTTTTCCTGGAATATATGCCCAAATAAGAATTTCATATATGCACAAATGAACCTGCCATCAGCTATATTCATCTTCACTGAAGTTTGTAGGTTTTATATAAGTAGCTATTTGGGAATTAGGAATCTGAGTTACTATTCATTTCAGGCACTTATTGCTTAAAATAATACAATGTTTACTTCTTCAGAAAGGAAAAAAACTGATACTTTACTCTCAGCATCTTGCATCCAATACTTCACTGGCTATGAAGTTGGACCAAATATTAATTTTATTGTACTTTGTTTTGTAGAAAAGCTATCACACACAAAAAAAAATTAAATCAAAAGATTAGTGGGTTTCAAATACACACCCATACCCACACACAGTTCTTCTAACACAATCCATTTATCTTAAGTTATTGTTTTATTGTTCCATTCCTGTTTGTCTTACTTTGTAGTTGTGATGGTTTAGGACCAAGAACTTCTAATAAAACTACTCTTAATGGCTCTGTTCTTCCTTTTCTTGCTTTTTGTTATTTTAAACAAGACAAACAACATAATTTGATGCAGTATGATAAATTGCTTCATATAAGCACAATCTAGAACCTATTACAATAGTTATCTTTCGTCAATTTTCATTTAAAACCACAAAGACATTATTTGAAGCCTTGGCTTACAGAGTTAATTGCTCTGATACTGATGGTATCTCATGAGAGTACATTTGAAAAAATTAACTCTTTATCCAATGTTTACATGTATCCATGTAAAAATATAATATGCTGTGACACACAAGTACTTCAGCTAAACAAAATATTCATGCTTATAGCTGAGTGTCAACATCCCTGTGGAATAGTTCTGTTTGAACATTGCTATCATGTTGGCCCACCCAAAACCCTCTTTTAAAACAAACATCTTAGTTGTGATTGATTTTGTGCCTTCAAGTTGCTTTTGACTCCTATCAACCACATAGATAGATTGATCTGTCCCTAACCTGGTGTTTCAGATCTTCCAAAGGTACAGCTGCTCTAACTAAGTCTATCCATCTTGCTGCTCGTCTTCTTTTCTTTCTTTTCACCTTTCCCACCATTACAGCTTTTTCTAGAGAGCTGGGACTTTTCATAATATGTCCCAAAGTAGTGATGCCACATCTTAGTGGTACTTCTGATTTAACAATCACTAGGGACTAATTTTTCTAGTGAGAAAAATCCAGGGGTGAAATGGTTTCTGAATGTGGCTACTTAGGATGCAGATGTGGTGGGTTTGCCAAGTAACCGTAGATTGATCTGATTCAGGAGATTTTTTCCAAAAATTCTCAAAAGGTTAAAAAAAATAGAATCCCTTCCATATAAATACATGGGTGTTTTTTTAACAATCAACACATCTAAGCCTTTGACTCCATTCTATGAAACAATAAATGTATATGTATATGGATGGTAGGGGGCAAGTTCTTGGCCAAATGATTTACATATTCAAATTCTTTGTAAAGTCAGTGTGTTTCTTCTCAATCTATTGTTCACAAATTCATACACTGTATGCCAAAGATTGTAAGCACTGTGCATTGAACCTATCATTGTGGGGTCAAATATTTCTGGCAGAATTCACAGGCATCTGAGCTGAGTTTCTGCCTTTAACCCCCTTCACGTCCCACCAACAAAACAAATGGATATAAAAAGCTACCAATAGCCCTAAATAAGTGGTTGTCCCATTTGGTTTAGGATTATTTCATTTAAATAAAATCAAAGATTTGGAATTGAGCAAATTTATATAATTTTAATAGCCTGATACATTTTGCTATCCTTTTTTTACTTTTTATAATGGGGTTTAAATGGTCTTTTAAATTTTTCCCTTTTTCCCTTAGATAATTTTCTTTCTTTTCTTCTCATTATACAGCTTTTTTATATATATTAAGTTAGAAAGCTTCCTTTAAGTATGTAGTCTTTTGTGTAGTTATGTTGGTATATTGTCATTTAATATATCTGCAATATTCCATGTGAAAAACTTTTAGAAATGTTAATTGCAATGATTTTAACATTTAATGAAACTTTACATTAAAAAAAATAAATGTGTTCCGTTAAGATCTCTTTCTAAAACAGGTTTCTTTCTAAAATAACCTTTTTGTGATATTCTACAAGCTGTGTATTGTTCTTCCCTTCTATTGTTTCCAGATAACAATGTTGGAATGAGGAAGGAAGGAAGGAAGGAAGGATCTTATTCTTAGATCGCTTTGAAAATTCTTTAAAATGGATCACACATCTCTCAATTTCTTTGCATTAGAAGGAGGAAAAGATGGTGGAGCAGTTATGGGCACCCTTGTAGTCCCTGTCAGCAACACTACGCAACATCTGCAATAAACCCTAAGGATTCCCTATGCCTGTTGCCAATCCACAAGTGTTGTAATCAGATACTTGAACTTGTCTAATGTAAGGGTATAAGCTATGATGTTGACCTGATTGAGTTAGCACATTCTTGTTTTTGTTCCCTCCCATCTTGCCATCCTCTGTGAATCGCATTAAAATACACAATTGTTTAAAGATGCTGCCAACAAATGTGAATTTACTTGAGCATTCTAAAATACCCCTTTCCCTTTGTAGCACTGCATAGTCCTACTCTGAATCTGTCCTCACTCCCCAAAAAGATGCAAACATCCCATGAGAGAAACGTCTTCCACAGGAAATTTTCATTAAATTCTGAAAAGCTAAGCAGGTTGCAGGCTGCGGGAGTGATAATTGGATGATGAAAGACAGGACGCTCACCATGGCCACTCACTTTTTAAGAGTCCCGCATCTAACCGTGATGGAAAACAAGCTTCTTTCAAATTCAATCAAATAAAAGTGGCTGAAAGAGTAGAGAAGTTTCATACTGAACACAATAGAGGATTGTACGTGAATTGTCAAGAACAAGACTGCAATGGCAGAAGTAAAGAATGGTCTGGTGCAAAATGGCAGGATTGTCATCTCATCGATTCTATCAAGTGACTCTGAATCCGTTTTCCCCCTCATTGCATTAGTTCCTTATATTGCATGAGCAAAACAAGGTAATCATAATAAGATTAAAAAGCAGGAACTGGATCCCTGACGGGGTGCAGCCTACAAGTTGCCTTCTATTTTTAATTGTGATGTAACTGATGAGAATCATTCCCCTGCAACAACAGCTTTAGCTACACAGAGAAGGTGAAAATCACAAAGACCTTAGAAGGGCTTAGTAATCAATTTCCTCCTTGCCAGGGTGTTGATCCATTCCAGGAGATATATATGCCTCTCAAGGCGATTTTCAGCTAGCTAGTGAGAAGGATTAGAGCATTTAATAGCAGCTTGATTCCCAATGCCATATCTCTCCCCCCCCACACACACACACATTCCTGCTTGTCACCAGAAGGGTTCTCTTCATACAGATGAGCCATTTCTTTTCTCGCTCCCCTATGCTGACCTTGAGATGAGATAACAACCAGAGGATGGTGCCAAGGTCAAACAGGCTCTAAAAAGAAGGAGTAAAGAGATGCTGAATGAAGTTCATTGTTTCACTCGGTGGTCTGAGAATGGGTCAGGAGCTGGTTCATTTGGAAATAAAATCCCGCAGCAATCCAAAGGTCAGGGAACTAGCTATCATGAAATGTGTACATAAAAAAGGGATGGAATAATAAGGGCAAAGAGCTGATTGTGACAGCTGCCCTGGAATCCATACATGCATTTCTAAGGGCAGCTAGTAGCAATAGCAAGAAAAGAGTAAGGTTGTTAAAGATGTCAGTGGGCCATACTGTGATCAGCAAGCGCCCGAGACCCTTTGCAGGGGAGAAGGCATCGGCTTCATTTCCCCAACTTCAAAGAAAGAAAAGAACTTCGCACTGATTTTCAGCAGAGCTTGTGATTTTTGTCCAGAGGGCTTCCTGAGCAAAAATCAATTCACTGAAAAGTGGTATAGCTCAGTCTGTTAAAACAGGGGAGAACTTTTCAGGACAAGAAGAATGGAAGAGTTAATGTAAATGTTATAAAGCTATGGAAAACACACGCACGCACGCACACACACACAATGCAAGCAAGGGAGGTGTTACCGATAACATTCAACTAATGCTCAGATCTTCTCCAAAGGTGGAGAAAAGTATACCTCTTGCTGTGAAAAGCTTTTTGGTCCTGTTGAAAACATCAATACCACATGCTGGGGCCAGCACTCTGAGTGAAATAAATATTGATTTCTCGCCTTCTGGAGACTTACCAACAGCGGTCAAATCTCTTCCTAAACCTGGAGGTTGTTATTTTCATTGTTTTCCAAATGACAAATTCGCCAAGCACTTTTCTTTTATTGTTTTGTTGTTCTCCCTTTTTCTGTGTGTTCATATCTTGGTCTGCGGGGCTGAAAAGCTGTATTTGTCTCAGAAAAGATAGAAAAGACCCTATCAAAATACCCATGGTTCAGGTTTTGCTTCTCATGAAATTTTCCAGTGGTAAAAAAGTTGGCAACCTGGTCTGAGTGACAGAAAGGAAAAAGGTAGGCACTATAAAAACTTCTTGCACCTCAGGAAAATCCCCACCAGTCTGAGGTACCAAAATATCCCATGAAGCAGACATAGCTAACCCGGTTTTCTTTCCTCTTGCTAATAGAGAACAGCCTTTAATTTATACAGTACACTCAGGGACATCACTAGAGTGACTGACTGCCCCTAGCATTCTCTACATCTGAAGTGAGAAACATATTTTCATGGCTTTAAGATAACAGACTTACTCAGTTGAAACTAGAACCTTTCTTGCTGGGATTAATGGATAGACAATTAGAAAAGAGTCATGGAAGACTAGTTTTATATACAATCACTGCTGTGAGATTACTCTATGTGCAAAAATGGAAAGACTCAGAACTATTGACAATGGAGGAATGGATGGTGAAGACAACACAGCTAACAGAAATGACAAAATTGATTCGTCCACTTGCGGGGGGAGGAGGAAATCAACATTTATTAGTGACTGGAAATCCTTTATGGACTTTATGCTGAAAAACGAAAAAAAAACCCTTGTGATTTATGGGTTTGATGAGTGGCAAAAAAGAAACGATGATGTAAATTTAGAAAGAGAGGGTGAAATAAACACATTTATAACCACTTTCAAGATCAGACTGACTTTACTATGGAAACACAGCCATGCTGAATTTCTCCTAGTTCAGGTTACTGTGTTTATTTATCAATGGAGTGTCAATTTCTTTCAACTTCACCATCAATTTTCATAACTTTCTTTCAGTTGCAATATGCCCAATGTGGGTCCATAAGAAAGAAGGCGTAATGTTAAGAAGGGAGAAGAAGAAAGAGGAGCAACAGCAACAGAAGAAAATGTAGTAAAAAAAAAAGAGTAGCAGAAACAAATACACTGAAAGTTATTTCTTTGCAGTATGCTTTGAGAAGTATATACACGTGTAGCAAAATTCATATCACAAATTTATATCACAAAGAAAATGTAACCCAGGACTAATCAATAATGGTAACTGAGGCATTCAGTCACCAAAGGATTTCATCCTTATCTTTTGTGAAGTTGGTTAAAAGAAGATTATTTATGTCTAAATCTGGGATGGGAAAAGGTTAATGGAAAGGCAGCTTTATAAAACATTATTATGAGGATCCACTGGGGGCAAGAGGGCCAAGGACAAAATATGCAGATATGATGAAACTGTTAGGCATAAGAAACCAGGAGCCAGGATACAGTTCAAAAGCACTGCAAGTTTATTCCATGAAATCTCTACAAGAATCTCATCTACTAAAAGTCAAGGCAAATATGTGCCAGATAAGAATCGACAGACTTCAAGAGGGGGACAGAACTTAAGTCTCTTTCAAGGGTGTAAAGACTCCAGACTGATGATGCCTTTGACCCCACCTTTATGCTCAGCCTGGTCAACTATAGAAACTATGCCTCTTAAGAGCTTGGGAGCAATATCTCCAGATTTTGACATCTTGGCATCATCATGGATAGATATAAATGTTAATGTGATGGAATAGAATAGATCAGCAAAAATTCTGTGTTTCCAATTGTCTTCCAATAGCAACATGTTCCTTCACTCCCTCTCATTCAGATTCACACACACAGAAAAACACTGTTCTGTTCTGCTCACCCATGCATACACCATGAGGGTTTGATGTCTTTATTGGGGCTTTGCCAGCCCTGAATAGTATTCCCCAGGAATCAGCACAAAAACCAATGAGTCCAATTCCCAAATGCAGAAACATAGGCCAAAATCTGTAAAATCACCCACCCATTTTGAAGACAAAAGACAAGTCCATGGTCCAAGCTCAAATCACAAAACTGAAGACCAAATCCAAGGTCCAAAAACCAAAGTCCAATAACAGGATCAAAGCTTAAACCCCAAACCAAGAGTCGTAATGCTGAACAAATGCATGGCAAGAAACGGATGAGTTATCTCTAGTGTCACTTTGTTGGGTTAAATAGCCACAAACCAGTGCAGCTCATTAGGAGAGCTGCCTCCTTGTGAGTAGCCTCACCAACCTCCATTGCGCCTCCTCCTCTCAGTCCTCCAAGCCCTGGGATCCAAAGGAAGAGGCAATTCTTCTTCCTCCATGCTGACTGGATGCTGTTGTGCCTCTTCTCTGCCCTCTGCTTCTGGCTGGCCTTTCAAGCCTCCTGGCTGCAGCTGTGTTTCTTCCCTCTCTTTGTTAGCCAGCCACTCATACAGTCACTTCTCCAAACCTTCTGAGGTTTCTGGCCTCTCATCCTCCTCTTGCCCACCCCCTACTGGTTCAGGGTCCCCAGCATCTTCCAGATATTGCATAGTACAGTAATAGAGTTGGAAGGGACCTTGGAGGTCATCTAGTCCAACCCCTGTTCATGCAGGAGATTTGTACTAGGGATTCAAACCACCGAACTGCCAACCTTTCTGATTGACAAGCTCAGTGTCTTAGCCACTGAGCCACCTAGTCAGGCGACTCACATTGTTCTGAGCCTCACTCCAAACTTCCTGAAACCAGCTCTTGTCATCCAAGCTGGCTTCTGGGGGCATCCATTACAAACATAAACATACACAGAGAAAGAGAGTTGTTATTAAAATAAAAAAGAAATTGGGAATGTCAAGGAAGGTAATATTATGTGGAAAGGTTGTCTTTTTCTGGTATTGAAAGGGTATTTGTGGGCTTCAATTTTTTTTTTCAAATGTTAGAGATTCATTAGAAAAACTAGATTTTTTTTCTACTTCTGACTTCTGATGGTTGATTTGGAGTCTGCTGCTTGTTTTGCAAAGCAAGTCTATTGAACTTTCTAGCCCTTCCTTGAATCATATTGAGGCTCAGTGCCCCATCTGCTACAAAGAGTTCCCTGCTGGGACTCTACGATAGATTTGAAATGGAATCCTTGTCTAAACTATACAGCCACATGTGATAGGGCAGCTGGTATGCTTGCTTGGGTTGAGGGCTGCTTCCCAAATTGGATTAAATTTAAATAACCAGACTAAATGCCAGGAATAATATGCTCTCCTATGGATTTAATGATTTTCCCTTTCTTCTACATTAAGAATGACATCTTTGCTTTGAAATAGCAATTCAAAACCAGTTTCTGAAGACTCTTTTATTATCCAACCTCTAAACTGGGATGAGTAAGGATAGGGATCTGTGGGCCAGCTGAAATCCAGTCCATTTCAGTTTGGTATGCATTCGGATCCATCAGATTTCCTATGAGTTATAAAGGTTTTTTTTTGAAATGCCTAGTTTTTTTAGTATATACCACCTAATATTTGGTTTATTATAAGCATTATTTTGAGAGATAACAAACGAATTCTAAAACTACATTTCAATTTATGCTATATCAAATGCCCTTTTGATGGAGTATGCATTTATTTTGAAAGCAAATCTATGGTAGATTTCTGTGACAACTTCAGGAAAGAGTTAGTTAGAGCTTTATTATTCTAGGTTGAAAAAACAATGACAAAATGTGGAACAATGGTAATCTACTCCACAGCAAATACCACATGTGCCACATTTCACATTGTTAGACTGAAGGGAGGAGAGTGCACACACACACAAAAGGAATGGTAGCATACCTTTCTCAATATGAGAGAAGTAATTTTTGTAGGTTGACTTTTCTTGTCTGTAAAATAAATCCAATATTAAACCATAGCAACTTGTTCATGTATTTCACATAACTCTCAAGTCCCTGGTGCTCCAGAGATACAGACCCAATGCATTATGAAAAGTCTAGAATCTGGATGGACCCAAAGACTGATAATCTGGCCCTAATTATTAGATGTAGTTCAGGATGTGGGAAGATGGAATCAGGTGCAAATCAAAGAAAAATATGTGTCAGTTACAAACATGTCATTCAGACACATTTGGTGCTTACTATAGGGATCATAATGCAGCTGTATGAAATTGGGTTCCTCCATGTAATGCAAGGAGCAATATGGTACTCTATTTTACCCTGAGTTCTGATGAAGCATTTCAGAATTAACAAGCATGCAAAATACCTTTTAAGTACTTGTTCTATTGGCCATTGAAAGATAGCTTTCACTCCACGGAGTCTAAAAAAATATATAACCAATTTTCCAAAATGCAATCAATGCCTACTTGACTTTTCAGAAAGATGGGTTTCAAATTATTGGAGAACATAACTCACTAATGTCAAGTATACTTGAATTTCATTTTAGATAACCATTCTGTTCGAATAGAACTGACAATAATTATAAAAGTATAGTTTGATTTTAATTCCATGTTGAAACTTAATGATCTCTACATTTAATGACTGGTTTCAGTGTCCTTGGCCTCTTCCTTCCCTTTCTCTTAAATATTTTCAATCTCTTCATTGTCAGACATCATTGCATTGCAACTTTAATCTGAAGCATGAAATCTCTCCACTAGCTGAGTCCCATGGATATTACATGATGTTCCATGGGAGAGCCTCCCATATATAGATGCAGAGAACTGAGATTAGCTCATTTTGGTTTGGAAAGTGAGGGGGAACATAATGCATATATGTTGGCAAGAAGTTGTGGCTCAGTGGTTAGAGTTTACTGTAGGTCCAAGAATATTCAATGAATCCAAGTGTTTCCATTTTCTGGAGGGAGAATCACACTTACTTTTAGGTCACAATCACAAATGGATTTTTCCTTCCTTCCTTCCTTCCTTCCTTCCTTCCTTCCTTCCTTCCTTCCTTCCTTCCTTCCTTCCTTCCTTCCTTCCTTTTTTTTAATTTGATTTATATGCCGCCCTTCTCCGGAGACTCAGGGTGGCTTACAATGCGCTAAGCAATAGCCTTCATACTTTTGTATATTTATACAAAGTCAGCTTATTGCCCCCACAAACTGGGTCCTCAATTTACCTACCTTAGAAAGGATGGAAGACTGAGTCAACCTTGAGCCTGGTGAGATTCGAACCTGCAATAATTGCAGGCAGCTGGTGTTAATAACAGGGTGCTTTAGACCACTGTACTACCAAGGCTCTCTTTTCTTCCTTCCTTCCCCCCCTCTTCCTTCCTTCCCCTTATTCTTTGAAAAGCAGTTGTGTTTAAGGCTAGGGATGTAAAAGTCATATATTTCTCTTGCAATGCACAAAGTGGGGGCATGGGATGATAATCCCTAGTTATCTTTTTATTAATAGCAATAGCACTAGCACTTAGACCTAAATACTGCTTTACAGTGCTTTTCAGCCCCCTCCAAGCGGTTTATAGGGTCAGCATATTGCCCCCAACGATCTGTGTCCTCATTTTACCCATCTTGGAAGGATGGAAGACTGAGTCAACCTTGAGCCTGATGAGATTTGAACTGCCAAATTGCAGGCAGCCAATATTATTTATTTTTTAAATATTTAAATTTGGGGGTATATGCAGGAAGCAGACCAAGGAAATATACACAGTGCATCTTTAAATTGCTCCTGTCCTGTGCTCATTCCAGCTTGACTATGAACTGGATTAAGAAAATTTTAACTGGATAGAGATCCTTTAACAATAGCCTGTAAACTATTCAGCTCAAAATACAGATGATCAGTTGATTCACTGGACAATTCCCCTGCTGTGTCTTCCTATCTCTCTATTCCAGAAAAGAATAGTCAGTCGTGTATTTAATTAACAGGTAGAGGGATACTGTTAGTGGGATTTAAATCATCCACCCTAAAGAGGCCAGGCAGGATTTTAGGTTATTGTTTTAGGAGAATGATCTTTTAAATTATGTTAATCCTATTCCACATAAACACCAGGAGTATCCAGAGGGAAAAAAAAGGCAAGATGACACTTGCAGCCATTTGATCAAAGTTCCATTTCTTCTTTTTTTTACGTGCATCACAATGGAGCATTGGAGTTGGAAATGTTGGTGGGATGTTCAGCCATACTTCAATTTTGTCATTTAAAGCATATTTGTTGAGAAGCTTGTTTGACGAGAAGAGTCTTCCATTCCTCTAACTGCAATAAAATACCTTATGCCACCAGACTTCAAATTTTGGGCTTAGACAACTTAGAACTAGGCCGACTTCAGTCTGACCTAAGCATAGTACATAAAATTATCTGCCACAATGTCCTTCCTGTCAATGACTACTTCAGCTTCAACCACAACAATATAAGAGCAAATAATAGATACAAATTCAAGGTAAACCATTCCAAACTCGACTGCAGAAAATATGACTTCAGTAACAGAGCGCTCAATGCCTGGAATACACTACCTGACACTGTGGTTTCTTCCCCAAACCCCCAAAACTTTAACCTTAAACTGTCTATTGTTGACCTCACCCCATTCCTAAGAGGTCTGTAAGGGGCGTGCATAAGTACACCAGCGTGCCTACCGTCCCTGTCTTAATATTCCTTTTTACTTATTCTTTTCATGTATTCAAATTATGTTTATACTTTTACCTGTTATCTTATATATGCTTGACAAATAAATAAATTTAAACCTTCCAGAAATTTCCATTGATACTATTTTTTAAAAAAGTATTCAGTGCTGGGTTTCTACCGGTTCACCCCGGTTCGGGTGAACTGGTAGTGGCAGTGGTGGGAGCTCCACCTACCAGCCCGGATGTCATCATGGACACTCTATGCATAGGCAGAAGTGCCACATGTGAGCGAAGCAAGCATGCACGGGCTCTCCCAGTTCTGAACCGGTAGCGAAGGTAAGTGGAGCCCACTACTGAATGTATTATTTAGAAATGCAAACCATGGATTTATCCTAAATTGAAAAACTATTTTGCATTTTTAATACCCATGTGTCTTCTTTATTTTACATCATTTTATCCAAGACAAGTCATAAAAAAAGAGGTAAAATAGGTACAGGAGCAAGATAAATTTATGACAAAATCCTGAACAATCAATAATGAGAGAGGAAGCACTTAGTGATTTCTGAAAGCTATACTGATCAACAGGAAATCCACAGCCTTCATGGAATCACATTATTCTTCTCAACAATATTTCCAAATATCCCAATTTCTCAGTAGAGTTTACTATTAGCAAATTCAGTTATACAACCACACCGCTCCTTCATTCACCTCTCTTTGTAGAGAAATATCCAGGAATCTCAAAGAGTGAAATGAGCCATTGAAAATGAATTACCACAAATCTGGAAGGAAAGGGCAAGTACAAGAAGCATGTATGATTGATTCCATAAACCAGGGTTAGTGCTCAAATGTTCTCTGCATTTCAAAGTCTTGACATGAGTGATAAGTAATATTTGTCACAGGGCTGCTGATGTGATGCTGAGTTATCAGGACACAAAAGACATCCAGAAGCTAGTGTTTAACAGTGATGTATATCATCTTTGCTGAAAAATGCTATAATCCTCTGTCCTCCTAATATTAAAATCAGCTTTTGACAGACTGCTTTTCATATTATATCTTGCTGCCATTATTCAATGAAAATCAATCAATCAATCAGAATAGACCTGGAAGGAATCTTGGAGGTCTTCTAGTCCAACCCCCTGCTCAAGCAGGAGACTCTATATCATTTCAGACAGGTGGCTGCCCAGTATTTTCTCAAAATCCTCCAGTGATGAAGTACCCACAACTTCTGAAGGCAAGCTGTTCCACTAGTTAATTGTCACCACTGTTAAGAAGTTTCTCCTTAATTCCAGCATTGCTTCTCTCCTTGATTAGTTTCCATCCATTGTTGAATAGGTGAATCATTGAATCAGAGGGGATTTCAATGAGACAAGAATTCATTGTCCAAGTCTAGGCTCCCAAAGTCTAGTTCTTTCTTAAATGGCCAGCAGAGGAGAAAACAACATTGATAAAACTGGTGCTAGGGAGTTGTAAAAATGTGGTATCTTTATATCCTCTTTGAAAGGACATTGAACAGCCTAGAGTTTCACTCTATTACCAATTTGTTGATTGGTTTAGCTGTTGGGTCCCTAATTTGCCAGAGATGCTTCCTGGCTATCCAACTGCCCTTCACCCAACTGGCCACACATATTGTAACAACTATTTTGTGAACAGAAAAGCCTCCTCTAGAAGCTGTTTGTGCCCAACAACCTCAATGTGCTTTCAAAATGTCAAATGCATCACTGACTTCTCCAAAGCCAGAGGGCTGGTGGATTGATTAAATCCACTTATATTTAGCTTATTAGTTGTTTGTTTCCTTTTGATATTGTTTCCTTTGCCTGAGAATGATGTCCAAGTGCCTTGTTCTAAAAAACAATTCTATTGTAAGGCAACCATGTAAGGGAAGAAAAGGGGGGAAAAGCACCATGTTTTATGCAAAAATTCAATTGTAAATTTTTAATAGAAAATCACTAAATACTTGATTAATGAGGACTGCCTTTTCAGGTGCTTGTTAATTAGGTTGGCATAGATACTGAGTATTGATCATCAGGATCAGGGACAATAGAGTGAGAGCTTTATTTGCATGTTTTCTTTATCTCTAAACTTTAATTTCAAGGTTATCAGATTTTTAGTGTAGTGGGTTTTCATTTTTATTTTCTGTTCTATATGGTTCCTATTGTGAAGTGGGAAAAATTCCTTTTGTAGAGGATCAAAGTTATTGTCAGGTCTCAGATGGGATTTGATTTAAGTGATCATCTTGAAATGAAAATTGTTGTAAGATGTTCCTTCAGAAGGAAATGAACAAAATAGTGGGAATAAACAATCAGAAAAATATGAAAAATAAATAAGAAAAATCTACGTTAGCAAAGCTGGGTGATGATCCAACTATAGGATGCTACAAAGACAAAGCAGGATAGATGGAAGGAAGGGTCTCTCTTACGTTGCAATGTACATTATTTTCTATAATCAATGTCCAAAATGACAAGATGTAATGCATGAAACACTAGTCCAGATGTACAATTCTCTTTTTTTGTTGTTTACATATACCAGTGAAGACTGTCAACCACATTGAACTGGCTGTCCATCAATAAATACCTACTTACAAATGCATGCATTTTGCTGAAAGGCTTGAATTAGGCATAGGTGAAATCAGAAGAGTTACAAGTTGTCTGCAAGAAGCAGTTTCAGTATCAAGTATATATCCATAATTTCTAAGGGTAAACCTCTATATAGTGGCACCTAGCTAACCAACAGGCAGTAAGCTTTCTATAAGGAGGAGTTACAGAGGGCAAAACTCTGTAAGTCCTCCTTATACAGAGAGCCTGTAGTACAGTGGCTTAAAGCACCCTGTTATTAACATCTATTAACATCTGCTGCTTGCAATTACTGCAAGTTCGAATCCCACCAGGCTCAAGGTTGACTCAGCCTTCCATCCTTTCTAAGGTGGGTAAAATGAGGACCCAGATTGTGGGGGCAATAAGCTGACTTTGTATAAATATACAAAAGTATGAAGGCTATTGCTTAACGCACTGTAAGTCGCCCTGAGTCTCCGGAGAAGGGCGGCATATAAATCAAATTAAAAAAAAAAAACTACTTATTAGGTCATCGGTGCTGGTGACACCACAATTCACAGATTGGGTGGGCCTTAGGGGTAACATTAATGTTAAAAAGAAAAGGTTAAAAATATTAATACCTCCTGCTCAGAGAGTGCTGAGATGCACTCAGATGCACTGAAGAGTGCTCAGGGTATATTCATTATATATATATATATATATATATATATATATATATATATATATATACACGCACCATATTTTCTGGCGTATAAGACTACTTTTTAACACAGGAAAATCCTCTCAAAAGTCGGGGGTCATCTTATACACCGGGTATAAGCCTACCGACCCTCCGACTTCCCCAGCTGACCCCCAGTGATGGCGAGCCCCAGCTGTCTGGGAAGTCGGAGCATCGGTAATATCCACCTGGATGCCTGGGACGGTGGGGGAAGCTCTCCGCAGCAACCAGCTGGGTCCAGCATTCAGCGGCATGCAGCCTTGACAAGATCGGCACAGCTTCCCGAAACTGAGTTGCCGGTGCTGACTGATGACGCTACGGGAGCGCCGACAACATTGAGGGGTAGTCTTATACGGCGAGTATAGCCCAAACCCTATATTTTAATAGGAAAAGTAGGGGGTCGTCTTATATGCCCAGTCATCTTATACACCGGAAAATACGGTGTGTGTATGTGTATGTATATATATATATATATATATATATATATAGAGAGAGAGAGAGAGAGAGAGAGAGAGGGAGGGAGGTGGGGCAGGGAGGGGCAAAGAATCTCATCTGGAAGCTTTAGGAGGCTGAGATTCATTCGAAGTTGGACAATTTAGCAATAGCACTTAGACTTATATACTGCTTCACATTACTTACAGCCCCCTCTAAGTGATTTACAGAGTCAGCGTATTGCCCCCAACAATCTGGATCCTTATTTTACCTGACCTCGGAAGGATGGAAAGCTGAGTCAAGCTTCAGCCAATCAGGATCAAGATGTATTAGACATTAGCAGACAAAATGGGGAATAGTAGGGAAAAAAGTGAATAAAGCATTTGAGAGCTATAAAATGAGATGATTCTATTCTGTTAGTTTGGCTTGATATGCTCAGTCACCTAATGTTGAACCATCCCACTATCTTCAAGAACTATTGAGACTAAAGAACAGCAGAGCCTCCTCAACAATAAATATAAAGTTAATTCTGTGGCATGTTTACTGAATAAAAGTCCTTCTGAAACTGGTTTAGTCAGTTCATTTAAACCTCTCTGGGCCACCTTACCATTCAAAATTTCCAAGTGGATTACAGTAACTACAGTAGTGGCCAAAATTGTGGAAACCTTTTGGGAAAAGTGTATTTTTGAGGTTTGATAGCTAATAACACTACTTCTTGGGAGAGTTTCAGGATAACCATATTCCATTGCTGGAATGGCCTGGGAATAGCCCAAATGAAAATCTATGGAGCCGACTAAAGAGACTTTTTAGTCAGAAGCGACCCAGCAATAAAACCCAGTTAATAGAAGCAATAATTCAATATTGGTTTCACATTATAACAGCTGCAGAACTAAAAGACTTGGTTCACTCCATGGGAAGATGTTGTAAGGCTGTAATTCATGTTAAAGGTTACCCAACTAAGTATTAACTGACGTGATAATTTTTGTATATCTCATTTTTTCTATGGTGATACTTTTTTTATATCTTGTTTTTTTCTACGTGTTTCACTTTTCTTCTTATACTGTAACTGCTATTCTAATAGCAAACCCTTCGTAAAAGTTATTGCATTACATTCTTGATTAAATTATTTTTCCATTGATATATAATTTTATGGTACTACTCCCAAAAAAACTAGTGTTATTAGCTAGTTTTAGAAAATACACTTTTCCCGAAAGGTTTCCACAATTTTGGCCACTACTGTAATTAACACAGTGTTAAATGCATGAAGGCAATGTCATAAATAATAAGTGCAGGAAGAAAATACACCAGAATTTGAAAGCCTAGAGAGTATAAGACCATTAGAGAAAGTTCCATAGCAGAGGCCCTACAGGCAACCTAGCCATCACTCACTTCTCATCAGATAAAGAAATTTTAGTCCATGGATAGGCTCAAGTGGGAGAAATTATTTAGGCTCTGAAGGAAAAAACATGCACTTTGCATTCTATTTGAAAGTGGAACAGTAGAAAGGGAAACCTTAAAAACATTCAAATTATGCTGTTCCTTTGAGGTTAAATTTCTAATTTGCCTAATAATTGATTTATTTTCATTTATTTTTTTGCCTTGGGGTTTAAGCAGTAGTGAGAATAGAAAATATTTATAAGTAATAATGGAAGAATTTATAAAAACAACTACTTCCCAACATATATTCTAGAAAGTAGTCTAACAGGTATACCCTAAACTAGGAAAGGTTTCTTGGCAGCCTTCAAAATGCAATATATTTCAAAAGTCTAATTTGGTGGTTATGAAAATATGGCCACCAATCTTCATAAAAAAATGTGATTGAATGACTGATGGATTGATGAATAGCAAATGTTTGGTGTTTTTTTTTTTTTTTTAGAAAAGAATGCACCTCAACTTAGAACAGCAATTAGGACCAGAATTTCCATCACTCAGTGATATGGTCATAAAGTGAGGGAGTACAAGAGGCCCCGATCAGGAAAAGAATTCCAAAGAGTGCTGGTAACCACTATTCAGTGCCATTTAAACAATTGCTGAAAGCATGGTTGTAAGTTGAGGACTGCCTGTATAAGCAGTCCTCTATAGATATAGATAATCTTCTATAGACCTCTATAGAATCTTCTATAGTACTCTATAGTCTTCTATAGATAACAGATAATCTATAGAGTAGATATGCAGGTAGGTAGGTAGAACAGAAAAATATGTCCCATGCTATTTGGACTGCCAGCCACTTAATTGAATAAATCAGAATGTCAGAAAATGAAGCAAATAATATATCAGAAGTAAAGGTTTCTTTTGTACTAACTGAAAGTCATCATAAACAAATGGACTTTCCTGTCAATCAGTTAGTGATTATACATTGATGGCATTCAGGTGAATGAAAATATGAAAATAGGTGTTTATGGAATGTATGTATGAATTCTGCAGAATTCATGGGCTTGGCATTATGAAATGGAACAGTGGTGAAATCCAATTTTTTTTATTACCGGTTCTGTGGGCATGGCTTGGTGAGCGTGGTGTGGCTTGGTGGGCATGGCTTGGTGGGCATGGCAGGGGAAAGATACTACAAATCTCCATTCCCACCCCACTCTGGAGCCAGCCAGAGGTGGTATTTGCCGGTTCTCCGAACTGCTCAAAATTTCCACTACTAGTTCTCCAGAACCTGTCAGAACCTGTTGAATTTCACCCCTGAAATGGAGAACTGTGGAGTACGGAAGAGCCAAGGTGGCACAGTGGTTAGAGTGCAGTACTGCAGCTACTTCAGCTGACTGCTAGTTCAGCAGATCAGCGGATCAAATCTCACCGGCTCAGCCTTCCATCCTTCCAAGGTGGGTAAAATGAGGACCCAGATTGGGGCAATATACTATTTACTATACTGTCTTTGGTGTAAGCTGCCCAGAGTCTTCAGAGAGTGGGTGGCATAGAAATATTATTATTAATAATAATAATAATAATAATAATAATAATAATAATAACAACAACAACAACAACAACAACAACAATAATAACCTGCAGCAGAAAGTTCTGGAAATGATTCTCTCCAGAGGCTTTAAACTGTACCTGTCCAAGCTTACAATTCTTAATCCCAAGAGCCAATCAACTAATGATCAACACCATCAATGCTGACATGACATTTATGAACATGAACAGTAGTAACAAAAGCTACTGAGGTATTATGGCCAGTCTGCCTTTTTGCTTATTGTTTTTTTCCCACCAAGATACATCTGAACTAAAACCAAGCAAAAATAAAAATGAAATTGTTCCTTCCTTCCTTTACACTACATGTTTTTCAGTGTATTGGTTCTTAAGCAACTTGCTCAAAACCTTTTCTCCACAATACCAACAAAACAAAAAGCAACCCACTTTGCTCTTCTCATTATAAAACTCAGAAAGACTCCAGTTGCTTTCAAGTTACAGGATAACTTCTTGAGAAACTGAAACTTCACACTGATAATCAGCTCTAAAATTGCTTCAGAAATGTCTGTGGGGATGGAAAAATGTGAACTGCGCCTAAAGTGTTGCTTTGAAGTGTTTTCCCTACTCACTTTTTGTTAGCCTCTGGGTAGAGTGAAAAATGAGAGAAGGGGCTGATGAGTAGTTAAAATTATACTGCTTTCAAGTTCTTTCTGCCTACTTATCATTCAGCATTTCCAGAGTGCCTGTGCCAAGGTTTGGATGAAAACACCCTCACACACATCCCACATATATACTGTACATCACAAATATCCATACACATGCACACAGACTCATCAATAGTGTGGTACTATATATATATAAACAAGAATCTTAAAAATTCTCATGGTTATTTCAGAATTGGTTGTTAGAAATTCTTGCTAGCCAGAGGAAGTAGGAGAAGCTGAATATACATTTCTTTTTTTAAAAAAAAATATTTATTTAAAAATACAAACAGAACAAAACAAGTAACAACAAAACATACAGAACACGTAAACAAGAATTCAAATATACATCTTATCAAAGTTGTCGCAACTGTAATCTATGTTCTTATTTGTGCTTTTGACTCCTCCTTGTTTTGGTCTTTCTCTTATATCTATCATTGTAGTTCACTGTTAACCTGCATTAGTGGTTTGTGTTCCTATCTCTATATTAGGTCACTCCAATTACTTCCTAGTCTTTTTTTCCTTTTCTATCTTCCAACCAAGTGTACCACCTTTCCCATACTAGATAATAGTATGAAGTTGAATATACATTGTTTGCCCTGACTGTCTATTGGTCCTTCCCAATACATGACTAACTGAGCCTAGCTTCTAACAACAGGTTTAAACGGGATAATTAGCTTTATGTCCCTTTCATGCCAGTTTTGCTCACATTTAAGAAAATAATATCTGCAGCAATATTCCCTATCTTCATCTCTGTCTCTCTCATTTCTATTGCTTATCTTGGTTGCTCAATAGCAAGACACTGGTGAAGTAGGCACAGCAGCGCCTGCACTTTCTGCGTCACATGAGAAAAGTACATCTTCCTTCCCCTGTCCTTACCACTTTCTATAGAGGGATGATCAAGAGCATCCTGTCATATTGCATTACTGTCTGGTTTGGAAGCATTACTGCTTCAGACGGAAGGCAGTGAAGAGAGTGGTGAGGATGGCAAAGAAGATTATTGGCAGTTCACTTCTGTCTATCCAGGATATAGCATATAAGCATTGTTTGAGCAGTATTGTCTGGGATGCTACACATCCTCTTCATGACCTGTTTTCCTTGTTACCTTCTGGGAGAAGGCTTCATGGTTTCTGAAGCAGAACATCCAGATTCACTCACAGTTTTCTTCCATATAGTATCAACTTTGTGAACTCTCAAGTTTGCTCTTTGCTGATATGTATTCAAGATGTGTTTGTGTGTGTGTGTATTGTTGTTAGTCACAAAGTCATGTCCAACCCATTGCGACCCCATGGACAACATTTCTTCAGGCCTTCCTGTCCTCTACCATCCCACAGAATCTATTTAAGCTCACCCCTACTGCTTCAGTGACTCCATCCAGCCACCTCATTCTCAATCGTTCCGGCATTAGGCTTGTCTCCAGTCAGTCCTTCCTTCTCATTGGGTATTTGAGGCCAAAGTATTTGAGTTTCATCTTCAGGATCTGGCCTTTTAAAGAGCAGTCAGGGTTGATCTCCTCTAGGACCAGGGGTGAAATGCTCCCAGTTCGGACTGGCTCGGGCGAGTAGGTAGCGAGGTCAGCAGGCATTTCGGAGAACCGGTAGCAAAAATCCCTGCCCCTGCCCCCCATGCCCAGCTGAGCTGCCTGACTGAGCCAAGCACAAAAAACTTTTTTCCTTTTAAATGGTTCTGACATCCAAGCTCTGACTACCCCAGCTGAGTTGCTTGCGGTTAGCTAGCTAGCAAAAATACCTCCCCCACGCCCCCCACCTCCAGCTTGCTTTCCTTAGTTGCTGATAGCAACGCCTGACTTGTTTCGCTTGCTGTAAAACCTGCAATCCATTCCATCAGCAAGCAACTCCCTGCCTGCAATCAAGCTCATCGGTGAGCAGCTCTATCTGCCTGCCTGCCTTGGCAACTTTAAGACTTGTGCACTTCAACTCCCAGCATAGCTGGCTGAGGAATTCTGGGAGTTGAAGTCCACAAGTCTTAAAGTAGCCAAGGTTTGAGACCCCTGTTCTCTTGGGTAAGATTTTTTCTCCTTTGGGAGCTTTAAAAAAAATAATTAACTGGGGTTTTTTTTAATTGTTCTTTTTTTAGACCTAGCCATTTAAAGTTTAGGAAGTTTTAAATTTAGCTGCTTTTATATAAAAATTAAAATAAATTAAAATAAAATAATATTTGTGCAGCTTTCTGAGATTTAGTGTGTTTCTGTAGTGTTTCACTCTAACTACACAAACACACAAAATCTCACAAAGCTGTATGTGGAATTTTCTGTGTATAAAGTGTGAAAGTTGGTTTTTTGGGCTTTTTGTGGCTGTGTGAGGTTCCTGCTTGTTGCAGGGGCCATTTTGGGTGTAGCACAGCTGCTTTTACATTGTGGGTGAGCCAGTTGTGTTGTGTTGTGTTGTGTGTGTGTAAAGTGTGAAAGTTGTTTTTGGGGGCTTTTTGTGGCTGTGTGAGGTTCCTGCTTGTTGCAGGGGCCATTTTGGGTCTAGTACAGCTGCTTTTACATTGTGGGTGAGCCAGTTGTGTTATGTTGTGTTTTGTAGGTTAAAAAAGGGCAAAGAAGTAACATTGACTTGGCCACGCCCACCCAGTCACCTTACCACCAAGATCCGCCCACTAATTAAGCCATGCCCACAGAACCGGTAGCAAAAAAATTTAGATTTCACCCCTGTCTAGGACTGACCGGTTTGATCGCCTTGCAGTCCAAGGGACTTGCAGGAATCTTCTCCAGCACCATAGTTCAAAGGCCTCAATTCTTTGATGCTCAGCCTTCCTTTTGGTCCAACTTCATAGCCATTCATTGCAACTGGGAAAACAATAGCCTTGATATACACATTTTTGTTGGCAGGGTGATGTCTCTGCTTTTTAGTATCCTGTCTAGATTTGCCATAGCTTTCCTCCCCAGGAGCAAGTGTCTTTTAATTTCTTGGCTGTAATCCCCATGTGCAGTGATCTTGGAGCCCAGGAAAATAAAATCTGTCACTACCTCCAGTTTTCCCCCCATCTATTTGCCACGGATTGAGAGGGCTGGATGCCATGATCTTAGTTTTCTTAATGTTGAGTTTCAAGCCAACTTTTGCCCTCTTCTTCACTAGTATCAAGAGGCTCTTTAGTTCCTCTTTACTTTCTGCCATTAGAGTGGTATCATCTGCATATCTGAGGTTGTTGATATTTCTCTTGGCAATCTTAATTCCAACTTGTGATTCATCTAACCCTGCCTTTCTCATGATGTGCTCTGCATATAAGTTAAAGGGGCAGGGCGACAGTATACAGCCTTGCCAGACTCCTTTCTCAATTTTGAACCAATCAGTGGTTCCGTGTCCAATTCTCACTGTTGCTTCTTGACCCGCATATAGGTTTCTCAAGGGACAAATAAGATGGTCTGGTACTCCCATCTCTTTAAGAACTTGCCACAATTTGTTGTGATCCACACAATCAAAGGCTTTAGCATAGTCAACAAAGCAGAAATAGATGTTTTTGTGTGGTAGTTTGAACATTCTTTGGCATTGCCCTTCTTTGGAATTGCAATGTAAACTTTTTTCCAAATTTGTTGGCAAATTGAGTGTAGTACTTTTACTGCATTGTCTTTTAAGATTTTGAAAAGCTCAGCTGGAATACTGTCACCTCCACTAGCTTTGTTGTTGCTTAGACTTTCTAAGGGGTGTTTGTGTAGTATATGTATATGTTATATATGTGTACACTTCTGAGAACAGGCAACAGAATTTTGTTTTTAATGTGTGCTAGTGTGCCCATAGTAAAAAATGACAATAAAAGTTTATCTATCTATCAT
>WNWU01000006.1:42014204-42106768 GCA_012654045.1 Ptyas mucosa | reverse complement strand
ATGATGATGATGATGATGATGATGATGATGATGATGATGATGATGATACTCTCCCTGCCCTCACTTGAGCAATCAAGATAAGATGAACATTATGGTGGCTATTTCTAGTGTCACGGATATAAATCTTTTTCCCACCAGGCATCATTGGATTTTTTTTTTAGCTCTTTCCTGGTATTTGAAAAATGTAATCCCTGCTCAGAATGTCTACTTTCCCCAGAGTCAGTAAGCCATTCAACCATAAGGCACTGTCAAGGCAAAATCCACTCTGAACTGATTTTCTAGAAGTCAGTTAGAATTTGATATTTAGTTATCCTTCCTTTGTGATTAGCACATGCGAAGAGCAATTCAGTGCATTCATTTATAACTTTAGAGGAAAAATTGCCTTCCTTTCCACCCACATTTTGCAAAATATGTACTTTATTTATGTATTGATCTATCAAATTTAGGTACTGCCCAACTGCCTCTCAGAATGACCCTGGGCAGATTATAACTAAAACCATAAAAAACACACAAAAATGCAATACAAATGCAAAATTGCAAAAAAGTCTTTAAAATAACAAGAGTACAATAAAAGGAAGAAAGTTTTTCTATTTGGGAAATAAATTATTGTGGAAGGAAGGAAAATTGTGGGAAGGAAAAAAACCCCAATAGAACAAGAATAAAATATTCCATTGTTTCATTGTATGAAGATGAGAGATTTATCGGTGTATATCTTTTTCCATAGCGTTTTTTGTTCAGCTCCTCATAAGTCAGCTGAATAAATGCTTTTATTTTTTGTTCATTGATTCTCATCTCAGGTTAAATGAAAAAAGGAAAAAAAAAGAGAAACATAATGAAAGATTCATTTAATATCAGTGATGGCATTTCTGATTTCAGGATCTGAAGGGATTTCAAACCACTATGCAATTGAGGAAGACAGAAATGAATTTCCATTTAAGTCGAGATTACAAGCCCAAATCAAAGTTCTTACAAACTTCGGTGAACTTTAAAGGGAAATATTTCAGTGGGACAGCTCTCAATTTATGTCCTAATTTCTACACTTGTGAACTGCATGAGTTTGCTTTGTTTCAGGTTCAAAACAAAACCTGCAAGGCACAAAAATTTTGTTTTAAACTCAGAAGCTCCAAGGTTGGAATACTTTACATATTATTGCTTGACTTTAAAATCTGTCCTCTTTGGCTGAACCTGGCTAATCGAGGGAGAAGCATTCTCTTTCTTTCTTTCTTTCTTTCTTTCTTTCTTTCTTTCTTTCTTTCTTTCTTTCTTTCTTTCTGTCTTTCTTTCTTCTATCTATCTATCTATCTATCTATCTATCTATCTATCTATCTATCTGATTTATGTGCTGCCCGCAGACAGACATTTTTTTCTCCCATGGGTTTCTTTTTTTAAATTCTTTTTTAAAAGCCAAGGATATGATTTACAGGAGAAAAATTCCACAAGGGAGAGAATTAGACAACTTCTAGTCTGCCAATTTCCAGAACAAACTTCAGCTGCTATAGCTACATTAGCAAAAGTTTTTCTCTTTGGGGGAAAAAAAGGGAAAAGGGAAAAAAGCAGTCATAGAACTATATGAACCATGTATCTCTGCCCATTATTAAGAATCCCTAACATTTCTTATTAAAAAGAAAAGAAAAGAAAAGAGCTTTTAGCCTAAAACAAATTTTGGACAAGGAAAGGCTTTACTGAGATTGAAGCATGTTTCTTGAAAACAAGAACAGCTTTTTTGAGAGTACATCTGTTGGAAATAAGACTTCAGTGGCACTGATGCTACAGCATCTCATAACCCACTGGCCTCAGGGTCAGTGAGGTGAGATAAGAGAATTAAAGGTTTACCCTGTGTCCTCTCTTTGTTTATCACTCTGTTGTTCTTTGTCTGCCAGACTTTTAATCTCAGGTGACTTTTGTCTGCCTTTGTTCTCTATATGTTGCACATACAGAACACTTGCTTGCTCACTCTTGTCCCAGTAGGAAATAGTTAGGTAGATACTTGGCAATGCCTATTCCTATCTTGTGTTTCTTACATATTTCATACAAATCTCCCTTCTGTAAGCTACAAAACCTGTTTCACTATTCATTGTTTAGATTAGATCAAGGCTGGCAAACTCCTGGCCCACAGGCTGGATGTGTCACACACTGGCTACTCCCACACCCAATTTAGTAAAGTGGGGGGAAGCCCTGATACATCACGTGATGCTGCCATGATGACATGAGTTTGACACCCCTGGGTTAGATTCTTGCTCTGAGAAATACTCAAAGAGATGTATACCACTGATTATCATTTTGCTATAGAATAGAATAGAATTTTTTATTCGCCAAGTGTGATTGGACACACAAGTAATTTGTCTTGGTGCGTATGCTCTCGGTGTACATAAAAGAAAAGATACATTCGTCAAGAATCATAAGGTACAACACTTAATGATAGTCAAAGGGAAACAGTCAATATAAATCTTAAAAATACCAGCAACAAAGTTAGTCATACAGTCATAAGTGAGAAGAAATGGGTGATAGGAACGATTAGAAGATTAATAGTAATGCAGACTTAGTAAATAGTTTGACAGTATTGAGGGAATTATTTGTTTAGCAGAGTCATGGTGTTTGGGAAAAAACTGTTCTTGTGTCTAATTGTTCTGGTGTGCAGTGCTCTATAGCATCATTTTGACGGTAGGAGTTGAAACAGTTTATGTCCAGGATGTGAGGGGTCTGTAAATATTTTCACAGCCCTCTTTTTGACTCGTGCAGTATACAGGTCCTCAGTGGAAGGCGGGCTGGTAGTAATTGTTTTTTCTACAGTTCTAATTATCCTCTGAAGTCTGTGTCTGTCTTGTTGGGTTGCAGAGCCAAACCAGACAGTTATAGAGGTGCAGATGACAGACTCAATAATTCCTCTGTAGAACTGTATCAGCAGCTCCTTGGGCAGTTTGAGCTTTCTGAGTTGGTGCAGAAAGAACATTCTTTGTTTTGCTTTTTTGATGACATTTTTATGTTGGGTGTCCATTTTAGGTCATGAGATATGGTAGAACCTAGAAATTTGAAGGTCTCTACTGTTGATACTGTGTTGTTTAGTATTATAAGAGGTGGTAGTATGGGATGATTTCTCTTAAAGTCCACCACCATTTCTACAGTGAAGTGAATATTCTATAAATATGTACCGGTAAGTTGTTCTTACCGGTACTTCACCGTAAATTGAGGTAATACAGACTAGCAAATTGAGGTAAATCAGACTACCTTGAAGTCAATCTGGATTTCCTTTACTCTAAGTTAAAATTAAAAGTAAACATACTTTAAGCCTGTGTATCAACCCTTTCTCCATTTCATATTTATTTATTAGCGCATGCAAATTCTTCCCTCTTTAGCTTTCCAGTTGGAAGCTACAAGGTGCAATTCAGAAAGTGGAAGAATCAGCAGTTATGCTCAACAGCATCCATCCAACTCAGTCACCTTTGCAGAGGGACCAGATGTTGGCATTCATACCGGAAAATTAATCTCACAAAATGGTTTTTGTAGCCAGACTCAGGCCTTTCCTTTCATTCTCCTATTTTCTTCCACTTTGATCCACCCTGGCTACTTCATCTGCGGTGGTTACCAAGAATGCATTTGATGTCAACTCACCCTTATTTCCCATGTGCCATCATTTCCACTTGCCTCAGCTGTGTTAAAAAGCTTGCTATGCCACCCAGAGCCATAAACCCCCTTTGGCTAATGGATAAGGCCAGATGCACCACTTCAGCAATATGTTTAGTGGAGGTTCTCATTTGGGAGGCATTGAAAACAGCTTTCAAATTATTATTTGAAGATCATTCTCTTCCCTTTAAAGCTGGCTATCTCTTGAGCCAAAGCCAACATGCTCAGAAGCTTTTCCGAATACTAGTACTTTCTCTTCATCTCTGTTCCTCAAAGGCCGCAAGCTGCAGGAAAGAAAGAAAACTGCAGTGCTTTCCTTTGCTTCACTGGTTTAATCATTAAAAGCAACAGATTTGCCTAAAACAAATTAAAATGCTACAGTTGCATTGCCCTTAATGGGTGGGGTGGGGTGGGGGAGAGTGGAGAGAGAGGAATTATATTGTACCACATGCAGCTGCCTTGTACTAAGTCAGAACTTCAGTTCCCCTGTTTCTGTATTGTCTACATATCAACAACTCTTCTGTCTTTGAAAGTGGAAGAAGGAAAGGGTTGAGCCTGGGATATTTTTCATGAATATAAAATTAGAAAGAGCTATCCCTTTATGTCTTGGCACCTATAGGATGCCCTGCTCCATCCTGTGATGGCCTGATCTATTAGATCATTAGATTATCATCTACCGTATATACTCGAGTATAAGTCGACCCGAATATAAGCCGAGGCACCCAATTTTACCACAAAAACTGGGAAAACTTATTGACCCGAGTATAAGCCGGGGGTGGGAAATGCAGCGGCTACTGGTAAATTTCAAAATAAAAATAGATACCAATAAAATTACATTAATTGAAGCATCAGTAGGTTAAACGTTTTTGAATATTGATTTCAAAGAAAAACAGTAAACTAGCTCTGTAAGTGGAAAAGAGGATCAACAAAAACAAAAATCTTATCACCATGGTGAAAAGAAGCAGTTGTGAAATGAGTGACACGGTTGTTAAGAATGCTACAATGGGCATAAATGATGACCAGTCATAAGTGCGAAGACCGGTCAAAAGTGCAAGGACCTGTCAGAAATCACTTTTTTCAGCCCTCTGGCTAGTCCTTTTGTGTATATGGACTACTCAGAGGGCTGAAAAAGTAATTTTTGACTGGTCCTCACACTTGTGACCAGTCCTCGAACTTACAACTGTCCTCACATTTTATGTTTTTGCCCTATCTTGTCACTCCCACTCTTTCTCATTCTCTCTTTTTCTCTCCCCCTCTTTCTCTCTCTCTCCCACTCTGTCTCTCTCTCATTCTCTCATTCTCTCTCCCCCTCTTTCTCATTCTTTCTCTCTCCCCCTTTTTCTCTCATTCTTTCTCTCTCTCATTTTCTCTCTCTCTTTCTCTCTCTCCCCCCTCTCTCTCTCTCCACTCTTTCTCTCTCATTCTGATTCTCTCATTCTGATTCTCTCTCTCTCTGATTCTCTTTCATTTTGTCTCTCTCTCTGATTCTCTTTCTGATTCTCTCTCTTTGATTCTCTGTCTCTTTCTTTGTCTCTCATTCTCTCTCTCTCTCACTCTCTCTCTGATTCTCTCTGTCTCTTTCTCTCATTCTCTCTCTCATTCTGTCTTTCTCTCCTTTTCATTCTTTGTCTCTTTCTCTCTGTGTCTCATTCTGATTCTCTCTCTTTCTCTCTCTCTCTCATTCTCTCTTTCATTCTTTGTCTCTTTCTCTGTCTCAGCCGTTGCCATCCAGAATGAATAGTGCTGTTGTGGCGGAGGGGAGGGGGCGGCAGAAGCGTGAAGAAGCGGCGTTTGCGATGGCTGGAAGCTGCCAGTGGCACAAGGCAGCCCTCTTCTCCTGCCGCTTATGACTCAGAGTGGTAAATGGTGACTGGTTCGGGGAGCAGCTGGATTTTGCTCTCCATTGCAGATGCCAGCTTCCGCAAAGCAAAATCCAGCTTCTTCTCTCTGCTGTAAGTGCAGCATCAGGACTGCTCCCCGGACCAGTCACCATTTACCACTCTGAGTTGCAAGTGGCAGGAGAGGAGGACTGCCTTGCGCCGCAAATATACAAAGGCGGAATCCTGATGCCACTCTTACAGCAGAGAGAAGAAGCTGGATTTTGCTTTGCGGAAGCTGGCGTCCGCAATGGAGAGCAAAACCAGTCATCATTTACCACTCTGAGTCGCAAGCGGCAGGAGAGGAGGGCTGCCTTGCACCACTGGCAGCTTCCCGCCATTGCAAATGCTGCTTCTTCCTGCTTCTGCCACCCCCTCCCCTCTGCCACAACAGCACCATTCATTCCGGATGGCGAGGGCTGTGCTCTGTTTGCACCACCTGGGAGCCAAAAAGGGGCACGGGGGAGGGGCACCGCACCCCCCCACACACATTTTGGCTTTAGCAAGCCTCCCTGCAACCCCGGGAGCCAAAACAGTTGCAGGGAAAAAGGCATTTTTTTTCGTGACTCGAATATAAGCCGAGGAGGGCTTTTTTCAGCCTGAAAAACGTGCTGAAAAACTCGGCTTATATTCGAGTATATACGGTAAATATTCATTGATTGGGAAATAAAGAGACCAAAGCTAGCAGGCTCTGCTTTTTGGTGGTAAGACCAAGTCTCTGGAACAGCCTCCATGTAGGAATCAGATTGGTATCAACTTTAGTGCATGCAGAAAGATACTGAAATGAAGCTGCTATAAATAAAGTTATAATATGTTCAGAGCAGCATTTATTTTTGTTTTGGTGTGTTTACTTAAAGTCAATTTGACTTATAGTTGTGAGAGAAGGAATGTTCCAGAAAAATCATGTAGGAAGAACTTCCATCAAAGGATCCTACAGCATAAAAAAACCAGGGTTTTTTTCAGTTCAGTTCATTTGGTTACAGTACCTGAAGCAAGGTCTCCAAACATGACTACACCTCACAGTTATGTATGGAAGAAGGCAACCATCAATGTATCAAAGTATTTTTTCTTATTCTTCTCTATGTCAATAAACTTCAGTAACCCTGCTTAGGTTCCATGATGGATCACTGCTCAGCCCCAAAATAAGGAAGTGTTTCCTTGCAAACATTTTTGGGTTTATTCATTTAGCATGACTATCTGCAAGTGAAAAGTTCCATTGCTTTCCATGTAATCCAAGACTTGGTTCAAGAAGAAACTGATGTGCATACAACCAAATGTTCATAGATTTTCCTCATGGCTTTCCTCGTTGAGTGAAGTCAGAACGGGGTTGGGAAAACAGAGAGAGATTATCCAAAGTGTTCTATTTCTCTTCACTGAGCAAATCCAGTGGCTGCAGTTAATTTCAGGAGTCAATTTTCCATGGGCTCTTACCCATTACAAGCAAGAGTATTCAGAAAAGTATTCAAAAAGTATTTCTAGCAAGAACAATGTGTTAAGTAGAACAAAAGGAATTTCATAGTTTCCTGAATATTTCAGGTCAGGGGTGAGTGTGTGTGTGTGTCCCTTCTTACTTTAGCAGAAGGAAGCAATCACCTGTGTCATATATTAAAAATATTCCTCATATTGAATACAGCCCACCAGAAGTGGTATTCAGCCAGTTTGCACCGGTTCGTGTGAACCGCTGGCAGAAATTTGGCCAAGGTCACCGAACTGGTAGTGATGGCTGGCTGGCCATGCCCCTGAACTGGTCTCCCAGTCACCGCTCGCTCTCCCCACCTGCTATATTCGTTGCCACCATGTTCTTTTTTTAAAAAAAAAATATTTATATGCTGCCCTTCTCCAGAGACTCAGGGTGGCTTACAATGCATTAATCAATAGCCTTCATACTTTTGTATATTTTATACAAAGTCAGCTTATTGCCCCCACAAACCAGGTCCTCATTTTACCCACCTTAGAAAGGATAGAAGGCTGAGTCAACCTTGAGCCTGGTGAGAATTGAACTCACAGTAATTTCAGGCAGCTGGATGTAAAATGCTGCCTTAGTAGGAGGCATTAGCCTGTTACGCCACTCAGGCTCCTGATAAGTGCATGATTTTATAGCCAGGTAAACTGTGTTATCTCCTTGCATTCTCACCCTCCTGTCTCCCTCCTCTTTCTGGTCCACTTTGAATCTTATATCCGTTGAATCCATGAGACAGAATCTCATGTCACTGACCCCAGGATTAGCTTCTAGGACTTTTCAAAATAACTGTTTGTTGTTGTTTTTTTCCATTTCTTAGAATGACCATATAGCTGACAAGACATTCTACTCATTATAGGGGCCTACTCTGTAGGAGCTGATGCTTTAAGAGTTTTGGGCTTCTTAGAACATTTTTTTCAGTTTTATTCCTGACTATGGTCATTCCAGGAAGTGTGAGTAAGTAGAAATAGTTTCTGTGAAAAATCCACATTGCTGTTAGTGAGAGATTTTGGGTTGCTTGGGTGTGAAAGAAGAAAAAAAATTCAAACGTGGCACCCACCTTTTATACTGTATGTTCAATTTTTCTGATTATTCAGATTTCTATTGTTATGTATCCATGCCTGAAATGGGAAGAATGCTAACAGGTTTTCTCTACTCCATTAGGCTAATAAATTATTAAAAATAAGAAATCTAATAATATTTTTTAGATCACTAGATTTTATCATATGGCAAAACGTTTTGTGAACTATAGAACATTTCAGATGTTCCTTAGATGAAGTGGTCAAACTTAATATAGGATTTAAACAGGGATGAGGTGTAGGTAGAGGTGAGGAAGGGAAGATTATTTGGTTATACAGATACAGGTTAAATGTAAGACTAATTATATGTAATTTGTAATTCATAGATTGTAATAGTCTATGTAACATTACCCTGAATGTTATTTCTTTTTATTAACTAAATAAATCTTATTGATCCTATGAAAATTCAAATTGTTTTCCTTCAAATTTGTTGAGAGTTTATTGGTTTGCATATTTGTCTTCATATAATAGGATTTGTTTAAACCTTAATTTAGCTTGGAACATTTCTGTAAATTTAACTTTTTTCAGTATTTTAGCACTGGTTTTTTGTAGTTGTAATTTTGATGTAATAACTCCAGTTTGTATCTCCAATACAAGATCTCTTGTATTCCAGTTTAAAAGGGTAACCCACAGTATGCTTTGGATATGTTACTTGTATGTCTTTTTAAATTTTAAAATGACCATCTAATTCCATTTGTAAATTCAATATTTTCATCTCTTTCTTCTAGGTTATAATTTTTAACTTTACCTTAGAGTCCATTTTGAATATCTTCAAAGAGACTTATTCTTCTCCAATAGCAACTTTTGGTTCCAGTATAGAGTTACTAGTTCAAGCACATCCTGAACCCATAGATCAAACATTTTCTTTAAAGAAGCCATCATCTCTAATGATCCACCCTCAAATCTTATCAGATAGAAATGTAAATAAGAAAAATGCTTCCCATGCCAAGGGATATTTCTAATTAACTTCAAAGTCTTTCTTTAAATCAATTTCATCCAAACCCTTTGCATTTAAAAACTTTCTAAAAAGAACACTATAATCACTCTTTGGCTGAACATTGCAAAAAATAAAAACCTTACAAAGCTAGAAACATTTAATTTTCTTCCTTTTTAAAGAGACTGAAGTTAGACTCACCAAGCAACTCCTAAACTTGCAGTTCCAAAGTCTTTTCAACCTTAAAGAAGCAATTTTAAAAATTAAATTTCCAAAGTGTAAAGGTTAATGCTCCAAAGCATTAATGACTCAGAGCATGATAGAATCCCCAACTATTTCGAAGTAACTGCTAAAACATTGGTTTCTGCCAGCTACTTAAAAAATAAGCTGTCCGGTCTACATATGGAAAATCTCAAGATCTCTATTTGATCCAGAGAGCATTCCAGGAGTCCAGAACTTTCATCTAGCTGCCTCTTTGGCTGTAATGCCGCCAAAATCTGCAGAGGTGAGAAAATGTGGGGTGCTAAGTCCCATTTGCCCAGAGTCCCTTTGAAAAAGATGGGCAGCAAATAAATTTAATGAATTAAATTAAATTAAATTAAATTCCTCACTACAAGTCCTAAGTTACAACTTTTATAATTCAGCCATGCTTCTTGGCAATTCAGAGGTGTGATCTAAAATGTTTGCACAGGGCAAGACTGGGGAAGGATGAAGGGAGAAGTCTTGCCCTGTGCAAACATTTTAGATGCCTTTTTGTACATTGGACATTACTATAAAAAATATAGCTTAATCAAAGGAAAACTGCCTGATATTTCAATAGACTATTCTATTCACTATTTTATAGTATAGAACCATTTTAGGATAAAGTAAAGTTGACTGTTGCTTTGCTATTGTTTCTATCTTTTTTTTATTTAACCCAATGGTATATCCATCACAATATGTAATGTCCTTATTTAAAAAGAAAGCAGAAGTATACTTTCACTTCTTGCAGACATCTAGATTACTGCCTTGGGGGCTTATGATTATATAAATATATTTACTGCCTTAAAATAAACTCTTCCTTGTTAACTTTGCCTGAAGCAACATATTGTTTCATATCATCCTCAACCTATTCCATTTCCTTTCTCTTCCTGTTGACAGATACCAGCCAATACTTAATTGATAAAGTTACAATACTGATGAATGAGATTTGGTTCCATGTTAATGTGATCAAGAATGAATGATGGCAGTTTAATTGGCCTTGGAACCATAGAAATTTTATTATCGAAATCAAGACAAGGAATAGCTAGAGGCTCCCCCATGCCAAGAAGATCTTTCAGTATGTATTTACATACCTCTTTACCATCCTCAAATTTAAGATGTGTATCCCATACTATCTCTATCTACTCAATCTTGTAGAAGCAAGTGGCTTATAAAATTTCATTCAGATCACCAATCTCTGTATGATCAATTACAAAATAAATTGTATAATAGAATAACAAAGTTGGAAGGTACCTTGGAAGGCTTCTAGTCCAACCCCCTGCTCAAGCAGGAAACCCTATAGCATTCCAGGCAAATGATTGTCTTTTTTTTTCTTAAAATCTTCCAGTGTTGGAACACCCACAACTTCTGGAGGCAAGTCATTCCATTGATTAATTGTTCTGTCAGGGAATTTCTCCTTAGTTCTAGGTTGCTTCTCTCCTTGGTTAGTTTCCACCCATTGCTTCTTGTCCTACCTCAGGTGCTTTGAAGAATAGGTTGACACCCCCCCCCTCTTTGTGGCAGCCCCTTAGATATTGGAACATTACTATCATTTCACCCCAGTCCTTCTTTTCATTAAACTAGACATACTCAACTCCTGCAACTGTTCTTCATATATTTTATCCTCCAGTCCCCAAATCATCTTTGTTGCTCTTCTCTGAACTCTTTCCAGAGTTTTAACAATTTTTATGTAGTAGTGACCAAAACTGGATTCAATATTCCAAGTTTGGTCTTACCAGGCATTATAAAGTGGTCTCCACTCCATGTGATCTTGATCCTAGCCCTCTGTTAATGCAGCCTTATAAGGCTTCATAATTTTTACACAAAAGACAGGAAGCTTCACCACCAAAAGGATTCATTTGCTATGATGCAGGCATGATCTCTGGTGATCTTTTCCACAGTATATTATATTTGATGTGACTTTATTGCAGCAAACAATGGGATAAATTTGGGTGGCTTATGAGATTGCCTAAAAATCCTCATTGTTTGGGAAGCATAGTGAAGAATCTCATTTTTTTCTCCCTGTCATCTCCATATAATGTCCTCTTTTGGGTGCTCTGAGACTGGGAGTTTCTGATCTCAAAAATGAAAGCCAGAGAGAAGAGGGATTCTAAAATAATTCTTTTTTACAATATTTATATATTGAAATATTACACATTTTACACATTGGAATGCTAAAAGTATAACATATTAAACACACATTTTGAACTAATTGTATTATTTTAATCATAACACCTACATTGTGTTCAGATTTTAACGAAAAATAGAAATTAAACAGGTTTCACTAACCATAATTTTATCACTTAAAAGTTCATTTCTCCCACTGCCCCCCCCCCATCCAAAAGAAAGCAATTTCATTTCTTCTACCAAATCTCATATTCTGCCGAAAAAAAGAAAAAGAAAAAGAAAAATACATTTGAAAAGGAAAAGACATAGGAAGTTTATACTTGCAATATGGAAATATTTTATTTGACAAAAATTGCACAGGATAGGTACTATTGGATGCAAGGCGCTTTGCAGATTGCATCTGTGAATTATCAACAGGAATGTTGCATAGTTAGTTCAGGTTACTGTGTAATTACTAGAGATGGTGTAGGAAGTATAATAACAGCAACACCGAAGAACAAGAATAAAGGGGAATTAAGGAATTAGCCACCCACTAAACTGTGTTTTGAAAAGAAAAGGATCCTTCAAATCCTTCAAAGATTCAAAGTTCCTTCAGCACAAAGTGCTGAAATGTATTGTACATAATACACATTAAACTTCCATCATGCTGTTTTCTAAAATATATATATATATATTTTACCAAATCTCACCATGACAATAGAAAATTGCTCTATTTGAGGTATCTTATCAGATGCCATGAAATTATAGGTTTATAATGGAAAGAATAAAAGATTCTCAGCTGTTGAGCCCATAACATAATCCAGAAACCATTTGTTTTTATGTGTTGCCTCTAAGTCATGGCACTTAAGAAGTTCTGAAAGCAAAATGAATTGTGGTCTCTCAGCAGGTTTTGGTGGCCCACCTGTCTTCCTCTAATAAATTCATCAGACTGTTACTAGATTACACCTGTGATTGAAACGTCCTGGTGCCTGCTTTCCCCCTTTCTCTTAAGAACCATGGAAGATCAGGATAATGAAATAAAGCAAGGGGCCTTAAATCTCCAAAGCTGGTATCAGCCACAGATGAAAAAAAAATAACTGGAACAATTCTGTATACATTAGAGGACTTCTTGACAGCATTAGATGATGGGCCTGTGGAGTGATCTGGACCCAATGATGCTCTTTGAGCACCTGTCAAAACCTCCTTACAGTAAGCAGCTCTTTTTGCCGGGCTTGTTCCTCAGGGGTGGAATCGTCCCAAGAAAAGGCACTTTTGATTTCAAAAAGTTCTGACAGGAATTATGTCCATATTGATATGTGACTCTGAATCACATTTGCTGCCCAGCCATAGTAGCTATTTCACATGGTTCTTTATGCTTTCTCTTCTTTGGGTAGGATGTCCCACAGCACAACTTCAGCTTTATCCAGGCCTCCTTTGCTCAGACCTCTTTCACAATCTCTCTCTTTTTTTCCCCAAAATATTTTTTATTGAAGAAATTATCAACAGAATTAAAAACAGTACATAATTTGAATGGAAGAATAAAGAAAAGCAGTAAGAGATTGGAAAAGAAATATAGAAAAAAAATTAAAAAGGAAAAAGGAAGTAAAGATTCTAAAGAAGCAACTTCCGTTCTTCTGGACAAAAGTTATAGACACGTTTAAATTTTAACCTCCCTATCTAATCTGAGATAATACATTTTTTCTATTTGCCCATTTAACGTACAAAAGATGTTTACAAATGGGGTTTTTCCTTGACATACTGATGTATTTGTAATATATTGTTTTTGCTCTCACACAGATATTCATGCTCTCATTTATTTATTTATTTATTTATTTATTTATTTATTTATTGTATGCATGCATTTGTTTGTTTGTTTATCCATCCATCCATCCATCTTGCCACAAGCTGACTGTTAGGGTTCCAAGTAATAGATCCATAGCAAGCAAAACTCTGAGACAGGCAAAAGCTGACCTTGACTCTGAGCGGCTTTGTGTATGTGTGTATGTGTGTGTGTGTGTGTGTGTGTGTGTATGTTTGTGTGTATTTTTATTTTTATTAACAAGGAGAAGGAAAATAATTTTTTGTGATCACAAAATGAGCAAGATATTCATACAGGATTATATCTACACATTTGGGGGAGGGAAGGTTGCTTCTTAATTTCAAATCCAGATTAATTGCACAGAGTTCCTAGAACCAACCAAAATAGTGGGCGATTAGCATGACAAGAAGAGTAACTACTGTCTTCTTCAAAACACTCCATTTAACAGTAGATTTCACATAGCGTATCCTTTGGGCAGAAACTCTGTTGGTACTTCATTAATATTTTCAAGAAATGTTTTTCAATGAACTCCAACACTTGAAGGCTTTAAAACTGTTAGCAAATGGGAAACTATTAAAATATAATTGAAGTTAGTTATACAGTATGCTGGCAAGATCTTAGAATAGTCCAACGATGAACAATTATGGGAGTTACTTAGCAGTATGTAGGAACAGCAAATAGCTGTTATTTTACCCTTGCAGCAAGGTGACAGTGCAATGTCATTACATTGTTTACCAAGGAATATAGATTTATGGATCAGTATAGATCTGTTCTATGTTAGCTTTACATGCACTCATTCTTAAATCTATCCTGTTAAATTTTTGTATGATTCCCAGAGTACAACTTCTTCGTGTGCAACATGCATAATTTTGACTGCAATGTGTGAGCCAAGTATTATATGTCAAAATCTGAGGGGAAAAGAAAGCTTTGATAAGTATATATGTTATGATCTGCTCACTATTTTGGCCCAATGAGGTACCGTATTTTTGGAGTATAAGACGCTCCGGACTATAAGACACACCTACCTTTTTTGGTGAGGAAAACAAGAAAAAGAAATCTGCCTCTGCCTCCCAGCAATTTACCTCCTTGTAGCAAACAGTACAGGTCCATGCAAAACAGCTGAGAGCAAAACAGCTGAGAGTCGGGAGGCTGATCCAATCAAATTGTGCCAATTAGGCTGCACTGAAACTGAAACGAGTTGTTTCTTGTTGCTGCTTGCTGCAAGGAGGTAAACTGCTGGGAGGCAGAGGCCAAAGGGTGGGAGCCAGTGGGAGGGCGGGGCTACATTCAGTATATAAGACACACCTAAATTTTCACCCCCTTTTAGGGAGGGAAAAGGTGTGCCTTATACTCTGAAAAATACAGTAAGTAAAACTTGCTCACAATAATACAGAAAGGTGTCAAAGGGCAGGAAAAAAGAACCAAGTCACAATCCTATCTCTGGTTAATTGGGAATAAATAATAATTGTTTTATTCTATGAAACTTTAATTGATTGGGTTGTTCTTTTAACCTTGGGGAGTAGTGTAGAATAAATAAATTTACATCGAGATCTAAATTTGGCAGAAGTGGAGGAAGTCTCAGCTGAGGGCATTTTTTTTTTTTTGACATTTCTTGACCTTGGTTTTTTTGACATTTTTTTGACCTTGTTTATTACCTCTTGTGTGATCAGTGTTTCTCAAACTTGGCAACTTCCAGATGTGTGGACTTCAGCATTTTCAACTGGCGATACTCAAGTAAGTAGTTTGAATGTCTGGAGTGGCGTGTTTCACTTATTCTCTGGATCCTTCTTATTCTCTTATTCTTATTCTCTGGATCCTTGACCAATTTAGCTTGTAACTTCTAAGTAGGAGATTGTTAGAGAAGCTTTATAAAGTGCTTGTTATCATGCTTATGGTTTGGTTCTACATTAATTGCTGGAGTAGGTAGAAGAATCTAATTGCATTTGATGAAATACGCAGAGTGCAGGCAGAAATGTTCCAGATAATAACAGCACTTGTGCTATTTTCCCAAACTGGAAGCAATAGAGAAAATGAAAAGAAATAAAACCAAAGAGATCTGACAGCAAGAGAAGTTTATGCCCTTTCAGCCACTGAAAGGCTGAAACAAACTCCTGGGAGAGGAATGGATTCCTGGGGGCATGGACTCAGAGCCCCCTCTGCGGCCATGGGAGCTGTCACCCCAGCTCAACTCCACTACACATGCATGCACTCCTCCTGCCAGCCAACAGTTTTCAGGTCTCTGCTGCACATGCTTGGGAGGCAGGGCACATGTGGGAGATGCACGCACATGCACAGGGGGTGGAGCACACATGCATACATAGTGGTGGCGTGCACATGGGGGGTCACATGTGCATGCGGAGGGGCAGGGTGTGCACGGAGAGGGGGGGTCGCACACGCATTGCATTATAGGTGTGTGCATGTGTGCGAGCGCATGCTTTGGGCACTTGGTGCCAAAAAGGTTAACCATCACTGGCCTAGGCTGAAATTCAACCAGAGGCTTCTGCAGGAGAACAGCAGGCAGAGCCTGGTAGTGGTGGTGGTGGTGGTGGAATTAAACTTGTCATAAGGTTAGAATCCTTGTATTGCCACGAAAGATCCAAGTCCCCTTGAATTCTGTTGACCCTTATATAGTGCCAATTTAGTGCTGACTGTTAGCTGACCAGAATTTTTTTGTACAATTTGAATAAATTTTCTATGCTGCAACTTTAAGCATGATCCTGACTCTTTGCATGTAACAACTTCTTGGCTACGTATACCTTTTCATTTTAGAAAATACTTATACAGATAGTCCTCACTTACCAATCACAATTGGGACTGCCAACTCTGTCACCAAGCAACACAAACATAAAGACAAAAATTGTATGACCACACCTGACTTATATCAGGTAATCAGTTCTGGTTGCACTTAAGTGAATTAGCATAACTTGCAACTTCCTGCCAGCTTCCACATTGTCAGGGCTGCCCTGGAAACAGCAAAGAACTGGCCTGCAGTGCCTCTCCCAGCAAAAATGGAGGTCACGAGGGCCATGGGCAGCTCTCCTGAGTGCCGTTTTTGCTGGTAGAAGGTTGCAGGAGGCCATTGCAGCCAAAAATGGAACTCAGGAGTCTGTTTTCTTTGGCAGAGCTTGGGCTGCCACAGGCGTCACCACTATGAGTGACACTGAGCTGGCCACACCCACCCTGGCCACACCCACTCTGGCTCCCCAAGGTCAAACACAACCCTGATGCAGCCCTCAATGAAATCAAATTTGACACCCCTCTACTAGAGGATAAGCCCATCCACAGATAAGCTGACCCTTGATATTTTTATGTTTTGCACCAAGTTACTTTTTCAACAAATTTCATCTGAGAGTGTCTTTTTTTATATATACAGTACGGTTTTTCTTCATTCTCTGTAATGGTTCCAGCTCTTTGGAATATATTTCCTGCTAACCCAGGAGGCCTTTTTTAAAAAAGAGGTATATTTTTTTTTCAAAGGTTCCTAAAGATCACACCAACTGATTGGCTTTAACCGTTCTTCATTTTTGTTTTTTGTGTTATCTTAGGGTTCAATTTGATTTATTCATTTTTATTATAAATTATCTGGATTTCAGCAATAAAATTTAAACAGTAACAACATCTGTACAATGATTGGTTCCAAAATCTCTCTTGAAAGCAATGATCAATGAGCCATTCCTTGGCATAACATCTTCAAGTCAATGCTTTGGAAATGGACATTTCTTGTTCATCTGTAAGTTTCCCACAACGGTGACTTTTGCAGAAGACAAGCCACAATGTTGCTATTTCAGGTGATAAAAGGTTACAGTTGACTGAATTGAGCAAATCTCAGGCCTGACTATTTTCACAATTGATGGATATTTCCTAATGATTAGCTGAATTAGTACTGAGAACAATATTGATCGGCAGCTGTGGAAGAAAACAAGAAAGCTTGAACAATGATGAATGAATCAACATTATTCCTATCTGGTTCTGGGGAGGCAAAGGGAGGAAGATTTCCACATCCTGGCTTTTTTAGCACCCCTTCAGGAGCCAGTAACTGTTCTTAGGCCCCGGACAGGATCAAAGGAAGAATTTGTTGCTACAAGTCCAAACAGCAAGGCAGTAGAACAGGGCTGTCAAACTCATGGCCTGCAGACCGGATGTGTCACACGCTGGACATGAGTTTGACACCCATGGCAGTAGAAGATAGTGGAGAAAAAGGCAACAGCAGAAAGACAGGAATTACTTGTAGAACTTAGCTAGACAAAGGCAGATTGTATAATTTTAAATTCCAAGTCAAGCACTCCAAACTCAAACCAAATATTTACAATGCCAAGGCACGGAGAGAGAAAAACATTAGTTAACAAGCTAGGGTCATAATAACTGAATTCCACACAGAAATCATAGAATGTGAAGTCTGATGCTCAAGTTACTTCTACCAAGGGGAAGCTGTTACTCTGAGGTTTAAATTCCCTCTCTGCTAAACATGCATGGGTGTTACTAATCTTGCCTTAAGCTTTCCTGGTCACTTCAGCATTTTACTGCTGGCTTGCAAGTTGTGCACTTTGATTGGGTGCAGATATTCCAGGAGAAATAATTGGTGAGAGGGAAGTGGGGGTAAGCGAGTGCCTGAAGCAGCCCATGTTGCACCGGAAGGAAGGAAGGAAGGAAGGAAGGAAGGAAGGAAGGAAGGAAGGAAGGAAGGAGAGGTGGGTTTCAGCAGGTTCTAACCAATTCTGGAGAACTGGTAGCAGAAATTTTGAGTAGTTCGGAGAACCAGTAGTAAAAAATCTTACTGGCTCTGCCCCGATCTATTCTCTACTTCCCGTGTCCCAGCTGATTGGGAGGAAATGGGGATTTTGCAGTAACCTTCCCTTGGATTGGGGAGGGAATGGAGATTTTACAGTATCCCACCAAGCCAAGCCATGCCCACCAAGCCACACCCACAGAACTGGCAGTAAAAAAAATTGAAACCCACCACAGGAAGGAAGGAAGGAAGGAGGGAGGGAGGGAGGGAGGGAGGGAGGGAGGGAGGGAAGGAATCTTTTTGTTAAGCTAGGTAGGTCATTTTAGTTTAACTGACATCTTTCCCATCCACTGAATTAAGCTTTCTTTTTGTAAATGAAGTTGAATGGTGTAACTGAATTAAAATGAAGAGTGAGCCACATGACATCCGACATTACCCCAGGCACTCACGGAAATGAGGAATCTCTGTCTTATTCTTTTCTAAAAAAAAGTCTTGAGGTAAAACAAACTGGATGTTTGATGCTTAAATATTGATTTAATGATAAGTAGTATAATTAATGTAATGTACATTATTAACTTGTTAAATTGAATTATATTGGAAGGCCTATAATCAGGTTGCAGAAAGTGAGGTAGTTCCCTCCCCCCCCCTTTTTTTTTAAAAAGAACAATTTTGGTCTGTTCATTGACATGCAACCATGGATAGACTGACAGCAATAAAAGGACAAGACAATAAAAGGTCAAGACCAGGGATGAAATGCTCCCGGTTCGGACTGGATCACCCAATCCGGTAGCGATGGTGGCCGGTGGTTCGGAGAACCGGTAGCAAAAATCCCTCCCCCCCCGCCCAGCTGAGCCGCACGATCATCAAAGGCTTTTTTTTTTTTACTTTTCAAAGCATTTTTTTCTACAACCTCTTCCAACGAAAAAATGCTTTTAAAAGTAAAAAAAAAAGCCTCTGATGATCTCACAGCTCAGCTGGGATCATCACAGGCTTTTCTAAGCATTTTTTTCTACAACCTTTTGGCCAAAGAGGTGGTAAAAAAATGCTTTGAAAAGTCTCTGACGATCCCAGCTGAGTTGCCTGATTGGCAGAGGCTTTTCAAAGCATTAGAAAAAATGCTTTGAAAAGTTAAAAAAAAAAAGTTGGCCACACCCACCCAGTCACATTACCCCCCACACACCAAGCCATGCCCACCGGTAGTAACAAATTTTACATTTCACTCCTGGACAAGACCCACATGTAGTGTGGGTAATCCTCAATTTACGACCAGTCACTTAGTGACTGTTCAAATTTATGTTGGACTCCCCCAAGGTACTTATGATCCAGTTCCAACAGCTAGGATCCCCCTCTGTGGTCACATGAACTGCATTTTGAGCCCATATTTGCAGCATTCTATGGTTACATGATTATGATTTATGATATTTTGCAGAAATTTGCTGTGATTTCCAAAAATGTCCTACGCTGAATAGTGGATTCAATTAATGACTGCCAGGTTCCAGTCATTTTTGGGGAGTCTGTTTCCTTAATTGGGTGACTTAAATGGTCTGACATCAATTTTGAAAGTCTGGCTCATTTTCTCTCTCTCTTTCCCTCCCTCCCTCTTGCACTCGATAGAGTTAAATTGCAGATAATTTAAGTTCTACAACACTGACATGACTAACTTCACTTCTCCTATCTTGCAATGTGCTGAATTATAGGAATAACATGATCATATTCTCCAAACAGTTCTACAATGTTTACTTCTTCAATCATTTTTCTCTGTTAATAAGCCTTAAGTTTAATTTAGCTGATTCCTAGCCCCCCCCCCCACCTTTTGGATAATGAAACTGTCTGCAAATAATATCAAGAACCTACTGGTTCTTCCACTTGTTGCACAGTTTGATTCCCAGTTGATCCTTTAAAAATTTAATTAATACTTTTATATGGAATTCCACAGTATACCTGGAAAAAAAGTAGACTATATTGTCTTGAGAAAATTATATCCACTAAAGCTCAACTAGGCTGAGAGGATTTCATTCAAAAGCAGGTTCTAAAATTTGAGACTTAATAACAGAATAACAGAGGTGAATGGGACCTTGGAGGTCTTCTAGTCCAACCCCCTGCTCAAGCAGGAGACCCTATAGCAGGGATGTCAAACTGGCCGTCCTTGGGCCAGGGGTGGGTTCTACAACTTTTTACTACCGGTTCTGTGGGCGTGGCTTATATTGTAGGCGTGGCTTAATGGTGATGTGACAATTCTTTAGGATTTAGGAGAGGTACTGGTCTACCAGGCTTTTAACTGCTTGCAGAGCTGTACCGGTCTACCCATTTATTCTTGGAGCGTCCTGGTCTACCCATTTGTTTTTGCAGCATCCCAGTCTGCCCATTTGTTTTTCAAGCATCCTGGTCTACCCATTTGTTTTTCGAGTGTCCTGGCCTACCCATTTGTTTTTCGAGTGTCCCGGTCTACCACCACACTGCCTTATAACACTGATCAGCTGTAAGGCAGCCCTTTGAAGCCCCGCGGCAAGAGTTTAAACAGTTTTTTTCCTTCTAGCCATCAGCTGGGACTCAGGAGGCAGCAAATAGATTGGGAGTGGGGCCAAATAAAAGTAAGAATAACGCAGGCGGGGCAGGAGGGCCCAGCTCCCAAACAAAGAGAACCGGTTCGGTGATGTCATATCATCACCTCTACTAGCTTGGCCGAACCGGGCCGAACCGGGAGGAACCCACCACTGCCTTAGGCCGGATGTGTCATGCACAGGCTATCCCTACCCCAGCTCTGCAAAGGCAAAAAACGTGATATGTCATGTGCCACAATCAAGTTTGACCCCTGTGCCCTATACCATTCCAGACAAATGGCTTTCATATATTTTCTTAAAAGCCTCCAGTGATGGGGCATCCACAACTTCTGAAGGCAAAACATTCCACTGGTTAGTTGTTCCCACTGTTATTTCATCCCCTCTCTTTAAAAAACCCGCACATTTTTCTATCTATGGTTTTAGTCTAGAATTGCTATGAAAATAGCATACAAGTGAAAATTATATAGCTGTATAAATATACTTAGTGATTTAATGGGGGGAAATATCTTTTTTTTTTCTTTTTAATGGCTAAAGATCTGAATTACTTTCCCCTTTCCATAGATTGTTTTGTTGGTATTGGTGTTGCTATTTTTTAATAGGCTATAAACATTTCCTAAGGTAACATGTCAGAAAATAGATTTCAGAAAAAAAGGTCCATTGATTAGGGAGTTATAAGGAATGGAAAACAGCATAGAAATATAGGCAAACATGCTGTTGTTCTAGACTGTTTAATTTGGATGGACATCATATTTATCAAGCCTGCACTGAAATGTTTATTCAAGTCTCTTTTAACTGGATGGATGTGTTTTAGCAGCATGTGGAAATGTATAATTTAGTATGATAGTGAAAATCTCTTTGGCAGTTATTTGGCCGCTTTCATTCAATTTGATGGGAATTGGTTTTTTTCCCCCACCCACCCAAAAATAAATATTTGGGGTGAAATTCTGATTGGTAAATATACCATTTTGCCCTTACTTTCACTGTAAATTCACCAAGATGTGGCTAAGCATTTGAATTTCCTAACTTTCACTGTGGGATTAATTTTCAGTGGTGGGTGGTTGCTCTGTTTTTCTTGACTTCAATTAAACTCCATGGGAAAACATGTTGGGTTAACTCTTTTCCCTGAAGACCATAGGAAGAGCTCAGATTAAAAAGTATGAGCAACCAAGGAAACTGAAGAGTGATGGAGAGTTAGGTAAAAAATACCAGTGTACTCTCTCTGTCACAGAAAAACCTAAAGCAGTGATGGCTAACCTTTTCTGGACCAAGTGCCCAAAACACAAGCACGGCCAAACCCCCAAAATGCAATGTTCATGCGGTCCCTGAGTATGGACCCCCCCCATGCGTGTATGCCCCCTGCACATGTGTACATGGCCCCCTGCATGTTCCCCATGCATGCGTGTGCAACCCCGCATGTGACCCTCCACACATGCGCAGCAAAGACCTGAAGACAAGTTGGCTGGCAGGAGGCACATGCGCATGTACAGTAGAGCTGAACTGGGGCGACAGCTCACATGCCCACAAAGAGATTCGCCATCACGGACCTAAAGCATTGATTATACCACCTAATTTCCACCCCTATACTAAATTTCAGTGAGATTTTTACCAGAGAGGGGGAAAAAAAGATGGTAAGTTTACATCAATGTTTATAAAAAGGGCAAATGAGGTGGAGGCAACTTACTGCCCTCCAGGTGATTTGGACTAAATCTCAGTCATTAGATATTTGCCAACCTTGTTGGAACTAATGGAAGCTAAAGTTTAAAACATCTAGAGAACATATGTTTGATTACTCTTATGTAAGTTTACATAATATCAGCTGCTATGGAGGAATTATTTTTCTCTGGAGAAACACGCCCCCCCCCCCGCATTTTTTTACACCAAAAAATTATTTTGTCAATGTAAAGGGAAAGATATAGAAATTTGGAAGTGTCAATGTCACCCCCATAGAATATTTTAAAGTTTACATTTTAAACCTTACTCTCCTTGATAATTTGCTCCATTCATGTGGTATAAAATTATGCTAGCATTTGTAAGCCCTGAATTTATAACTCCTTAGTGCTGAGAAAAACATTTTGTACATTCAGTAATTGATTCATATTAATTCTGTGCCAAAATCTGTTTTGCACTGTTTCAAAAATTTTCTTCCCTTATGAAAAAGCTATTGCTTTCCTACTTTATTCTTATACCACTGCAAAAACTTAAGAATTTCTTTAGCTTTTTGGTGGCTAAAAAGGCTCTTGTTGATGTCTGTGTTTTCCGATCTATAGATACCTGCTGTTCTGAAAACATCTTGGCTTCCCACAAATCCCAGTTTAAAAAAAAAAATTGGGAAAAATTACCTCTTAATATTTTCTCCTGAAGTTTAATTGGAGAGTTTGAAAAAAGAAAGACTGTAGACTGGTGGGTTAGAGAGTAAGTAAAAGGACATTTATGCACCTACACTTATACCACACACAAACACACAAATACATTTCAGCCACCCCCAACTAACTGCATTCAATTTCTCTAAAGTTCTTCTTTGAAAGCATTTTAAAAGCAAATTCCTTTTCATCAAAGTTAGTGTGAATTGTAGGGAAATGTGAACTAGAGGAGGGGAAAAATTGCAGGAGTGTTACTGCATTACATTAATTTATAGGCCAAGGCTTCAAGGATGTCAAAGCTTATAGAGAGGAGAGGGGGGATGACAATGGGCCATGTTGACGTCTTCTGCATCATAGCCAAGTATGTATTGAAGAAAAGAAGACATGAGACTCCTGAAATAGCTCAAAATCAAACAAAGCTATCAAGCCCTTACAGCAGAGCTCAGCTCAGTTTGGATACAAAGGATGTGTTGGAGACTCACTTACAGCTCCGTTTGGACAAGCCATAAGACCTAAAGGTGACATGTAGGTAAACATCTCCATAATGATGTGTCTTTGGGAACCTCACTGGTTTTGTTTCCATTTTGAAACAGTATAGAATAACTACCACGGTTTAGCTGCTGGGTTTAAATTGTTATTCAGCACTAATGATGGATTCCTATAGCAAACAGTGTCCACATGGATGGAAAGTCTCTCATTTTCTTGCCTGTGCAGGAAACAAAATATGTGTACTCTTTTGTTGATCTGAAAAGTAACATATAAACCTCTTGGTTCCTAGACACAGAACTAGATCAATCTCCCGCTATTGACCATTTACTCTCTGTATTTTCTGATTTTTCTTTATACGTTTATATTTATACTGCACAATACAGGAAAGTGGTATTTCCTTTAACTCTGTTATTATAACCCTGTGAGGTAGACTGGATTGAGATAAATGATCATCTTAGAGTCACAAACTGCACACACACACACACACACACACACACACACACACACACACATACACATATGTAGGTCTTTGGTTAGAAGACCTATATATGATCAGAAAACAAATATACACATATACATATATATACATATTTATTTATTTATTTATTTATTTATTTTTAGATTTCTATACCGCCCTTCTCCCTGGGGACTCAGGGCGGTGTACAGCCAAGTAAAAACACATAATATAAACAATTAAAAACCAATTAAAAAGAATATCTAAATTTGGCCCAGAATTTAAAAACACCCCACTTTAAAATCATTTAAAAGGCTTCGCTTAGGCCAGCCCGGCTTGTTGGAAGAAAAATGTTTTAAGGGCCCGGCGGAAGGCACAGAGGTCATGGATTTTTCTTATCTCAGGGGGAAGCTGATTCCAGAGGGTAGGAGCTCCCACAGAGAAGGCCCTCCCCCTGGGGGTCACCAGCCTACATTGCTTGGCTGATGGCACCCCGAGGAGACCCTCTCTGTGGGAGCGCACGGGTCGATGGGAGGTTGTCGGTGGCAGAAGGCGGTCTCGTAGATAACTGGGCCCTATGCCATGGAGCGCTTTAAAGGTGGTAACCAACACCTTGAAGCGTACCCGGAAGACCACTGGGAGCCAGTGCAGCTCGCGCAGGAGTGGTGTTATGTGGGAGCGCCATGTAGCCCCCGTGATTACCCGCGTGGCCGCATTCTGGACCAGTTGGAGCCTCCGGGTGCTCTTCAGGGGGAGCCCCATGTAGAGAGCATTACAGTAGTCCAGGCGAGAGGTGACGAGGGCGTGAGTGACCGTGCACACGGAATCCCGATCAAGAAAGGGGCGCAACTGGCGAATCAGGCGTACCTGATAAAAGGTCCCCCTGGCCACAGCTGTCAGATGTTCCTCTAAGGACAGCTGTGTATCCAGGAGGACTCCCAGATTGCGCGCCCTCTCCACGGGGCCAAAGACTCGCCCCCGATAGTCAGCGATGGCGTCAGCTGGCTATATCGGGAAACCAGGAACCACAGCCACTCAGTCTTGGAGGGGTTGAGCTTGAGCTTGTTCCTCCCCATCCAGATCCGTACAGCTTCCAGGCACTGGGACATCACTTCAAGGGCATCGTTGGGGTGGTCTGGGGTGGAGATGTACAGCTGGGTGTCGTCAGCGTACTGATGATATCTCACCCCAAAACCACGGATGATCTCACCCAGCGGCTTCACATAAATGTTGAACAGAAGGGGCGAGAGGACCGACCCTTGTGGCACTCCACAAATGAGAGGCCTCGAGGTCGACCTCTGCCCCCCTGTCAACACAAACTGCGACCGGTCGGAGAGAAAGGAGGAGAACCATCGTAAAACGGTGCCCCCCATCCCCAACTCTTCCAGCCGGTGCAGCATGATACCATGGTCGATGGTATCAAAAGCCGCTGAGAGATCTAATAGGACCAGAACAGAGGAACAACCTCTGTCCCGGGCCCTCCAGAGATCATCAACCAACGCGACCAATGCCGTTTCTGTGCTGTGACCAGGCCTGAAACCCGACTGGAACGGATCCGAAACCCGACTCGAACGGATCCGAAACCCGACTGGAACGGATTTATACACATATATACACACACACACACACACACACACAAATATATACACACCAGGGGTGGGTTCTACTTACCTTTACTACCGGTTTGCAACGGGATTGTGCATGTGCGCTTCGCTCACACCTTGCTTCTGCGCATGCGCAGATCGCTGATGATGACATCCGGGGTGGTGGGCGGGGCCTCCCGCTGGTTTTACTACTGGTTCTTGCGAACCGGTCCAAACCGGGGGCAACCCACCACTGATACACACATACATATATATATGTGTGTGTGTGTGTGTGTGTGTACACATATACATATATATACATATATATACATGCATATATACATGCATGCACACACACACACTCACACACACACATATCCATCTCAGTTTCATCTTCATCCCACCTTTCGTTCCCTTCTCTGAGAGATATATAGGATCCAGAGTCTTACTCCACATCACAACCCTTTTGTTCTATAAGTTCCCCCCATCTAATAATCATCTTTTGAGAGTAGAACTATCATAATTAAGGACTTGGCTTCGCTATTAGAATACTTTTTTTATGCTTATGGACATCCTCACTACTCAGACCACTGCATATTTTCAATCATTAATAGAATTCTCTTTCTTGCTGTTCATTCTGCCATTATTTAAGGGAAATCAATAGTTATATCTAGCCTCATCTCCAAATCTTAAACTTTTTATGGTAGTTTTTACAAGAACAAAATCAGGATTACTGCATGACTTCATGATATTTCCATCATCTTTGTTCCCCTCTACCTGCATCTTCCCCATCTCCTTGTTTATGTTTTGGAAACATGTTCTTTCTTGCTTGACAATTTAAAAAATAACAGCTAACGGTGTAAGAGACTATCTATCCAATACTATCTGTATTGATTCTTTTGAAATGTCTTAATAGACTTCCTGAGATGTCTTCTTATGTGTAAGACATTACGCTGTTTTCATAGACATTTGGCAAATATGCATTTTCCTCCTGTGAGAATTCTTAAAACTGTAATCAGAGGTTTTGAAAGTGTAATATAGATGTACTAAAGGAACATAAAAGTCTTTGCATAGAGAAGGTGGTTTTTAAAAATGTAAAATCAAATCAACTTAAGCACTTAGAAACATTGAAAGGTGAGAAGGTGAGTGTGCCAGTAAACAGTAGCAAACTAAACACTATCTTGGGAGTGCTCTTACATTGCTTTCATACTTCATTTTAAAACATTGTGTTATTACTTAAAACAATAACTATAATGAATATTTGGAAGTCATAAATAAAAGAAATGAGAGTGGCATGTTTTGGACTCATCTATTCATATAACTATTAATTGATACTTTAAGGTGGTGCTAGCCTGTTAACCATAGTTACTACATTGAAACCCAGAGAAAGCAGCTCTGCTCCATATATGATGGCTTGATGGCTCCATATGCCATCATTCCATAGGAACTTCAAGTAGCATACACACAGCTTGCCTTCTTCCAATATTCCCCGATTTTGTAACATTGGTTAGGTTGAGAAAACTTAGCTGGCCCAATGTTATTCAATGAACTGCTGAGGCTGAATTTCATCTTATTCCAGTATTTTAACCTTTATATCCTGCAGCTTATGTAAATTGTGTGATCATTTTAGGCAAATCTCAGTAATTATAACAGTATAAATGCTACCATAATACATACACAATGGCTTCCACATAAGCAGGTAGCATAAAGCTACCTTGTAGGCAGTGGTGGGATTCAAGTAATTTAACAACTGGTTCTCTGCCCTAATGATTTCTTCCAACAATCAGTTTGCCAAACTGCTCAGAAAGTTAACAACCGGTTCTCTCGAAGTGGTGCGATCTGGCTGAATCCCACCACTGCTTGTAAGTAATGTTGCAGCTCAAAAGACCTTTGCCTTTCAATGTTCCTGCTGCATGTGTGCAGACATCTGTTTGAGCTGCCTTTCCCAACCTGGGTTCCTGCTACACGTGTGGACTTCAATTGCTAGAATTGACAATAAAGGGAGGGCTAAATGGGAAATGCTTGGAGTTGATATCTGCATGTCGGGATGACAATGGATTGGGGGAGGCCATAGAAGATGCCAAGTCCCTGAATGATGGGCTACTGGAGGTAAAGCCAATTCTGCTCATGAATTCTGTTGGCTTCTGCTGATGCCTGCTTTACATTTTGTTGTCTCTATGTGTTTTGTTCCATTTTCACATCAATGGAGTTCAGCAGAAAGATTTCTGTTCATTTTTGTGTGCAACTCCCTAATATAAAGCATTACTATTTATATGTACTCTTACTAATATTCCTGTGCTGAATAATGTGCTGATATCTTTCATCCTGATCTATGTACGGTATTTCTGTATACTTTTTTCAAATTAGAAAACTGGAATATAAATTTCAGGAAAGTGCAGTATTTTGAAGGGTGACTCAGTTCCATCCACACAGTTTAAAATTTAGGAAATTTGCATTGAAATTTAGCACATACTTTCCCCTCACCTTATTCCATTAAAATTTAGGAAATTTGCATTAAAATGTAACACATACTTTGCCCTCACCTTAATCCATTAAAAAATTATCTTGGGATATTTTGGTCTAATCAAATACCTTGCTTGTTTTGCCCTACTTGTCTCACTTAGAATCTCAGTAGTGCTGCCTTTTGGACCTAGAGCTTAGGAAAGAAATGCCTGGTGCATTAACCTGCTGCACCAAGCAAGACCCTAACATGAGCCTTTGCTAATGCTTTTGCCATTAAATATATTGGCCATTTCTATTATTTCACCATTATGATTAATTGAATAGAATCTCCCTTCTGCTGTTGTTTGAACTCCTGTGTTGTTAATGTTGTTAATATAGTACTTCTGGCCAAATGTTAACTAATGGTGCACTAAGATCAGTTTAATCATCAATTAAGCTGGAAATTTATTATTACGCTTTTTTACAGGCTTCACAAGGACAAACAAAATCACAGAGAACTGAAGAACAGACCCTGCTGTTGTGAATGCAGGAAGGAGGGTTGCTATCAAGCATGCGTTCATTTGTGAATACACATTATTAAATCATTCATCAGTTTCCCTAAATGCATATAAACTGCTAAATTGACTGTTCCCACCAAGGAATACTTCTAATGGCCACTTTTCTTTCAAGCCCATAATTTTATTTTGTCACTCACTCCTGCTGGGAGCAAGGTCATCATCCTCTGGACACATCAGTGAATTCTGTTGACTGATCCCAAATGCCTCCTTACTGACATTTAATGTATATTCTTTTCAAAGTGGGGAAGGTGATAAACATGCATTTAGTCTCAGATGGATCCATCAACTGCTTTCACTGGAGTCAACAGGAACTGGGTTGAGCAACTAGATGGTTGGGAAAGCAATGCTTAGCAATTCTGAAGGACATTTTTAGCAATGTATCAAATGTAGAACCTATGCAGGGTTTTTAATTTTTTTTTTTTAGTATCAACAGTCCCTCCCCACTTCTTTCTAGCTTTCCTGAAGCAGCAATAAAGGAATGTATACCCTAGCAGGCTATGCTTTGTATGTAAAAGGTCATTCTTAGTAAGTGAAAATTTATTTCCATGTCAAATCTTTCATGTTCGGAACAATCCACATTGTGGGCTGAAAATCTTTTCATGTCATGCCTCTAATTAGGCCTGTGACTCACTCTCATGAATAATATATTTTGAGCCGCATATTAGCAACATCCCCCTAAATCATCAATTTACAGTAACCCTTGGCTGCGGCAACTATAATAATGAAAATGTCAAAGGGGCTGCAGTATTTTTCTAACAGATGGTGGAAGATCTCTGTATTGCGTCCCTTGATGCCAATCGTCCAAAGCTGCTTATCAAGACAAAAGGAATAAGTGTTTGTGTGCATTTGCGTGGGTGAGCAAGAGAACTGATGAGTATGATATAACTGGCGTAGAGAAGCCTATGTTTTATAACAAAAGCATTAGAAATACAATCCCTACGAACTTATCACAGAGTATAGGATTCCATCAGTGGAACAGTGAAAATACTCTTTTTTGAACTGTCTCAATCCTTGATAACATCATGGGCATCTCTATGTACAGGTAGTACTCAACTTATGACCACAGTTAAGTCCAAAATTTCTGTTACTAAGTGAGACATTTGTTAAGTGAGTTTTGCCCCATTTTACTTTTCTTGCCACTATTATCAAGTGAATCACTGCAGTTGATAAATAGTAACCCAGGTGTTAAGTGAATCTGGTTTGTCACCTGCTGTTCCTTCCCACCCTCTATTTCAATTCCATTTACATTGTAAGCCTTTCACATTTTAGGGGAATTTAGAAATGGCAGACAGGTATTCAATATTTCAGCATACGCATCACTGATATATATATTTTAATCCCCAATAGTAATAGCACTTAGACCTATATACTGCTTCATAGGTCTTTACAGCCCTCTCTAAGCAGTTTACAGAGTCAGCATATTGCCCCCAACGATCTGGGTCCTCATTTTACCAACCTTTGAAGGATGGAAGGCTTAGTCAACCTTGAACCGGTAAGGATCAAACTCCTGGCAATTGACAGAATTAGCCTGCAATACTGCATTCTAACCAGTGCGCCATCACGACTCAGTACCAAACTCCAGCACTTTACTAGTATATACAATCCTGTTTTCCTTTTCAAAAACCTGAGCAGAAAGCAGGTTGAGCATCAGGCTTAACCCTAATGTATCAAGTTTCTGTCAGATGGGAGGCACAGTGTAGAAAGAGTCCTCATATGATCATGCAGATTAAATCATGGAGGGTTTTTTTTCCCCTTTCCCTTCCCCTGTGCTGTAAAAACAGAAATGATGCAACTTCTAATGAAGGCAGGGAAAAAGAAGCACATGCATTGAATGAACTGGAATTTTTAGAAAACCAATCATGTAGTTAGCCGTGTGCAGTGTGCAGGAATAACTTCAAGCAATTTGATTGCTGGAGGATTTCAAATGCATTACCCAAATGCACTGGGCATTTAAGATATCCAAAACCCATGGCAGAATTCAGAATTCAGACTGACATGAGAAGCAACCTGACTCCTCCTGTGTTCCCGCTTACAGCTGTACCTGAAATTGCAATTGTGAATAATGCTGACAGGTATTGTTGAAACAGCTTTGCTCCATCATTTGATGTTTATCACCAATTAGCTTGTTTGACAGCTAATAGTTTCCAGATGTTCTGTGTCACTATGTTGTACCTGCAAATTATATATATCATAGCCTTTTATGGAATCAGACCATTGGTCTGTCTAGCCTGGCCTTTGTCTTCTCTGAAAATAAATGACACATCAAGTTTTCAGGCAAGTTCCTCCCTCCCATTTATGATCCCCAAGGTGCTTTACTCAGCAAAGTCAAACCTTTTATATGCTGTTCCACTAAGCCATGGGCTTTATTTTCTAATATCAGTGGCTAATACCCCCTCCTTCTCATTGTACAACTCCATCTTACCTGCATCTCCAAATGCTCCATTTCTGCCACTCCATTTTTTTTTTCTTTTGTGAAAAGAGATAGAAGCACTCAAAGCAATGGAAGGCTCTATTCTGGAATTTAGTGATGAATCCCCTTAGCATCATGGAGGAATGGAATATACAGAACATTAGAGTACTCTTAGGATTACTAATTATTCCAAATAAATAAATGGGGGAAAGGTGATCATTCCAGTAAAAAGAAGCACATATATATAAAAAAAGTTAAAATTTGGGTTTTCATGGTTTTATGTTATTTCTGAAAACAAAAATTCAACTGTAAATGGAATTCCATCCCTTCCAATCAGGCAATGAAAGTCCATTCAGATGAATGAATTTTAGCATTTCCCCCTCCTCTCTATAACTCTTTTTGCCCTCAGGGTCATGCCTATGAAGCTTGCCAGCCATGAAGTAAAAATTGCCAGTTGTTTCAACATTTAGCAGGATTTCAGAGCTTAGTTCCACTTTACTAACTAAACTTGATCCTTCAGTCATTAACCAGACAAAATTTCTCCTTGACTTCCAACACAAACTGCAGCAAGCCTGAATAATGAATGTTCACTGAACTTTTCATAAAGTTCCAGCATGCTAATCACAAAGGCACATAGATACTGTTGGCTTTGGTGATTTAAATAAATAAATGAATTATTTGCATTCCACATGGATTTTGAACTAAGATAAATAGCACTTTCAAGGTTAATAGTATTCTGTGCAAACAGCTGAAGTCCATGCTGATCAATGACAGACTCAACAGTGGATAACCTGACTTCAGTTCTCAAAGAAGCTATACATATTCAACATTAGTTGTTGGAAGAAAAAAACTGTGGACAGTGAATCCAGGGTTTTCCATAACTGCATGATCATGATGGATGGTAAGTCCTTTCTGGGAGCAGGATCAATTCTTAATAGGCCTTACTAAGCATGCAACTTCTTGTACTGAGCCGTGGTGGTGCAGTGGTTAGAATGCAGTACTGCGGGCTACTTCTGCTGGCTTTCGGCTGCTTGCAGTTTGCAGTTCAATTCTCACTGGCTCAAGGTTGACTCAGCCTTCCACCCTTCTGAGGTTGGTAAAATGAGGACCCAGATTGCTGGGGGGAATATGCTGAGTCTGTAAACCACTTAGAGAGGGATGTAAAGCACTGTGAAGCAGTATATGTCCATCCTTGGTTTTGGGGGGGGAGGGGGGAGAGAAAGTGTCCTCCTCAGAACGGCCTCGCAATTTGGGTGTCCTCCTAGACTCACAGCTAAGATTAGAGCAACGTCTGTCATCTATGGCTAGGGGGACCTTTGCACAGGTTCCCCTGGTACACCAATTGCGACCCTACTTGGATCAGGAGGCTCTCCTCACAGTCACTCATGCCCTTGTCACCTCACGGTTAGATTATTGCAACACACTCTACATGGGGCTACCCTTGAAAAGTGTTCGGAGACTACAGTTGGTCCAGAATGCAGCCACGTGAGCTGTCGTGGGTGCACCTAGGTACTCCCACATTGCACCAATTCTCCGTGAGCTGCACTGGCTCCCTATTGGTCTCTGGTCACAATTCAAGGTGTTGGTTATTACCTTTAAAGCCCTACATGACTCAGGGCCAGGCTATCTTCGAGATACCACATAGCTCCCAGCGACCGGTAAGATCCCACAGAGTTGGTCTCCTCCGGGTCCCGTCAGGTAAATAGTGCCGGCTGGCGGGCCCACGGGGGAGGGCCTTCTCTGTGGCTGCCCCAGCTCTCTCGAATCAGTTACCTCCTGAGATCCGAACCATCCCCACCCTATTGGTCTTCTGAAAAGCAGTGAAGACTTGGCTTTTCCGGCAGGCCTGGGGCCGTTGATCTCACTGTTGCGATCTGGCGAGATCCGGCCATGAATGGTGTGAATGGGTTTTAATTGTTTTTAATGTTTTAATTTTTAATGTTTTTATATATGGTTTTTAAATACATTGTAAGCCACCTTGAGTCTTTGGAGAAAGGCGGCATACAAGTTGAATGAATGAATGAATGAATGAATGAATGAACGAACGAACGAACGAACAAACAAACAAACAAACAAACAAACAAACAAATGTCTAAATGCTATTGCTACAGTTTTGTGGCTCCTGTATTATACTCATAGTCTTAGGTAAAATTGTGGACGAGGACAACAATGTCTACCCAATCTTGTTTTTCTCTGAAACCCTGACAGATGGAGAGATGAAGGAACAGAGGTGAGCCAGAGAAAATAAGAGAACAACAAAACAAAAACCAGAGCTGTTTGTTTTGATCTATAAACTATTGACTTGAGTTCCACCTGCTGCCAGCAACATTACTGTCATCTATTACTTGCCCCAAACTTGGCAGTCACTACCAAAAAAAGATCTTCTATACTTCCCATCATTCTCTGGTTAAATGTGTGGAATTCTGAGAACAAAAGTCTGATGTTTTCTGATCTATCAAGCAGATTCTAAAGAAACAGACTGAAACAAGATGGACTATCAGGAATTTGCCATCCCATACATTTTGCTTTTTGCAGCTATCAAGGAACACAAAATTCATCATACTGTATGTCTTAAGAAATGGCAAGATGTAAAACTGTTGTTAGAAGCCACACGGCGGAAGAGAATATACAGGAAAAGGAAAGGGAAGAAAATGCACTGAGGTGCAGAGATTTCACCTGAACAGGACTTTGATTAATTGATTTCTGCTAAAGAAAAGAAGGACAAGACAAAGTGATCATTAAAACAGGCAGACTCTAAGTAATCCTTTTCAGGAAGAATCTAAAGAATGATTTGAAAGCAAACAAAGGCAAGAACTTAAAACCGGAGCCAAAGAAAATGAACAATGGGTATGGATAAAGCAGGTATTTTTTTTTTTGCAAAGGAGTCAATAAAGACTCAGTGACTGACGTACACATTGCTAGTCTCATTTAGAATTGGTAGTGGGGGAGGATAATTCAAGCTACTATCAAGATTTATTACCTACTAGAATCATAAGACTCTTGATGTTTCCAGGAAAGAAGCATGGAAAATAAAACATCTAAGGAAAAAAAATGTGTTAGGTTAGAGTGAAGCTGGAGCCCAGCAAATATAAATGTTAATGTATAGAGGAGTGTTGGGATACTGCACATTTTTAATGGGGCTTTTCTGTAGGTTTTATAGTTATTTATGGAAGCCAACCAAGGTTATAGCACATAAGGTTGGAAGCCGTAAACTGTAAGTCTTTTAAATAAATAAGTAAAACAAATAAAAACAAAACATTATAGCTAAAAAGACAAAAAGAAAAAGAAAAGAGTGGGGGCCAGAGGTGGGTTTCAGCAGGTTCTGACCAGTTATGGAGAACCGGTAGTGGAAATTTTGAGTAGTTTGGAGAACCGGTAGTAAAAATTCTGAACGGCCCTGCCCCCATCTATTCTCTGCCTCCTGAGTCCCAGATGATCAGGAGGAAATGGGAATTTTGCAGTAACCTTCCCCTGGATTGGAGAGGGAATGGAGATTTTACAGTATCCTTCCCCTGCCATGCCCACCAAGCCACGCCCACCAAGCCATGCCACGCCCACCAAGCCACACCCACAGAACTGGTAGTAAAAATTTTTGAAACCCACCACTGGTGGGGGCGTAGTACAGACATCTATCCTGGGTGGTACATATCACCCACAGGCTCTCCAAAACATCTGTTTTTTTAAATCATTTCTAGAAGGCTCAGATAGTTTAAGTATGCAGCTATTTCAAAGATTATCAGAAATGGAGCACCTATCGGTCTCAATTGGGCTGGTGTGAAGGAAGCTACCAGCAGTTTCTCCTAGAACCCAGTGAGTTGGACTGAATGATTGGTTGGAGAAGATAGTCCTTGAGAAATGTTGGTGCTAAGCCATGTAGGACTTTACAATAGAGTTACCAAACATCCAGCAAAATGAAAATATGTCCTTCTTTTTGTCCTGTATTCCAACAGACAGGCATAGCCTTGAAATCAAGCATTGTCTGGCTTTTTGAGGGTTTGTGAGTTATTTTTGTTTTAATTTGGACTGTTTTCACAGGAATAGTATTCCAACTTTTTTTTGCTGTGACCTTGTAAATTGACTGCTTCTTTCTTTTCGTTAACTGTCAATAGACTTGACAACCTAGGTTTACATGGTTTACATTTATTCCCTGATTCCAGCACTTGGCTTCACTTCAGTCCCTTCAAATCTGTGATTATCATAGTCTGTGGATCATACAATTCATTATTGTTTCTATGGCAGGGTTTGAAAAGCGTGTTGTCGATTTTATATTCTTACTAGCATATGTTTTTGAAAATGAAGATACGTTGGGAAAATATTGCAATTTAAAAACCAGCCTTTCTGATGCTTGGAAAAAAATAATTTCATAGACATGGAGGCCCAAGTACATTCTTTGCAGTGTTTCTCATAGTTTTTGTCATGGATGCCAAGAAAGTTAAACATTTAGTGTGTCCTCCTTTTCTCTCTCCCTCACCCCCCCATCTTCCTTTCTATTTGTCTCTATCCTGTTTATCCTTTTCAGGTATCTGGTAACCCTACTTTACAAGTAACTCCCATTGTCTTGAATTGCACTTAGAAGCTAATCAGAAGTAGAAATACAATATAAAATGCATGATAACATTGAGTGCCAGCTAAGAAGCTGCTACATTCTAGACTAACTGAAGCTTCTCACGGGTCTCCAAGATCAACCCATGTGAAGCATATTGCAATATTCCAACCATCTAGTGATAAAATCACCAGTTATTGTTGTGTGGTTACTGTGAGTTATTGTTATGGGTATTTGCTAATTAAATAAGTGGAAGCATCCTTGGAAGCCAGCTACCATCTTTATACTGCAGATAAATATTTAAAAGGGACAACTCAAAAATAAAATTTTAGAGGGATTCATTTTGGTAGCAATGTGACCATCAAGGCAACTTGTTGGGATGTGGCTATTCCAACTGAAAAGAGAAGCAAATGCAGGTACAATTGAAGGGGAAGAAACATAACAGCAGTGTTATGCAAAAACAGTGACAATCTCCATTTGCTGTAAGCAAGAAAACTGGGAAAAAATAAAACACATTTTAATAATCAAGGTGTGTTTTGACAAAAAAACAAACAAACAAACTAGATCTATTCAAAATCTATTTTCAAAGTCTATTGAAATATTTTCATATATAAGTACTAACAAGTGCCCTATTGAAGAATTGTTTTGTGACAAATTAAGGTTTTTAAGGTTTGAAGAAGAGGAATTTGATCAATCTGAAAGGAGGGGAGAAGTAATCAGCAGTATATACAGGAAAGCAATAAGACTTATATACTGCTTCACAATGTTTTACAGCCCTCTCTAAGCAGTTTACAGAATCAACATATTTCCCTCAACAATTTGGGTCTTCATTTTACCAACCTTGGAAGGATGAATACAGTAGCTGCACATGAATCTCTAAATGCCTGTCAAAAAACCAAAAGATTTTGGAGGCAATCATGAAGTGCAGTCTAACACATAATAGATTTTGCTAAGACATGGTTTGTTTTCTCTGGCTGTGTTCCAATGTTATACTGAACAGTGTTTCAGTTATAGAAACAAGTCTCAGATCCCTTCTCTTTCAGTACATCTAAAATTTTTAGTTTTAAGTAACTGTAGTTAGCAGGCAAACCAAGGATACCAAAGGCTAAATTAATTCCTTTAGGAGAGAGCGATGTGGGAGGCAATCTTTGAACTTCCAAGAAAGAAAAAAATGGGAAGGCTTCAAGAAAAATGAGAAAAGTGGGGGAAAGCAGGAGGGAAAAGCAAATTTCAACAACAAAGGGTAACAAGTTGTAACAGCATGTAAAAAGGATTCAGTTTAAATTTATTTTTCAAAAGCATCATTGGGAAAAAATGTTGTTTGGCATAAGTTTGGATCAGTATAAGACTTCTGTGCTTTTCTCTCCCTCTGGAGAATGTTCTATTTCCTTCTTTCCTGTTGAGATTCCATAGATGCACTTCCTATATAATTCAATGCTATTTGGACCAGTTCCCCCATATTTTGGAACATCATCAACATCAACATCATCGTCATCATTATCATCATCACAACAACAGCTGGATGACAGATTAAATAGATGGAAAACCAAAGCTTTGCATGGACAGCACTTGAAAAACATTGAAGGAAAGTGTGATAACAATTTGCCATGGGCATGGCTTAAGAGAGGAACCATCAAGAAAGAAACGGAAGGTTTAATACTTGCTACTCAAGAACAAACTAATGCCATGAAAGCAAAGATGCAAAAATCCACTGACAATCCAACTGCCGACTTTGCAATGACAAAGTTGAAACTATTTCACACTTAACATGTGAGTGCAGCAAAATCGTGTAAACTGATTACAAAACTAGACATGATTGAGTTGCTAAATTAATCCACTGGTCATTATGTAAAAAATATGGCTTACCTGTATCCAAAAAGTCATGGGAACATAAAGTGGAAAAAGTTATTGAAAATGAGAAGGTGAAGATCTTGGATTGTCATTTGGAACACAACATGTCAGATATCACAGTTGTCGAAAACTGAAACGTACAATTTATTGATATCGCGGTACCAGGAGAAGCCAGAGTCAAAGAAAAAGAACTGAAAAAAATCATGAAATATTGCAGTCTGGCCATCAAAACTATGTGATTATGGATGAAACATGTAACAGTGTCCCCCTTGTCATCGGGACACTTGGTACCATGTCCAAGAATTTTATAAATACATCAAGAAATTGCAGCTTCCTTCAATAACACCAGCAGAACTGCAAAAAACTGTGTACTCGGAACATTTTACATCTTAAGAAGGTACTTGGTTGATATCTAGGATGCTGGCAGCAACCCATATCAACCATTAGTACCGGTCAATCGTATTTGTGACACATTTTTAAATGTTAGGTTGACTGAGCTTCATGTTTAATGAATAACAAGGGATGATGATGATGATGATGATGATGATGGTGATGATGATGATGATGATGATGATAATAATAATAATAATAATAATAATAATAATAATAATAATACCATCAACATGCATATGCCACCTGATTCTCAGTAACTCTGGCCAATGTACAAATTGCTTAAAATATGAAAAACATGACATTAAAAATGACAAGGAAAAAAAGATGGAACAGTAACAAACTGGGTTAAAAGGAGGCTTCAATTACACCAACACAAGTGTAAGTGAAGACCTTGGTTCTTCAGGACCCTTTGAAATACCATCAAACACCAGCAAGATGAGGGCTGTTCAGAGCCATGGTGATGCAGTGGTTAGAATGCTGTATTGCAGGCTAATTCTGTTGACTCCCAGAGGTTCAATTCTCACCAGCTCAAAGTTGACTCATCCTTCCGAGATTAGTAAAATGAAGATCCAGATTGTTGGGGGTAATATGCTGACTCTGTAAGTCACTTAAAGAGGACTGAAAACCACTATGAAGCAGTATAAGTCTAAGTGCTATTGCTGTTTAGACCTTGGAGAACTTTATACCAGAGGGCAGATACTGCAACAGAAAAGGCATTTTTCCAGGGTCGCAATAGATGGCATTGCTTAATTGAAGGATCCCAAACAATGTCAAATCAAATTGTCCAAAGCTTGCTTGCTTTTAGGTTTTAAATACCCAAATGCATTCAGTTGATGATTTCAACTAAACATTTAGCTGCTAATTGCAAATTTTGGGAAGCTAGTACACTTTGGAATCTGCAAAATATTCTGGATTTTCATCATTTTAATGAAATTGTGGAGCAGGGGAAAAGGGAGACACAGTGGCCTGCTTCACACATCAGATTGTCTATTTTTGGTTTAGGAATAGGATTCCAGGTGTCCCAGCTGGAGAATTTGTGCTGTACAAATTCAGACTATGATTGATAGTAGGTGCCAGATAAGAATCTAGTAAGGGATTTGGGACTCATGGTTTTAACCAAACCAAGGCTGCAAGTGATGTATCCTCTGGCAGTGACACTGGAGAGTTCCTGCTGGACAGAAGAACTCAGATGAATAGCCCACTTTGACTAAAGGAGCACCTTATGTTCTTCCCAAAATGAACTTCCCTGGCTCTCAAGTGGTGCTTTGTGACTGTTCTCCAAGACCTCTGAGATGCAAGAGAAAGAGCAGTTGGTGAAAGCACAGAGGAAATCTTTTCATGAAAACCCTTTTGTCTTTTAGCCGTGGGATGTCAGAAGCATATTTGATTTTAAGGCACTGAGTAATATCGATAATTATATGGTGATAATTTCTTTGCATCCTGAAAAGGCCACAAGAACAAAAACAAAACGAGGGAGGGAGGGGGATGGGATGGGATGGGATGGGATGGGATGGGATGGGATGGGATGGGATAATAGGTGGGGAGGAGAGCGAAGTCTTTGCTAGGGTAAACTTGAAGGTAAAACATGGCTTTACTCTCCCTTGCCTTCTCCTTTTCTATACTGGCAACTGAAATGAAGAATTCAGGGATGTGCTGGAGGATTCAGAACAGACCCATTTATTTCATACTGTTGTTAAATGTGTAGCATTTATAATCTCACTGTTACTAAGGAAATCAGTGGTCAGGAGGGTAGAGAAGGAGATACACTGTAGCCATCTTTAAATAATTTGCACAAAGTACAATAACATGCACTTAACTGAGAATTCAAAGAACCTTTCCCCTTGCTTAGGTTGCCCATTTTTGTTACACAAATTGTGCAGATCCACAGGCCATGAATGTGCTATACTAGCCTACAAGGCAGGGTACTAGCCCGACCACTAACTTTGTTAGTTGCAAAGTTGTGTCCAACCCATCGCAACCCCATGGACAACATTCCTACAGGCCTTCCTGTCCTCTACCATCCTCTGGAATCCATTTAAGCTCACGCTGACTGCTTCAGTGACTCCATCCAGCCACCTCGTTCTCTGTCGTCCCCTTCTTCTTTTGCCCTCAATCTTTCCCGGCATTAGGCTCTTCTCCAGTGAGTCCTTCCTTCTCATTAGGTGGCCAAAGTATTTGAGTTTCATCTTCAGGATCTGGCCTTCTAAAGGGGAATATTGCTTCATGTCATTTCTTATGAAAGGGGAAGCTGTAGAAACAGAAATGTCTCCGTATTTTCTTATTCCAAGCTAAAAGGCAAGGTGTTTGATGCTACATTAAAGGTTGTTGAAATGTGTAATTTACTCCATCTGTTGTCCTCAGTTACAGCTGCAAATGCCTCCAACTGAGAATCAGGAAACCTTGGCAGCTGTGTTGTGTTTGTGCCCTGGTCCTTGTTGAGTGCTGACAAATAGTAAGTTCCATCCCATTTATTGTGAAGGCAGCTTTCTTCTTTGCCAGTTGCTAGTTAATGGGATGGGCCCAAGGCAGAAACAGGTGCACAACATGACACCTCTGTTTAAGTGTGTATTCCACAAGAGAATGTTCTCCCTGCAGCAAAATATTTGTGACATGTGATGGCTCTCCCTGTGGATCAAGTTTTGCTGCTGCTGTTTTTAAGGACTATAGAAAATGGAAAGAGTTGTTGTCCATGAATAGTATACTATCTTGAAAGCCAAGCCATGTAGAATGAGAATTGAAGCAGATGTAATGTATTACATTTACCTGAAAGAAAGATTTCTCCTAAATAGGAGAAGGGGAAACATTTCAATAGCAAAACTGAGTTACTAATAATTTTCCTGGAGGATGCTCACACATACACAATTTTACTGCAGGGACTGGTTGCTAGAATGCACCTGTTGGTTCAGTTTTAAGGGGAGATGGGTGGTTAAGTAATATGATATATAAATAAAACTGGTTAATGTTTCAATAGGTGAAGAAATAAGGAAGACACCCCAAAGCAGAGGTGGGTTCCAGCAGGTTCTGACCAGTTCTGGCGAACCAGTAGTGGAAATTTTGAGAATGTAGTTCAGAGAATGGTAAATACCACCTCTGACTGGCCCTGCCCCCCATCTATTCTCTGCCTCCCGAGTCCCAGCTGATTGGGAGGAAATGGGGATTTTGCAGTAACCTTCCCTTGGAGTGGGGAGGAAATGGCGATTTTACAGTACCCTTCCCACACCCATCAAGCCACACCCACCAAGCCATGCCACACCCACCAAGCCACATCCAGAGAACTGGTAGTAAAAAGTTTTGAAACACACCACTGACCTAAAGCCTTAATGAGCAATGGTTTTATTCTATGCCAACAAACTGCATTGTGATAGATGAAATAACCCCTCCATGGCACACCAAATCAGCTTCCTGAAGGCTTATTGGAAAGGAAGGGAAGGGAAGGGAAGGGAATTCTTTACTGGCCAAGTGTGATTAGACACACAAGGAATTTGCCTCTGGTGCATATGTTTTCAGTGTACATACAAACAACAAAGTAATATAATCATAAGATACCAGCAAGAAAAGATGAGAAGGATAATAATAATACAGTCATACTACATAGGTAAATATACTGTGGGAATTAGGTGTTCAGCAGAATGATGGCATGAGGAAAAAACTATCTCTGTATCTAGTTGTTTTGGCATGCAATGCCCTATAGTGGTGTCCTGAGGGGAGGAGCTGAAACAATTTATGTCCAGAATGTGAGGGGCCTGTAGATATTTTCTCAGCTCTATTTCCGACCTGTGCAGCATACAGTATGGAAGGCAAGCTCCCAGCCCTGTAAGGTAGCAAAGCATGGTGTCCACCACTTGTCCAGTACTTACTTGCTTTTTTCTTTTAGTATGAACCAAGCAGAGGTGGGTTTCAGCAGGTTATGACCAGTTCTAGAGAATCGGTAGCAGAAATTTTGAGTAGTTCAGAGAACCGGTAGTAAAAATTCTGACTGGCCCCATTCCCATCTATTCTCTGCCTCCCAAGTCCCAGCTGATCAGGAGGAAATGGGGATTTTGCAGTATCCTTCCCCTGGAGTGGGGAGGGAATGAAGATTTTACAGTATCCTTCCCTGCCATGCCCACCAAGCCACACCCACAGAACTGGTGGTAAAAAATTTTGAAACCCATCACTGGAACCAAGTGATTGTTTCATATATGTTCAGAGATAAAGCATAGACAGGGTCAGGAAAAGCCATTTTATCAGCCGAATGACCAACTTGGCTTTTAAATATTTCATAATGCCTACAGCCTCCTTGTAATGCTCAGGTTCAATGTCTCCAAGGGATCACTCTCCTTTGGACCCATCCATCTTCAATTCATTCTGTAAGGTCTCTTCAGCAAAGTTGTTCATTTTGATATTAGCTCTGGAATCAGGGGTGAAATGCTCCCAGTTCGAACCAGCTCAGGCGAGTAGGTAGCCATGGTGGTGGGCAGTTCGGAGAACTGGTAGCAAAAATCCCTGCCCCTGCCCCCACCCCCCATGCCCAGCTGAGCCATGTGATTGTCAGAGCCTTTTTTTTCTTTTAAATGGCTCTGACGATCCAAGCTCTGATGATCCCAGCTAAGTTGCCTGCTAATCAGGCAACTCAGCTTGGATCACTAGAGCCATTTAAAAGAAAAAAAAGTTTCTGATCCAAGCTCTGAGTATCCCAGCTGAGTTGCCTGCTAATCAGCTTGGATCGTCAGAGCCTTTTGAAAGCATTTTTTACATGGTTTTACATGTAAAAAATGGTTTTAAAAGTAAAAAAAAAAATTGGCCACGCCCACCCAGTCACATTACCCCCCCATAAGCCACGCCCACAGAACCGGTAATAACAAATTTTAGATTTCACCTCTGCCTGGAATGTTTGTCACAAACGGTTGTCACAATATTATATTCTATATAATAGTATAAATATTTTAATATATATTGCATGCATATTGGAAAGGTCGGTAATAATACTTGTGAAATCAAGTCCAGTGAGCTTTATGCCAATACACTCAATGGTGTTTTTTGTAAAACCCCAGCTGTTTAAAAGCTGTCTTGTGCCTTCTGAACCTATGGTTCATACCAGTATCTTTTTAAAAGATGTGAGCAATAGAAGCAGTTAAACTCGCCAGCAAAAGAAGAATATCAAGCTTCTTCTCGTATTCAGAATTCTAGACATCTGAAGATATGGTATAATACAACACATGGAAAGCCCAAGGTAATACAAAAGCTTACAACACACATACATAGGTTATTTCAGTCAGAGCTAGGAAACCTAGCCCCTACTGGATTCAGGTGCTACTGAAAATAGCTGCCCAGAATAGCTTAGCCAATTATAAAGTTGGAAGTCATAACTGAGCAACAATCATATGGTTATCATCTAACCCAGGGGTGTCAAACTCGTGACCCGTGGACCGGAAGCATCACGTGCTGGCCACGCCCACCCCATTTTAGCGAAGGGGAAAAAAGTCACAATATGTCACGTGATGACGTGATAATGCGAGTTTGACTCCCCTGATCTAACCTCAGCTTCCTGACTGCTGAACTTTCTCTATGGAAAACAGATAAAAAATGTGTACAATGTATATTTTCCACAATAGCCTTGGATACTGCAAACAATATCTGGTAATTTTGGATGTACTGCAAGTCATTTCCATCTTATTAGAATAGCACCAGGATGATACCCATTTGATGAATTTCTTGTGTTGGTTAGAGCTCGGTTATGAACTTCAAGTGCAATTTACACTTGAGCAATCTACTGCTCAAATGATGTTTGCTCTATTTTTAATCCTATATTTTGTAAATTCGGCAGCCATATAACTTGATTAGATAAAATGTCTCTTATAGCATTTTCATAGCATCGTCCAGTATATAAACTCTGGCATTGCTGTTATGTTCTGCCAGTGATGTTTGGACCAGTCCAGAGGAAGCTGTAAATCTTTAGGGCAGAAACAATCCCAGCTCAAAGATCTTCAAGAAAAAGGGACAGTCAGAGGGCTCATGAAAAACATGATGACTGAACTATGTAGTTTACAATGTGAGCAGCCTTTTTTGTATATGTTTTATTTACAGTTTTTCTTTAACAACCAACATTTTTTGTGGACAGTGTAATGACTCTGTTTACATATTTTTCACACAGTGCTCACAGTACTAATACAATTACATATACAGAATTTTTACCTTCCAACTTCTAGCCTTAATGTGCTCGTTATAATTATAATATATTCTTTTATGTATGAATCAATATTATACTATTTTCCCAATTTATCATTCGGTGCTCCACCACATTTTCAAAGCTCAACTTTCTATAAATACCAATAAAACCAGTTGTCAATAAGGTTTAATCAGCCCCAATATTATATTTCTAAATCCCCTGAATTTATAGTCCTTGAAAACTATATTTTCCAGTATATTTTTTACATCCTGTTGATCATAATAATACCTTTTAAAATACCTAATCCTAGTCTTCCACCTCCTAATCTTAATGTATCTGTATTTATAATAAATTCTATTATATGTCTATATATATATATACTACTATTTTCCCAGTTTAAACTTTCCACTTATTTCTATTATTACTAATATAATATCTATAATAAAATATAATATCTCTATCCATCATCTCTCAGACTTTTTAGAATTTCATCATTTATTGATTTTTTAGGGATTCTTTTATGTTTCTCTCTTGGAATCCTATATGTCTTTCTAGGATTTTTGCACAAACTAATTTTCCCTCTGTTTTACCTTTTATCTCCTTCTGCTGCATCTTTTGAATATCCATCCATGAGCCTTTCATTATTTTTGAAAGAGCTTCCCTTTTCCTCCTCTATTCTGTTATAAGCTCTTAGGGTATTGTCTATTTGATTTTTAATATTTATTATTGCTGTCTTTTTAGTATCTTTATTGTTTTTAACTTATTTTTTATCTTTTTGTATTTTATTTTGCTTTGTCTCTTCCTCCACTCCTTTTAATTTCTCAGCTGTCTTTTGTATGTTATATACATCTTTTCCTACCATTTGTTGAGAGCCTTCTACTTTCAATATCTTTAAATATTCCCATCAACTTCTTATAATTCTTTGTTGTTATTTCTAGCATTTCTTCATAGAACTTTACTGTCTCCTGCTGGGTCATTTTGTAACAAGTTAATATACCTCTAATGTCCCATTATCTCAATATCTGAAAACTCCAGAAAAAAAATCACTTGTTAATAAGATTTGATCAATCCCAAACTTATTCCTCCAAGTCCCCAAATTTTCTATTAGTTTTGCTTTTCAGTTTTTATAGTTTTCAATTTACACCTTCCCAATTGTCCAGATTTTAAAGTCTTATTTATCTTTTCTTCTTTTGTTCTTTCAAATCTTTCAAAACTGCTTTTCAGTGTACAATTCCAATAGAGTTTTAGTGTTTAATTTAATTCACCTTCTGAATCTTCAAAAAGCTCAGTAAATATTTCCCAGCATCCAAATCACCTACTAAGATAAAGTCAAGGTCAAGCAGCTTTCCAGATGTTGTTTACTTCTCTCCCCACTTTCTTGTAAATTATACATGTTCCTCCAGTAGATGGCTCCCCTGCTCCCAAATCCAGCATTGCACAGAATGTAAAAATCAGAATCAGCTGATTGTCATCCTGTCAGGGGAGTTAGAAATAGAGTTTAGCAAAAACAATTTCTCCCAATAGTCACTTTTCACAATGTTGTTTCCAGGCTTTCTATGTTTTAAATCATCCTTTAGGTTTTTTTTCTTTTACTTCTGAATCTTTAATCTTCTCTTTAGTTTTTAGTCTTTAATCTTTCTCCATAAATCCAATAACTGCTTTTTTAACATTTGGAGATCATTTTTTTGAAACTTTTAACTTAGGTTAACCCTCTAAAGTAACAGTTGGAAATTTTCTCATCCAGTTTCACTGCTCTGTCCACACACTGCTCCAGAGCAGTGGATCTTAGTGTCCTGGTTGTCCCAGCTTGTGACTGACCAAAAATGGCCTTTATCCCTGCTGCCATTCAGGAGAGCAGAAAATTGCAGTTTCCTCATGATCAATGAAGCATCCTTCTCCCTTCTCCCCTCCCCTCCAGGGAGGCTTAACCCCATAGGGTCTCCCAGCAAGCAGTTGCCGGCTGCATTTCACAGAGCCCAGCAAAGTTCTGCTATTTTCCAGCCATTCTCGCCATGATGTCAACCGGAAGTCCAGAAATGTGAGCAATATTGATACATCCTTATTCCTACAGTTCTGTCTCTGGGGTTGGGGTTTATTTCAATGCTACTTCAGAAAATACAACGTATTTCCATCTTATGCTTTCAAGGTCAGTTTGTGCTTTCTGTGAACAAATTCTTGGTTCACATTTCCATCTTGCTCTTAAGCTTAGAATCTGCAGGAGCATGCTTAGATTCCACAAAGAACTGCAAGTCCAGAACAGGAATATGTAAAGTAATAAATATGTTCTACTAAAATCAACACAGACATCTCAGACACATAACACAGACACTAAAGAGAATACATTCTCTTTTATTTTTGATAAACAAGATGTGTCTTTAGGCAAAGACCAAGGAATGAAATCAAGCACTGGCCAACAAATAAGCAATTGTTGGCGAACAAATAAGCAATCATTGACCTCTGTGCTCAACTAGTGTCTGTAAGAGCACATCTGGCTTTTTCTTTGCAAACTTTATGAATTAAACATATAAACAAGTCCATATTCCTAGCATCATAGTGTCAAAATACTCAGAACAATTCAGATCAATTTCAGATTTATTTTATGCTGAGGAGGGAATAGATAGAACGTTGGTCATCAAGAAGTAGCTTTGGTCCAATCTCCTGCTCTGCCCTAAGGACACAGATGCCGTACATCCAATATATATTATATCCTGCCAGTGTTTTTGTTTTCTTTTTCCTCTAATAAAAAAGCTCTGAGAGTTCGAACAGTTCATCTGCAATGGAAAGATTGTCTTAAACTTTTCTACTCTTTTATTTTGCTGTCCAATCTCCCAGCCAGACACAGTTTGGCCTTTGGAATGCACAGTACTATTAATGAACTTTATGCTAGTCCATAAAATGAGATGTGGTAAACCTGATAACCAGCTTCTTCTTTCCTTTCTATTATGTTGCGAACTTAGGCAATAATTAACCCAGACATTTATGTGAATGGGAAGGAAGCTGAGATACTGCCAATAATAACCCCAGCTTCCAAAATGTCTGATACTTTGCTTTCCCATTAGTATAACTGTACGTACATGTAATATCATTAAGTAAACATGCAATTTTTTCTTCATGAATTTGATTTACAAATAATGGAATGCCACAGATTGACTTTTTTTCTGTGCATTTTATCAGGAATATTTTTAAATTACTGGGTTTATATATGCCACTACCATCATTTCTTTTCTTTCCTTTTTTTTTTGCTCAATTATGTCTAAAATGACTTTTTTAAAGCAGCTTTTCCCATTTATTACATGGTTTATGTTTTAAAGTTTCTGTGTTGTCTGTTTAAACACCAGCATTTGTTATTGCTAACAAAATTGCCTTGGAAGAAAACTGAAAATGACACTTAGGTACTAAAAGTGTTCAATTTCTAAGTAATTTGGTAACTAACTATGCAATTTGGTAACTATGCAATCACTTTGATTTGAATGACTGGCAGAAGGAAGATATTGACAATATTTAAATTAGTTCAGTTTATAGATGGATCAAGGACAATATTACTTGATTTTAAATACTTTCTTAGATATTTGTCCTTAGAGACCAGGCTTGTTCAATATTGCATTGCTTTCTTTAGAATGTGTCATTAGAAATCTTAAGGGAACAGTACTTGCATTGTTAGCACCAATATAAGTTGGTATAACTCAGGTAGCCAGTTTGCCCAATGTAATTTAAACAGAAATTATGTTCTAAAGCAATAACTTTTCTGAGATGAAGAGCATTGATAGAATTTTCAATGCATGTCATGCAATAACTGACATGGAAGGTGTGCCCAATGAAAAAAACCCAATTTACCAAAATGTATTTTTGCCTTTGCTCCCCGACACCCTTTTTAGCCCCTTAAGACACTCATTATCTTCCTTCCTTCCTTCCTTCCTTCCTTCCTTCCTTCCTTCCTTCCTTCCTTCCTTCCTTCCTTCCTTCCTTCCTCCCTCCCTCCCTCCCTCCCTCCCTCCCTCCCTCCCTCCCTGAAAGTAGACAGGCTTCCTTCTAAAGTAAAAGAGCATTTTTGATTTTGCCTATGGGCAAATTATGTATGTCAGTAGTAAGGCAAGGATCATGTTAAAGCTGACAAGAACCAGGCAGTCCATTTTGCAAATTTGTACTGAGTATGACTATACATATGTAATTGTGTCTATATTTATATCTGTATAGCAACTAACAGGTATATTAACAAAACTAAATGATTTATAATATGAGCTGTGGAATAACAGAGTTGGAGGGATCTTGGAAGTCTTCTCGTCCAATCTCCTGCTCAAGCAGGAAGCCCAAGCATTATTAACAAGTTATTTTCATCAATACAATTTGTTATTGATGTTTGGCTTCCTTCCCTCCATTTTTTTCTGTCTCTTGCATTAATGGTAGTTAAATCAGCAAAAAAGTAAGAAGGATGCCCAGCTGTTCTTAGAGAAGAATATAATTCACTTAACATGTCACCAACTGCACAGTGCACGGTTGCTTCTCATTTTTGCCAACTATTCTTAAAATACATGCACACAGATTGTTATGTGTTCCATGTGTAACGTTCTTTAATTCATATGCATTTCCCACAAATCTCCCTCTTTCCCCTTCTTTTCCTTTCTCTTCCCCTCTTATAGCTTTCTGCCTTCTGCCTTTTTTAGTTAACAGGCCCTGGACTCTGATCCTGAATGTGCTCGCTGAATCTATCAATTGTTCATTGTGTAGAAAATACATTTTTTCCATAAAAATGATGGAAAGGAAAAAATACAATGGCTCGTTCCAGTTATAGCTGCATTTCCTTTTGAAAGTATTGAATTCTGTATTGCTTAAAAGCAGGTCCTGTGTCTGCAAGTTATTCAGCCTTGCAAACCCCAACAATACAATCATCTATAAAAATACCAAAAGCCATCTAGCCCCTATGAAAGGAGAACAAAAGGAAAGCTGGCTTGGGTTAGTAATTGCAAAATAATAATACTAATAAAAAAATAAAAATGTTTGATATTATGAAACATTTTCATGCAGATGGTCATAAAAGCAGATTAGGCTCCTCTTGTCCCATTTATGGCTGAATATCTTTCTGCTTTTTATTTTGCTCCTCACACTAAAGGCATCGTTTCACTTTATTTATGTAAAGTGTTCATAACTCTTTCCTTACTTTAGTTGTCTTGTTCATCAAAAACATTCATGTTTTCTGTTCCTGATTGTTAACAAATCACTATTTTGTATATATTTAATGATGATTTAGTTTTTAACATCCAGATTTGTCATTTTTGAGGGGTTTTTTTTTTGGTTTACCAATGTCAATGTTACGTCAATAACATGCTGATTTTTACTCTGGTAAAATAAAAATTCCCTCTAGCCACCTGCCCTCTTTCTCCAAGGTATTACTGCTTGTTTGCTTTCTTCTCTGAATAAGCAAACATTTTTTTACTTTTTTTTCCCTCTATGGATGGATATGAAATGAAAGACACACAAGTGGGTAGAAGTTTCTGGGGAGGAGGTGAGGTCTTTGACAATCAGGAACTCATTAATAATGTTACTCTACTCCCTCTAAACCTTAAAACTAGTAATGATCAGGGATGGGTTCTACATACCTTTACTACCAGTTTGCAGTGGGGTCGCACACTCTTCTGTGCATGTGCAGAAGCGTTTTGATAACGTTGGGGTCGGTGGGCAGAGCCTCCCACCAGTTTTACTACCGGTTCTATAGAACCAGTGTGAACCGGAGGCAACCCACCACTGGTAATGATGTAGTTCCTAGAATAAATTGAAATTGTGGGAGCTATGGCAATAGCTTAATCTGGTTGTTATATTATTATGGCTGCTCACACAGGAAGGAAGGAAGGAAGGAAGGAAGGAAGGAAGGAAGGAAGGAAGGAGGGAAGGAAGTCAGAGGTTAAATTAAAAATTTTCTAAAATATTGTTCTTTATGATTTGGTTTTAAAGAAAAAGAAAGAGGTCTGTAACTTGTGGATGGATGGATGGATGGATGGATGGATGGATACAACCAAGCTGAACAAGTAGAAATGGCTTGGAATATGGAACTTGGAAATGAGAAACTTTATTTCAGTTGAACATTTAGTGTAGAGCTAGGAAGAAATTTTGAAGATATCGTCTTAAAAAGAGGTTCAGTGATAATTGCCACAAAGCAAAACTATATTTGAAGAAGAGCTATCACTATTACTATGACAATAAATGTTCTAAAATATTACAACATATTCCCCCTCACTTCCACTATATACAAATATGATGATGAATTGAGAAAAGGTTACAATTAATCTGAAACATTAGTTTCAGAATTGCACCTTTGAATAGAGATAAAAAAAGGCTCACACCCACATACAGTAAAACTTCTGTCACTGGGCAGACTAGGGGAATTAATATCAGGTGTCCTGAACAGGCAGCAAATGTAAATTATTTAGTTAATAGTTATTGTGTTTTACTGCCAAAGAGAAGAAGTATTTGGAAATGTTCTGCCTCTGGTTAACTTCAATACTCCTGTGTACTATATCCAGAAAAGCAGGAAAAATGCTTGGATAAGCTCTTAGAAAATCAAATACAGGTAGTCCTTTACTTACAGCCATACCTGAGCCTGAAATTTTACTCACTGTGGTTCTTAAGCAAGTCACCAGGTGACCTGTTACAAGGATTTAGCCCAATAAATACTCAAAGTTGTTTCTCTCTAACAATCAGTATTTATTTATCCATCTCTCTCTCTCTCTCTCTCTCTATTTACAGATGGTGCTGAAGAACTGTCAGAACTGGCCCAGCACCTCAGACCAGCCCCTTTTACACCATGGAAGCGTGGCTAGAGGTAAGAGGGTGGGGGCAATGAACATGTGAAAGTAGATGTCAACACTAACATATATAACACTGGATATTACGAATATATATATTAGGCATTTACATATGACAGAACCCCCTCTAAATGCCTAAATGGTGTTGTAAACAAACCTATTACAAGTGTATGCCCAATTTAGATCTTCGGTATGAGTGTTGTTTATTCTGCAAGGGTTTCGTGAGTATATCAGCAATTTTTTTTCTTCAGTTTCACAATGGGGGGCCTTAAGAAATCCAATGTTAGAAAGTTGTCTCACGTATTTATGTTTAATGTCTTTTGTCTTGACCTCTGACCCACTGCGTCAGTTCTGGAGATTTTGATTGCTGCTTTATTATCCTCATGGATGGTGATAGGATAAGAAGGCTCAGTCCAAATGTTGGATAATAAATCATCGAACCATATGAGATTATTTGAGGCTTTTGACAGACATACGAATTCAGCTTCGGTTGTGGGTGTAGCAACTAAATTCTGTTTGCCGGTATGCCAATACACAGGGCTGTCATTAAGAAAAAAAATGTACCCAGATGTGCTTTTTCTACTCTTTACTTCCCCTGCCCAGTCAGCATCTGCGTAGCAGGTGAGTATGGGTTTTATGGAGATATTAGGCTCTAGTCTAAGATGTGCGTTTGAACTGTGTTTCAAATATCTAAGAATTCTTTTTACTGTCTCCCAATGATAGACTGTAGGTTTGCTAACGTACCTGGAGAGAAGATTGACAGGTAGGGCGATGTCTGGCCTTGTCCAATTAGCTATATATAATAGAGATCCTATTGTTGATCTATATAATTTGTTGTTTGTAAATGGTTCGCCCTCGTTATGCATGTTTTTCAGAAATTCGGATTGCATAGGGGTGTCACAGTACTTGGCTTCACTCATGTTACATTTATCTATCAGTTCCAATATTTTCTCTTCTTGAGAAAGCCGGAAACCCTTTTGGGTCTGCATGATGTGAACTCCTAAGTATTTGTTTATTTTTCCTAGGGATTTTAGGGAGAAGTGTTTGTTTAATTCCTTGGCAAAATCGTCACACTTGTGTTTCTGTTTACCTACATACAATATATCATCCACATAAATGAGTATGTATTCTATGGAATCTTTCTCTTTTCTTGTGAAGAAACACATATCTGCTGAAGTGGCAGTGAAACCCATTGATCTAAGAATTTCGGCTAAACATTCGTACCACCTTTTACCCAATTGTTTTAAACCATATAGGTTTTTGTTTAAAAACCATGTGTTACCTTCTTTTGAATGTATCCCTGGGGGAGCCTTAACATGTATCTCTTTATCCAGTTTGGCATATAGATATGCGGTCTGTACATCAAACTGGTATACATCTAATCCTAAAATGGAGGCTATTACAAATGCGCACTTTACACTTTCTGCTCTTACGATGGGTGAGTAAGTGTCAGTGTAGTCCTCTGGATATCTTTGCACAAATCCCTGAGCTACTAATGTTGCTTTATATAATGTTTTGTTGTCATCTAGCATTTTGATCTTATATATCCACTTAGTTCCAATTGAGGATTTGTCATTGAGGACCTCGGATGGCGTATATACATCCAGTTCTTTGAGGCTATTCATTTCTTTCTCCATCTCCTGTTCCCACTTTGTTCTTTCTTCCTGGGGCAATTTTACTACTTTGTCATATGAGGTTGGGGTAGATTTTTCTGTGTGTATGGACATGATGAAATCATTGAATTTGTCAGGTTTTTTATTTCTATTTATTCTGATTGGCCTATGTGGTGGAGTGGTTGATTCATGTAAGTATCTTACCTCCTTTTCAGTGAGGGTATCGAGTTTTAGTGATGGGTGATTCTCCTTCCACTCATTAATTCTGACCTCTTGGTGGTTGGGTTTGATTACCTGGTGTTCCCTGTTTTCTTTATTGTCTAAGTTCTGCTGGTTAAGCATTGGGTTGGGAATGAGAATTACTTCATTTAAATGTATTTTTGACCAGTTGGCGTGTTCGTGGAACACAGTTGATCTGGATATTATAAATCTGTTATGACTATCGATGAATCTATACCCTTTGGTCCCAGGTTCGTATCCCATGAATCTAAGTCTTCTAGATACTTTGTCCCCCTTTTTTCTCAGTTGTTTTGGTATGTGAATGTCAGCTATGACTCCAAATACGTGCAAATGGGATATATTAGGTTTCTTTCTATACATCAATTCGTAAGGAGTTGAGTTTTTTTTTTATTAATTTGATTTATATGCCGCCCTTCTCCAGAGACTCAGGGCGGCTTACAATGTGTTAAGCAATACCCTTCATACTTTTGTATATTTATACAAAGTCAGCTTATTGCCCCCACAAACGGAGTCCTCATTTAACCTACCTTAGAAAGGATGGAAGGCTGAGTCAACCTTGAGCCTGGTGAGATTCAAACTTACAGTAATTGCAGACAGCTGGTTTAAATCACTATGCTTTTTTAGTCTGCTGAGCTAAACCAGGCTCCAGAGTTTATTACACTGGACCACAATCTGTTGAGAGTATAGTTGGAATATAGGAGGGCTTCTGACCAGAAAGATTGTCCTAATCCTGCATCTTCCAAGATGCACCTCATCATTCTTTGTAGTGTCCCTTTTTTTCTTTCCACTACTCCGTTCTGAAAAGCGGAAAATGGACTAGAAGTATAGTGTATTATCCCATGATCCTTTAGCCACTTGGAGAAGTCCTTTGACAGGAACTCTGAACCTCTGTCAGTCATTATTTGCTTTATTCTTGTGTTGTGTTGGGTTTTCTACTCTTTTATAAAATTCCTTGAATTTGTGATATACCTCACTCTTATGTTTGATGGTATATATGAAGCCGTAGCGACTGTAGTCATCTACGATAGTCAGGAAAAATCTTTTCTTATATTTTATGGAAGGTCTTAAGGGTCCCACTAGGTCCATATGAACTAATCGAAAGATAGAGTCAGTTGTGTGCACTAACTTTTTTGGTCTGGGTTTTGTTTTTAGTTTGGAACATTTACAAATTGAGCACTCAAGGTAATTTTCACAATTCTTTACTTTTAAACCATCGGCGTATTTTGTCATTTTTTGTACAATGGGAAAACTAATATGACCTAGCTTTCTATGTAGAAGGTGTGCACAGTTGTCATGCAGAGGTCTTCCTAATGAGGGTTTGCTATTCTGTGTCTCTAGGTGACTGTCCTTTTCTACACTATCATTATCTTCCCCATCATTATCTATAGATGTCTGTGCCTGACCTGCAAAAGAATTGGCATTTATACTTGAATGGCTAACTTTGCTTGCTTTAAAGTATGGTAGGCCATCGTTAATAATAACTTCTCCTATATTTCTTCCGTTCCTGGTCATGTATGTTTGTCCCCCCTTGAACTTGATTTCAATGTCTATGTCCTGACTGAATCGTATGGCGGCTAGTATGTTATATGGGATTTCTGGTATGAATAGAACCCCCTCTAATTCTCCAATGTCTGGTAAAATTAAGTTTCCTTTCTCTGCCACTTTGACATTTATTTGGTTGGCTACTTTGATCAAGAAATTTTCTTTTGTGAATGAGGATAGTAAGTTGGCATTGTATGTGGTGTGGTTGGTCGCACTGGAGTCGATCAGCCAAATGTTTTCTCCTTTGATTTGTTTACTTGGGTATCTCTGTCTTGTGAGTCCATATAGTGAGCCTGAGTGACTTTCTCTGGAATTATCCTTGTGATCTCTTCTATAGTTGGGGTTGGGAGAGTTTCTGCACCTAAATCTGCATTCTAGTGAGTGTCTGTGTCTGTATTCTGGCTTATCTCTGCATTGGTTGTGTTCCATACTTCGGGTATTTCTGGGACAGTCCCTTTTATACTGACTCCTGGAGCCACATATGTAACATTCCGGTGTGTTGCTATTCCTGTCTGTGGGGCCTAACTTTCTATCTGTTCTGTGGTCTCTGCGGGATATAGAACGATCCTTTCTTAAATTGTCTTCAGCAATTAGTCTGTTTGTAAGATTTTCAATGGATAAGTGCTCCAAGCTGAGGCTACCTAATTGAGATATTAAATTGTCCCAGCTTTGGTCCAGAGAGTTAATGATTATGCTTTTCATACTTTCTTCAGTTATGATTTCCCCCCTTTGCAACAACTCGGCCCTAGTGGCGTTGAGTGTGAGTAAATGCTCACTCATAGATATTCCCGCTTTGAGTCTGGCTGAGTGGAATTCCCTGGAAATTCTAGTGGTGGTTGCCCTACTTTTGCTGTAGAATAGGCTAACCAATTTTTGTATTAATTCTGGTACAGTAAGGTGGTGGCTAATGCTGGGGTATATGCAGAGTGATATGCTGGCTATCAGTAAGTAAAAAGCTCTATGGTGTAAACAGTCTATCTCGAAGGACCAAGGTTGTTCTGGTGGATTAGTAATTATAAATAATATGTTTTTTTTTAAGAACATGACTTGGAGCTGCTGGTTCCATTCTAACAGGTTTGACCCATCTAATTTCAGTTTTGGAAAGGTAGGTAAAGTTCCAGTGTTGTGTGAGATGTTACTTACAGGCAGGTGCTGTCCATGGTTTAGTATGTGAGGGAACTCACAATATGGCATAGGTATACTGTTTGGTAATCTGTACTGACTTGCTTCTATGTTTCTCTCATCTTTCTTAGGTGGTTGATTCTGCGCATGCTCAAAGCTTATTCGTGTTTTGCAGTCATTTGGGAAGGAGCTTGCTGGTGGAGCTCCTAGATGAAGGCCCCACTCGCCTGGATAGAGCCTCGGTTCCAGTTGGGGATCCTTTGAAGGTCGGGGAAGAACTGGATCATCATGTGAGCTGCCTGGGTATCCGTCTGAGTCGTCGTGAGTTCCGGAAGGTCCACGGCTGCAAAATGGAGATCCAGGAGGCCTGGTCCCACATTCAGTCTGTGGACTGGAGCTGGGTTGAAGATGTTGCCCTTCATTGGCTCTGTGTGTCGCATCGGTGCCTGCTGAAATGGTGAGTATTTCGTTTCTGTGTTAGGGTTTGGTGTGGGTGCTGTTTGCGGTGTGGGATGGCCCCAGGTGTGTGGCCCTGGGACTGATGCTTTTATGGTGATGTTGTCCCTCGGGTATGCTTCGGCTGTGTCTCTTTGCACGGTACTTGTTGTTTTAGGTATCTTTAGGGTGTCTGAGATGGTATTGTGTAGATTTAGTTTTGGGCCAAAAACTGCGCTCAGAGTTTGTATGGCCTTTTTGATGTCGTATTTGTTAGGTGGCTCTTTGGGGGTGTCATTGGGTTTTTCCTTATAGTCTTCTTTGTAATCGGTTATGTTTACTTGCGAGTAGGCCTCTTTTCCCGCCTTAGTACTTGAAATTAGGGTCCCCCTTGGTGATTGGTCGGCCATTTGCATTGATGTCATTGTCCAAGATGGCCACCACGAAAAAGGCACGAGGAATATTTTGGCTTCTTCTGAGGGGATTAGGCAGGTAGTCAGTTTTCTTACTAGGTTGATGTCTGTCTGATTCAGTTCTTGTTCATTTGTTCTGGTTGCTGCTCCACAGTCATTGATCAGGTTTTGGAGTTTCGCGATCAGGTCTTGGTCGGCTGGGGTATTTTTTATTATTTTTAACAGATTTCTTCTGAGGTTGGCTTCCTTAATTGGAGTGACTCCTGCTTGGGTTTCTTCTTCATTTCTTCTCACCTGGGTTTTGGTTGAGCTGCTTGGCTCTGGATCATGTTCACCTTTTGTTGGAGTTTCTTTCAGGATGTTGCTTACGGGCGATAATTTGGCTGCCATCTTTTGTTCAAAAGCCCGGGTGACTGCTCTCTCCTTTGTTTTATTTTCAGACATGCCAAGGAGTATTTGGGCTAATAACCATCCTCTGCTACCATATTTGTTACAAGGATTTAGCCCAATAAATTCTCAAAGTCGTTTCTCTCTAACAATCAGTATTTATTTATCCATCTCTCTCTCTCTCTCTCTCTCTATTTACAGATGGTGCTGAAGAACTGTCAGAACTGGCACAACGTCTCAGACCAGTCCCTTTTATACCATGGAGGCGTGGTTAGAGGTAAGAGGGTGGGGGCAATGAACATGTGAAAGTAGATGTCAACAATAACAGTATATAACACTGGATATTACAAATATATATATTAGGCATTTACATATGACATGACATGACTATTTTATGACTGTTTATATGATGGTAGTTAACTGAATCACATGATCAGTAAGTGAACCACAAGCTGGAAATGATTTTTAAAAATAACAAAACATAGTTACTTGATCACAGGATACTAAAACCAGTTGTAAATGAGAACCAACTGCCAAGTAACCAAAATGTGATAGTGTAACTGTGTGGGAAGGGTACAGCAATTGTAATTCTGAGGACATGTCATAAGTAATTTTTCAGCCATGGCAGCTGAAAATGGAGCTTGGGATCCTGTTTTCACTGGCAGAGTGCTCGGGCCACCTTAGGTGCCCCAACATGAGTGACACCAAGCTGGCCACGCCCCCCTGCCCACACCCCAAAATCAAGCACAACCATGATGCGACCTCAACGGAATTGAGTTTGACACCCCAATGTCAATGAGAAGAGTTTAGTTATCCTTTTTCTTCCTTTCCTCCAGTTTTCTAGTTTTCTACAGCTGCCATCTTACTGCAGAGGCAAGAGATACTATTTTCTCTTTTAGAATCCTAGCTGTGTATTAAGGAGCATCACAGCATGTAAACCCTTAAGAACACTCTGAGGTGGTACAGTTTGTAAACAGAGATCTGTTATCTGAGCAGAAAATGTTTTTTTCTGCTGGAACTGATATCAAGAAGATCACCCAGAATCTCAAACCAAGCCCCTCAACCAGTTCCTGAGGTACAATAATTGTAAAGTATGAGAATGATCTTAGAAGGGGTTTTTTGTTTGCTTTAGAAATCCATGGCATCATTTAATATCATCAAAGAAAGATGGGTGAACAACATCTGAAAACAATAATATGATTGTTTAATTTCTACCCCCATATCTCATTATAGGTCTGTCCAATTTTTTAACCAGAGAACAAGTGGATATTTTCTCTTTTCCTCAAGGCACCATTCACCATGGATAAGGCTAGTCAGCCTTAAAAGTAAATCAATATATATCATGCCATCAGGAAAGAAGCTTACAAATGAAATGGATAAACAGAGCCTGAGGAAGATGGAAATTTTTCCTTACGATTTATGTCCCTCAATCCAAATATCAAATTTGTACTACCTGCATTGTGCTTTCGTAAACGGCAATGTGGCTGATTTAGAAAATTAAGCAGAATGAGCCTATTTGGAAGGAAATCATAACTTTAGTATCAGCTAAAAAGATGTCAAAGTACATGCATGTAAATTACTAGGAGTAGAAGTCAAAGTCAACTCGAAAGCAACTTTAGTTATCTACAACTTGCATTAGCATTTCTAGACAGTCATTATTTTTTCCAGAGTTTTGCTAATTGTCAGTTAAGGCTACCCTGAATAGAGGTTAATAATTATTTATCTCTCTCCCTCCTGCCTTTGGAGTTGAATTCATTAAGATTAGGTGAGCAGAAGTAACTTTCAAAAGAGTTCTTCAGTATTTCCATACACAATAGCTGCAATATTTCTGTCTGCAAAATTGAAATGTCTTCATCATTTTCATTTCCAGCCTGCAGAAACATTATCACCAGCACTGGAAAGTTTGCACAGTTGTCCCCTTCCAATCTTATCTTTCAAAGTGGTAACTACAGTACTTGAAATAAACAAAAAATAACAAGTGTTATTCATATGGACCCAAACTCCTGCCAAGTAAGTAAGGCTATGAATTAAACTCTCTGTCAAATCGTTGTGAGAGTTGCTTTTTTCTCAAAAAATATTAAGTGGTTTGTCTTCCAGAAAACGAGCAAACGTCTGTGTAGTAGAGAAGAGCTTCATATTCTGTTCCCATTTCTTGACAATCCTGTCAAAGAGGCAGTGATTCAAAGCCCTGATGACTTTCATGGCTCTACTGTAGGCAAGATGTCTTTCGGGATTTTTGGCAGAGCCTTTGATGCCAAACATGTTGATTTTGAAATCAGTGACTCACAATGATGCATAGAACTTCTTTCTTCACCAAAGCAGCAAAACCAGATGCATTGCCAAGCATCACAGGTGCTCCATCTGTGTAGAGTACCATTTTCCCCCCTTCCAGACAAAGTTTTGTTTGGCAAGGAAACTTTCCCCCATTTCAGAGATGCTGATGGCCTTTATAGTTTCCAAAAGGGATTTGCAAAATAAGAATTCTTTGACGGCATCAGCATACGCATAATGGAGAAAAACCAGAGCCTTGGTGGCATGGAAAGATGTAAATGGTTTTATCCTTTTGACTGCTGAAAAGTCATGACATTCCTGTCAATTCCTCCATGACCTGTTCAAAATATGAGAAGAAATGTCAGGGATTCTGAAAGAGTTGATGTTATTTGAGAGATGGCCCACTCAATTTTATTCCTCTGCTTTCAGCCACAACATTTCAAACATTTCAGGGTACATGGTTTTCCCACGTTTGCCCCAATCAAGCACTGTTGCTTTTGCTTGGAACTGTGATAGTAGGAAGCTTCAGGCAAGGCTTTTATGTTGAGATAAATCCAGCCCTTTCAAATTGATCCTTTGTTCACTGCAAAGTTCCCCAAAGTCTATAAATGTATTTTAGGATGGACAGGCAGTGACCTAATGTGAACAGAGGCAGATATTTCTAATCAAAATAGCTGGATATATATTTTTGTTTGTTTTGTTAATAGGAAATTTCTATATTCTAGATGTCATGTCATGTCCTGGAGGCCCAGGACATGGAATATCACCCTAAACATATTCGAAGTGGGGAATAAAAACCTATTCTAATAACATTTGACTTTTTTTTAAAAAAATGTGACATTTCTTTTTCCTACCACCGTCCTGAAAGTAACATGAAGGAATGTCTCTGTCTCTCTTTGTCTCCTCTAGCTATGTAACTCACTCTGTTCATGAACTCGGTTCAGCTTTGCTGGCTGGGGAATTCTGGGAGTTGAGGTCCACCAGGCTTAAAGTTGCCAAGGTTGGAGACCCCTGCTGTAAGGACCATCTGAGAACCAGGGACCATGGACACTTATGAATGCCAGTAGAGATGCATCACACCTCCCTATGACATCCAACATGATCTGCTATTTCATAGTTATGCACATAACAGTTAAGACCTTTATTTGTATTTATTTATTTGTCATTTATCTTTTTCTCTGTGTAGCTATTAGTTAAAGGACTGAAACTTGAATGTTATCTTTCTATTGCACCAGGTGCATGAAAAGGATTGCAAAGATGTTCAGCACAAATACTGTCCATATATAGATGCACATAACAGAAACATACACATGCACTGAGATGGATCAACTGATTTACTATTTCTTTTTTCAAAAAAAGAGATTTGCATACATGGAAAGTGAAAACAGTGTACAAAACCCAAACATTTACTGAAGTAAGAAAGCATATAACACGTAGGATGAGGTATATATACTGCCTAGCCTCTTAGCTCTTGTAACCTTTTCTTAATCCCACTTCTAGGATCTCTTTGTCTCCATTAATGGGCCTTAAAACTGCAAGTAGCAACCTTGTGTCACATTATCTTCTTTTCCTTACCCATAATACATGTATTATGCTTGATCACTATAAGACTGTGGTAGTTGGGTGGAGGAATGAGCTCTTAATGACACTAAATAATGGACATTCTATGTTATAGGAGATCACTTCTGCCATTGTAATTGTAAAGAGAAAAACAAGCATCACCTCCTTGTTTCCTTCAGATTAATCCAAATTATATCCCTGCAGCCACTAAAACATATACTTTCCACTTCATATTTTGGTGAACACTTTGCTGGCAGCACTACAGTTATTTTAAAATATAAGTCTACCACATGCTTAAGGTAAAGGTAAAGGATCCCTCGCACATATGTGCTAGTCATTCTTGACTCTAAGGGGCGATGCTCATCTCCCTTTCAAAGCCGAAGAGCCAGTGCTGTCCGAAGACGTCTCCGTGGTCATGTGGCCAGCATGACTAAATGCCAAAGGTGCATGGAACACTGTTATCTTCCCACCAAAGGTGGTCCCTATTTTTCTATTTGCATTTTTATGTGCTTTCAAACTGCTGGCTTGGCAGAAGCTGGGACAAGTAATGGGAGCTCACTCCGTTACGCGGCACTAGGGATTTAAACTGATGAACTGCCGATCCTTTCAATTAACAAGCTCAGCTTCTTAGCCACTGAGCCACTGTGTCCCTTACCACATGCTTAGAGATAGTGTATATTGAAACCAAATCTTTTGTTATTGTTTTTCTGCAAAACTCATAAATAAGCTGTGTAACTTACACTCCAAATTCCATATTAGTCTTCTATGATTAAGAATAAATCAAAATTGGTGGATGGAGGCTTTGCCTTAATACAGTGGATTGTATCAGCCTCAGGTATATGAATTTCCACTGGATTATCTTCCGATTAACATATTCACTGGCAAGAAATGAGACAGTCCTGGTGATGCTTGATTTAACATACACTAAAGAAATAAATGGATTTTTTCAAGGCAGTTCTAGACACACTAGGGTCTTGGGAAACCTACTGTTTTAAACTGTAATTACATTTTCAGTTGTAATTCATGTCCCACTGAAAGATGCTAATTTGCAGTTGAGAAACTGGTCACAGTTAGTAACTAGAGCATATCATCTTTCTTCCTTGATTGCAGAGCCTAACCTATGCTCGAAGTTCAATCTAGCTAGCATTTTGTAGAAGTGGGGCTCAAAAGCTGAGGCTGTGGGGAGGGCCTTAATGAACACAGTGGCCATGACCTAAGCAACATAATTAGGGACAAAACCATATCTATCAGACAGACATTTCCAGTTGCTCAGACTACTCCAAAACCAACTTTCATTTTGTGCTGAAGTGTTTGAAACAGCCCTTTTGTTATATGGAGATAACACAAGGACTCTTTGGGGTAGAAGGTACCTTCCTGTTGCCTTTTGGGAGAAGCCTTCTTATGGAAATTAACTCATATTTTAAATAATGGTCTGACACTTTTATGAGGGATTCAAGTGAGGTTGGGTAGGTAGACAAGAATATCTCCCCTTTTCCTATGCCTGTCTTCCATGTTTGAATTCAGCAGACCTCAGAAGACAAGCTGGATGATATATGTAGGAGCCTTATCTTCTTGCTCACATTTTTGCTTTCTTTTATATGACAACTAAAGGACTGACCATTTACTCAGACATTTGTAGGATGACAACCTGTTTTAGAAACAGACAGTCTTTATAACCCATTATATCCATTTTAGCTGTTATTATACTTTGAAAATCAGTCTTTTTGAATATTATGATACACGGATCTTTATCTTCTTTGATACATTGACCTTTTTGATCTAGATTGATCTTCTTGAACGTTATGATGCATTGTTATGATACATTGATCTTATGTTGATCTATGTTTGCAGACTGTGTGATAGGTGGGAATACTTGCTCACAAGTAGCTTAATAAGTTGAAGATGATAAAGGGGAAATATAGTAGCATGTGTACCAGATTCAACTTTGGGATCTCAGCACCTGTAGGGAATGTTACCTATCATTTGTCACTACTGAGGGAAAGACAGGATAAAATATCTAGGTGTAATTTAAAGGAGCACTTGCCAGATAATCAGCAAAGATACAAACTTTTTGAACTATCTTTTTACACACACAGTAGATCCAAAACACTCTGCTTGAACTTTATCACGACTTTATCTAGAGTGACCAACCAGCATACAGCTAAGTGAGATAGGCCACAATACACAAAATTAGTATTAGGAAGAAAATGCAAGTATATGACACTAATTCTAGGACTAAGTTTATGTTTGTGTGTGTGTGTTTGTGTATAATATATTTACTTATTTATTTATTGGTTCAATTTATATGCAGCCCTTCTCCGGAGACCCAGGCCGGCTTACAGTGCTTTAAGCAATAGCCTTCATACTTTTGTACATACCTGCTTAGTAGGGCTTTTGGACCCTCCTAAGCGGTATTCTTTTTTATACAAAGTCAGCTTATTGCTCCCACAATCCGGGTCCTCATTTTACTTACCTTGGAAGGATGGAAGGCTTAGTCAACCTTGAGCCTGGTGAGATTCGAACTTGCAATAATTGCAAGCAGCTGGTAGCTAAGTGCTATATGGGCCTGCATAGCTGTTGGATTGCTATTATCATTTTCAATTCAATACCAAGAGAAAATACTTAACTTTTCAGAGATGCATTTTATTTTTCAATGAAATGAGAAGTTTAGCAAATCTATTTAAGGATTTAAAAGGGACATGGTGGCTCAGTGGCTAAGGCGCTGAGCTTGTTGATTGAAAGGTATGCAGTTCAGTGGTTCGAATCCCTAGTACTGCGTAATTGGGGGAGCTCCCATTACTTGCCCCAGCTTCTGCCAACCTAGCAGTTTGAAAGCACGTAAAAAATGCAAGTACAAAAATAGGGATCACCTTTGGTGGGAAGGTAACAGTGTTCCATGTACCTTTCGCACTTAGTCATGCAGGCCATATGACCAAGGAGATGTCTTCGGACAGCGCTGGCTCTTTGTCTTTGAAACGGAGATGAGCACCGTCCCCTAGAGTTGGGAACAACTAGCACAGGGGTCTGCAACCTTAAACACTCTAAGAGCTATTTGGACCCGTTTCGCACAGAAAAAAAAAACACCAGGAGCCACAAAACCTGGCTGGGCGTGGTCAACCCCACATCACTCACTCCCACCCAGTCACATGACACACACACCCTAGCCACACCTACCCAGCAGGTCCTTAGGGCAGAGAACCGGTTATTAAAAAATACTAGGACCACAAAACCCTTTTCTCTCTTTCTCTCTCTCTCTCCCTCCCCCCCACTCTCTGTATCTCCCTATGTCTCTCTCCCCCCTCTCTCTCCCCTCTCTCTATATCTCTCTCTCTCTGTATCTATGTTTTTTTCTCCCCCTCTCCTCCCCTCTCTCTGTATCTCTTGGATTTCCAAGGCCAGGCGAGGAGTGACTGGGAGGGGCAGGGCGGAGCCAGCCAGTGATGGGACAGGGAGCTGCAGCAGAGGGCCCAAAGAGCCTCATGCGGCTCCGGAGTCATGGGTTGCTGACACCCGGACTAGTACATATGTGCGAGTGGAACCTTTACCTTTATTTAAGGATTTACTGTATAAATGGATTGTTCTTTCACTTCATGTAATAATTATTGTATACTTTGTTCTCCTGGTTTCTTGCCTAATGCCTTAAAGTATTGTATCCAACCGGTCTCAGAAGATCATAGGGTGAGGTATAGCTATATGTGGATCTATCTATTTATGTATCTATCTAACTATCTATATGAAATTCTTAACACTTCAATTAAAAATATTTTGTTAAAATATCCAACATACCGAAGAATAAAGCTGATGTGATATTTATTTCTTTCCCCAAGGAAGATTTTCAAAAATCAGGCAAAGATTTGCTTGCTGCATTGCAGTTAATAAAATAATAATAATCCTGGTATAAAGTATCCAAAATGCATTTACCTTGTTTGATGGCAGTAAGATCAGATCAGATCAGATCAGATCAGATCAGATCAGATCTGATCTGATTAGTACCATTGAGAATTTATAGGGTTATGGACTAGATTGAGACATAAAAAAGAAAAGATCAGGGAAGTATGCAAGAAAGAGACTGCTCTGCATTGTTGCTAAAAAAAAAAACAACAACACTGCAGGAATGTATCTATGAAGTAACTAGGAGTTGAGCTCAACCAAACAAAATGCCCACCTTTGATCCAAATGGCAAATTCCAGCTATTGGGCAACTACAGTTTGCAATTCACATAATGAATAATGTGTGCTTTGTATGAACACCCTAATTAATTTATTCATCTCATAGAGATGCTTTCTGTGAAGCATTTGCAGCACAGTTAGATCAAATGTAATTTAATGTATACAGTAGGTTCATTATGGAAATCTGGACAAGGATGTACTATATTAGAAACATCTATGCAGTTATGCCATCAAACTCAATATGTTCAAGAAACTGAACTGTACTGAGTGATACAACAGCTTCTTTGAGCATTTGGGTGGACTGATCAATGAGAAGTTCTGTTTCGCTCCCTCCTAAATCTCCTACATTACTGGGATGTGTTTGTTGATTTGAGCTTTTAGAATACTTGTTTTATTGGCTCTAATCTTTTTGGCATCCAGAAACAGCTTACATGCTGAGGGAGAGAAAAAAGGGAAAAAATTAAGACCCACATACCTATTTTTGATCCTCATATGCTGACAAGTGTGGGCTCACAGGATTCTTCACCAGAGGATTCTGCACAAGTTGGAAAGCTGTTCCAGGCCTCTGATATCTCATGACACTATCAGGTTTTGTGGGTTAAGCTCGGGGGTGAAATCCTACTGGTTCAGACCAGTTCGGGCATACCACTAGGGATTATGGGCATCAGTTCACCGAACTGGTAGTAATTACCCCTCCTTGGCCCCACCCACGCCTGGCTGGTCGCCGCTCACCTCTTCCGGCCACTTGATATTCCACAGAATTGAATGTTAAATGCAGCAGAGAGAATGCTAACTTTTCTCCCTCCATTCAGAACAGAGCTGCTGCAGCCTGTCCCTTTAAGGTAGTCCCCAGGAGGGAGGGGGCCAGGAGGGAACCATAAAGGGAGCAGCAGCTCTGTTCTGAATGGAGGGAGAAACGTTAGCATTCTCTCTGCCACAGAATTCAATGTTAAATGCAGCAAAGAGAATGCTAACTTTTCTCCCTCCATTCACAACGGAGCTGATGCAGCCTGTCCCTTTTAAGGGAGTTCCCAGGAGGGAGAGGGACAGGGGGGAGCAGCTGGAAAGGAGCCATTTTTGTGAAAGGCAGGAAAATGGGGAAGGGGATTTTCCTGCCTGTCATCCATTCCTCAATCTCAGCACAGACTGACGGAAGGATGGTAGGCAGGAATATTCCCCTCCCCATTTTCCTGCCATTCTTGGTTCTGTGGGCATGGCTTGTTGGGGGAGGTCATGTGGCTGGGAGGGGAGGGGCCGATGAGGAGCCCCGCAATGTGAGTGATGTTGAGTTGCCATGTCCACCCAGTCACATGACCTCCCCCCAACAAGTGACGCCCACAGAACCAGTAGGGGATTTTTTTTAATTTCACCCCTAGTTAAGCTGATGTATTTCTGACTTTGCAAAATGAATTTGAAATTGTAACAAAATTGGCATTTTGTCTGAAAGTTTACAGATAGCTGCCTTCCCATTTAGATGAATGCTTATCCTTCTCCTTCTCCGGGTTCTTGTCTTTATTCATCCTAGCATGTATTTCAAGGCAAAAAAAAGAGAACAATCCTTGATACTTTTGTAGCTTGTCAGAAGAACCACTCATATTAACTTGCATATGACCAAACAAATGCATACGTGAATTAGAGGAAGATGGAATTGCAAGGGTATTTCTTTTTGGAATTTCATTTCTTTAAGCACACACGTTTCATTTTCATGTAGAACATGACAAGCTCTCTCCACTTGGCCAATGAGACTGTTGGAGAAACATTTATGTGTCTATCTGTGTCATCTTCTCTGTTCCTCACAATGTTTAATTCTAATTATGACTGAGGGATAGAAGGAAAAAAGAAGACTGTTGGAAGAGCTGAAGGACCTGGTTGGGGATAGATCTATTTATTTATGTGGTTGCTAAGAGTCACCACATGCTCATAAATCATGATCAAAAGAATCCATGCATGGCGGTATAATTGCAACAATATCATCTGACTTAGATAAATTGATCATTGCATCTTTTCAATATTTTATAAAACTTTTATAACATCTCAGGGAAGGGCAGCCTTAAACTTCATAGTGATGAATCTTTTCTAATGTTGGGACTGAAGTAGTGCACACTAATGCTAGTTTCACTGAACAACTTGGATGATAATGGTAGGAAAGGAACAGCTTTGATAAATCTCCGGATCTGTGGGAGACGGTAAGTAAAACTTTATCACAATGCTCTGAAGATATTTCTAATAATTCAAATGGATTTCAGAAGATAATAAAGAATCTGATCAAGCAGAATAATGAAGGTTCATGTTATGCTCCGTGAAAACAAATGTAAGGTTAAGATCTCAGTCCTCTATCTATTATCTATTAACCTTTGCTTTATCTTTAGATATAATAGCTGTTACTTCTAGTGTCAGACATTAAACATTGTTTCACTTCATAGTCCTATATCACTAAATGTAATGGAATTATTCCCATGTCTTGTTCATCTTTAATCTCAATGAGAACTTACACTCTAGGAATTCTTCAACCACTACCATCACTAATCTTTATGTCTATTAATAAAAGACTCTTACTCTTCCCATAGAAGCATAGAATGATATAGTTGAAAGAAGATATTTAGGTCACTGAGTACAACTCCTTGCTCAATGCCAGAATTCCTATAAATGCAGTCTTTAATCTTAAAGAAAAATATTAAAATAAAGCAAACTAAAAATACAAAGAAAGAAAAGGAACAAGAGAAGACACTCTTCCATTTTATATTTTACTCTTATCATTAGTAACTGGTATAGCAAGGAATTCACTATTATAGCATGAGCAGTACAAATAAAATATAAAATATCACAAAATCTCTGGCATGGTAATAAATCTTTGATTAGTAGAAAATATTACCTTTTCCAAAACAGGTAGATCACACTTATTCTGACAATTATTCCTTGACATCTGGAATAAATTATCCAATTTTTCAGTACTATTCTTTTTAGCAACCTCTCATTCTTGATAGAAACATAATTCATAATAAACAGTCAGATTCCAAAGCTTTGGTATATAGTTCAACATTACATTACATCACATACCTAATGGACAGAATCTTGCCAAACTAAAGCTATAGCCTTCTAACCTATTAGATATACCTGGACAGATTCTAGGGTGTGGCTATCATGAACCTCAGCCTTCCTCCTCTACCCAGTTTGGGATTGTGCAGTTTTTTAATCTGTGCCTCTTTTTGAGAAAACTGTGTTGCCAAAACTCTCCCCACACTGCTCCTAACAGTGCACATTCCATCACAATTCAATCTTTGTCTCAATATGACCCAAAGATTTGTCACTGCTTGCACTCCTGGAAATAAAGGACCTTTTCTATGATATGTTATCCCAAGCACATTCTACGTTTGCAAAGGAACTAAATAGTTACTTTACAACTTAATGCATAAGGAGTAACATTCAATTATATTTTCATTCCAGAAGCTGATGGTTGATAAAATATTGGTCCAATGATGTTTTTGCAAACTAGATAAATTAAAGACACCTTCCTCAAATGGTAATATCAATTTAGCTAAGGAAAATCTCTTTTGTCCAGAATATCAAAGCATGCTCGATAAATACTTCTTCAGCCTCTATTTAAACACATTCAGTGAAAGTGTATTATGGATATTTGCTTCTATTGTCCAACTATTGCTTTTTATAAGATTTATTCAGAATTGCACTTTCATTCTATGTCCTGCCGATTCTTTCATTTCTACCTTACCCCTTTATGGTGGTTTGAATTTTTAAAATGTGGTGCCAAAAATTATGCACAATTGGTTTTATTTTCTATTGAAGTCTAAAAATATATTTACCTTTTGTGAAGCAACATCATACTTCCTATTCATAGTCAGTTTGCAATTTTCATGATTGTTTCTTCAAATACTATTGCCAAATCTGGAATGCCACTTGCATTGTATGTTTGATTTCTACTCCCAAAATAAACATATTTGCTTTAGTCTCTCTTGAAATTTGTTTGGTTATTTCCAATCCATCTCTCAAACCTGTCCAGTTTCTCTTTCTATGTTATTTCTGTTCATAGGCAATATCAATCACGGGTGAAATCCAGCAGGTTCTGACAGGTTCTGAAGAACCAGTAGCGGAAATTTTGAGTAGTTCGGAGAACCGGCAAATGCCACCTCTGGCTGGCCCCAGAGTGGGATGGGAATGGAGATTTTGCAATATCCTTCCCCCAGAAGTGGGGTGGGAATGGAGATTTTGCAATATCCTTCCCCTGCCACACCACCAAGCCACACCCACCAAGTCACACCATGCCCACCAAGCCATGCCCACAGAACCGGTAGTAAAAAAATTTGGATTTCACCACTGATATCAATTCTATCAAATTTTGGATCAGTTGCAAATTTGGTAAGCATTTTCTCAATTTCTTCATCCAAGTTATTAACAATCCTGTGAACAATCAGGATCCAGGACTGAACCCACATGCTACCTTTCTTTGATGAAGAAAGAATTATTGATAAGAACTCTATGGTTTTTCATCTAGCAATATATCCATTTAACTATCCTGACATCTTTGCCTTGCTAATTAGAATGTCATGAGTTATTTTGTCATGGGCTTAGCTGAAATCAAGATATATTACATCTGAAGGTTTCTTATAATCTATTAGGAAAATTACCCATTCAAAATTAGATAAGATTAGTCTGACAAGTTTGGTTCTTGAGAAATCCATGCTGACTTCTGATAATTACCACACTGTTTTCAGAGCATCTACAGATTGATCTTTGTAAAAGCTAAGATAGGCAAAGCAGGAATGGTTGTTATGGAAATGTTCAATTATTACTTGGCTTTCTTATCACAAGTAAACTAATTATTGTCCCAACTGTGTGTTAATTCAGAAGAGTGGGAAGAAGGACACTCAACCTTAAAACCTTCAGAATGTAAGAAATTTCCATCTTGATACCTGCAGGGAGGTAATCAATTGATGTGTTAGTTCCATTCTTTTCTATACTGAAGTTACTAATATGGCTTAGCTAATGCTAAGTTACTAATATGGCCAAGTCTTCAGCCACTAAGTCTTCAGCCAAGCCAAGTGAAGAGCTGAGCATAGTATCAAGAGATATGTGATTTTCTGCTGAATTCTGACCAAGAATACTTGACAATCTCTTCCAGAATTTTCCTAGCCTAACTGATCTGTGGTTCCCTGGATATTATACCACCCCCTCTTTCAAAACAACAAGAACAACAACAACACATACACACACACACACACACATTGCACAAATTGTCTTCCTTTTAGATATTTGATACTTCATCTAGTCGCCAGGATTTCTAAATATCAGCATGATAAGGAGATAAGGAGAAAAGGAGAAAAGGAGAATTCATGACCTCAGTGCCTTCCGCCGTGCCCTCAAAACACATTTTTTCCAACAAGCCGGGCTGGCTTAAGAAGAAATTTTAAATATTTTAATTGGTTTGTTAGTTTTAAATTTTGGAGCCAAATTTATATATATTTTAATTGTTTTTAATATTTGCATTTCATGTTTTTATTTCTGGCTGTACACCTCCCTGAGTCCTCAGGGAGAAGGGCGGTATATAAATTGGAAATAAAATAAAATAAAATAAATAAATTTCTGTCACGGAATGCTACTTATTATCGCTCTCAGTTTATCAAAATTTACTTTTTTTATTCTAACTACCCATTTGATTATGCTCATTTGTACTTTCCCTTAAAATCAAGAACTTCAATACCGCACAATCATTTTCACTTAATGCCTCTGCTACTTCCACTTACTCAATTAAATATATTTTGTTCGGCAAGGCTTCCTTGAATTTTCATAGCAATTATATGAAGAGACTATTAAACTTCACCTATACAGTAGAAGGATTTTATGCAGCTTATTCATACTAATGCTGCCATGTTATATTGGGTGCACAGCAGTGTGACAGAAAACCTCCCCCAAAAGATTTTTCATGAACTCATTTTAAATAGTTCTCTCTATTAAACAGTATTACGAAATCAACAAAAATTTAAAAGCATTTACTAGATAATGTACGATATTAAAAATGCTATTCAGTTAATGACATATGCTATAGTTTAATTACTTAATATTATGTAAGAGGATTATTTTTAAAAACTTTAATTCTTTTTCATTTTTAAAAGTAATTTTATTAAAGATTATAATTGCAATAGTTAAAACTGATACAATCTAAAAGGAAAAAAATGGAAAAATAGTAAAATGTGCTAAGGGAAGAGAGAGAAAAAGAAAATAAAGAATAGAAAGAAAAAAGAAAAGTAAGAACACTGTCAAGAAAAATAAAAATATATGAACAAATGACTCACATCCTTTATCTAAATATAAACAATTTTGATAACTTTTCAATTCCTTTTAATTGCAAATTAAATTATAACAAGTGATCTCTTCTTCCCCTAACCCTTCTCTTATCTATAAATATATCCGTAAAGCTTCCTCACTTCAGTCCTGGTGTTAGCAAAAGTCCATTAAGGATTACCAGAAATAACAACATATCTATTTTAAACCAACTTTATATTTCCCCCACCCCCGCTTCTAAAATCTTAATCTCTAGTCCATTCAAATAATGTCACAGAACTTAATTTCTTTTCATTTCTTCTTTCTTTTTTATTCCTTCTCTAAAGATTCTTCAAAGCTTTAACCACTCTCTTTTGTAAATCCAATAGAGAGAAATTACGCAGGTTACTCTCTTGGTTTATTATCTGTATGCCATTTTCTAATTATTAAAACATCAGCCAGTTTGAATGTCCGCTTTTTCCATGACAACTTGTCTCTAACATGATCTTTCAGGTCTTCCAGTGCCATATCCGTTGCTACTGGAACTAAGTTCATAAAGTTTCCTATCTTTCTTCACTGCTTTCTTGAAATAGGATCTGATGCTCCTTTCTCTCACTGTCTTGATATCCAATCCAGAGGCTTCTAAACTGACAGCATGATAGCTACATAATATTCCACCCTAGGGGTGAAATGTAAAATTTGTTACTACCGGTTCTGTGGGCATGGCTTGGTGGTGGTGGGGTAATGTGACTGGGTGGGCGTGGCCAACTTTTTTATTTTATTTTAACTTTTCAAAGCATTTTTTCTGCAAATGCAAAAAAAAATGCTTTGAAAAGTCTCTCTGACAATCAGGCAACTCAGCTGGGATTGTCAGAGAGACTTTTAAAGCATTTTTTTCCTGTAATCTCTTCCAAGGAAGAGGTGGTTTAAAAAATGCTTTGAAAAGCCTCTGAGATCCCAGCTGAGCCGCAAGATCATCAGAGGCTTTTTTTTTTACTTTTAAAAGCATTTTTTTGGCGGAAGAAGTTGTAGAAAAAATGCTTTTAAAAGTTAAAAAAAAAGCCTCTGATGATTGTGCGGCTCAGCTGGGCATGGTGGGGGGCGGGGCGCAGGGATTTTTTGCTACTGGTTCTCTGAACCACCCGCCGCCATCGCTACCGGATTGGGTGATCCGGTCCGAACCGGGAGCATTTCACCCCTGTTCCACCCCCACCACCCCCAATCTAGGTATAAATGAATCACGCTGTCTAGATTTACATGTGTCCAGTCACAAATCCTTTCCATCCCTTTTGAGTTTTTCACTATTTGCATGCACATACTTTGTCATTTATTTTTGCCTGCAGCTTTGCTTAATGTGTTTTAAACAGGTTTTCTTTTTCTTGCTACATACATTTCTGTGTATTACTTTAGCACCCTGACAGGCAAAATATTGTAACATCAGGAGAAGTCTGTAGTCTGTAACACAATAGTATTCAAATCAGAGGTGGATTTCAGCAGGTTCTGACTGGAGAACCGGTAGTAAAAATTCTGACTGGCCCTGCCAGAGGTGGGTTTCAGCAGGTTCTAACCAGTTCTGGAGAACCGGTAGCGGAAATTTTGAGTAGTTCGGAGAACCGGTAGTAAAAATTTTGACTGGCCCCACCCCCATCTATTCTCTGCCTCCTGAGTACCAGCTGATCGGGAGGAAATGGGGATTTTGCAGTAACCTTCCCCTGGAGTGCTGTGAGAATGGAGATTTTACAGTATCTTTCCCATGCCACACCCACCAAGCCACGCCCACAGAACTGGTAGTAAAAAATTTTTAAACCCACCACTGGGCTCCGCCCCCATCTATTTTCTGCCTCCCAAGTCTCAACTGATCGGGAGGAAATGGATTGGGGTGGGAATGGAGATTTTACAGTATCCTTCCCCTGCCATGCCTGTCAAGCCATGCCCACCAAACCACACCCACAGAACTGGTATTCAAATCCAAATATTCAATATTCAAATAAGAATGAGATTATTATTTTAGAAAGGTATTCTCAACAACTCCATCTGAGGCTACAGAACTCTGATTCTCTTGCTGGAATTAAGCATCAGTTTGGATGTTGATGTTTAATCTATCGCCCAAAATGCTTTTCTTTCTCTACTTTGTGAAACTTTAGTAGATGTCATCCATCAGCCTGCAACTTGCATGCATCTTTATCCTTCACCATTTAGGGACTGGGATAAATCTTTTCACATTAACAGACCTTTGGGGACACACTTTCAATCCAGCAAATTTAAGTTCTTTTTTAAACAATCTTTTAAGAGTTTGGTCCTTTTTAAACTATGCAAAATAGCTGGCCAATTTCCAGTTGTTGTTTTTAATACCTCAAATCTAAAATAGCTTCTTTCTCACCTTTTCCTAGAATGTCCATGGAATCAACAATATCTGTGCAGATGGAGAATTAGAAGGACAAAGCTTTCATCAAAAGTAAAAAACCCAGATTAATTGTTGAATAAACCCATCAGCAGAGAACGTATTAGTCTGAAATGGATGAATGCAACAAGGGCTACAGATATCCAGTCTGGATTGAAGGAACTAATCTATTCACTCCACTTCAAAGCTGTTGCTGGGATCTGTATAGATGTAAATAAATATTGATATGATTTATCTGAAGCATCTTACTGTGATCCAGCGGTGAAATGCTAGCCTTCAGGCTCTTAAATTCAGAACTGCTGAACTAAAGTAAGTAAACAATTTCCAATTTTATTTAACACAGCAGCAAATGCACAACTGTCACGAGGGTGCCTAATTCTGAATCAATTTCATAAGTTCTGGATATTTATCATATTCTTTGTAAAATAGTTTTCATCATGCTCAGTTTGCAAAATGAACATGACAACTTCAGAACAGCATAACATGGGCAATGAGAGTAATAAAAAGTAGCAAAAAAGTTATGAGAAAAGATTTTCCCAATTGCTGATAATTTCCTCAATTGTGTAGGGTATAATATAATTATACAGTAGTCTGTCCTGGAACATTAAATTAAACTGGATCTTTTAAACAAGTATTTAAGAGGTGGTTCTTTGTAGCAAAATTAAAAAACAATCATATTAGTAGACATCTTACAACAACTGCTACTTGTTCAGGTATGTTGCCTATATTGAAAAATGTGATCAGTAACAGATAATGGAGACAGAATATTTTGTGCTGCATGATGATCTAAATTTAGTATATAATCTGAAACAAGCTGTTTCAAGAGGAAGTTGCTATTTAAGATAATTCCTGTCCTGCCCCAAGCTTTCTGAACAGTAATTCCAAGGCCAGCACAAAGAAACCACAAACAATCATTTTGATTTCAAGTACCATGACAGCTTCTCTATACTTTGTGCTGATCAGATGTAGCAGCCCATCTTATAAACCCTTTTATACAGAAGACACCACCACAATGAGTTTTAAATAGTTTTTAGTGTGGTGGGCAAAAACCTGATGGCAAAAGAATATGCAGGTGACAAACCTCTGCCCAAAAATGGTGTACCGCAGGTGGATCCCTCTTTATATGGCTAGGATTTCAAAAGGCTACCATCTAGATAATGTAAATTATAGATCAAAATGAAAAGATTCACACACACACATACACACACCCCCCCCCAAAAAAGAGTCAGCAGTCAAGAAAAATAAACGTTGGAATTCAGTCAAAGCACTCGAGACAATTAAAAAAAGGTAAATGTGCAGAGTTAAAAGATTCTAGTTCTCATTGTATCAATATCACAGTACTTGGCTATTGTTGGTATTCCACAGTGCAATGAAGCAATTATTTAAAAAAGGAAATGTAGTGAACACAATATGAGCCACAGTTGAACAACTGAACTCTTTGAGCAAATTTTCTAAAAGTCTTCAATTGTCTTCCCTTACCAGAAAATATTTCACCAGCAGAAGAATTTAGATCAGCATAACTATCAGTATTTACAGAATCACTTTCTTTTCACTAAATACTCTATTTTCTTTTTAAATTTCTTTTTAAATTTCTTTTTATTTATTTTTTTCTATTCACTAAAAAGTCTAGAGTGTATACCATCATATCACCTTTAAACCTCTTGTAATGTTATTTAGAAATTCTTCCTGAGCACAATGTGACTATCATTACCAATTGTTGTTGTTGTTCTTCTTGTTGTTAGTTGCAAAGTTGTGTCTGACCCATCGCAACCCCATGGACAAGGCCCTCCTGTCCTCCTGTCCTCTACCATCCCCCGGAGTCCATTTAAACTCACGCTAATTCTTCAGTGACTCCATCCAGCCATCTCATTCTCTGTCTTCCCCTTCTTCTTTTGCCCTCAATCTTTCCCAGCATTAGGCTCTTCTCCAGTGAGTCCTTCCTTCTCATTAGGTGGCCAAAATATTTGAGTTTCATCTTCAGGACCTGGCCTTCTAAAGAGCAGTCAGGGTTGATCTCTTCTAGGACTGACCAGTTTGATCGCTGTGCAGTCCAAGGGACTTGCAGGAGTCTTCTCCAGCACCATAGTTCAAAGGCCTCAATTTTTTGGTGCTCAGTTTTCTTTATGGTCCAACTTTCACAGTCATACAATTGGGAAAACCATAGCCTTGACTATTCATACTTTTTTGGCAGGGTGATGTCTCTGCTTTTTATATGCTGTCTAGATTTGCCATAGTTTTCCTCCCCAGGAACAAGTGTCTTTTAATTTCTTGGCTGTAGTCCCCACCTGCAGTGGTCCTGGAGCCCAGGAAAATAAAATCTATCACTACCTCCATTTCTTCTCCATCTATTTCCAGGAATTGAGAAGGCTGGATGCCATGATTTTAGTTTTCTTAATGTTGAGTTTCAAGCCAGCTTTTTGCACTCTCCTTCTTCACTCGCATTAAGACACTCTTTAGTTCCTCTTCACTTTCTGCCATTAGAGTGGTATCATCTGCATATCTGAGGTTGTTTATATTTCTCCCAGCAACCGTAATTCCAGGTTGTGATTCATCTGGCCCCGCCTTTCTCCTGATATGCTCTGCATATAAGTTAAATAGTCAGGATGACAGTATACCGCCTTGTCAGACTCCTTTCTCAATTTTGAACCAATCAGTGGCTCCGTGTCCAATTCTCACTGTTGCTTCTTGACCCACATATAGGTTTCTCAAGAGACAAATAAGATGGTCTGGTACTCCCATCTCTTTAAGAACTTGCCACAATTTGTTGTGATCCACACAATCAAAGGCTTTAGCATAGTCAATGAAGCAGAAGTAGATGTTTTTCTGGAACTCCCTAGCTTTCTCCATGATCCAGCATATGTTGGCAATTTGATCTCTAGTTCCTCTGCCTCTTCGAAATCCTGCCTGTACTTCTGGTAGTTCTTGGTCCACATACTGCTAGAACCTAGCTTGTAGGATTTTGAGCATAACTTTGCTAGCATGTGAAATGAATGCAATGGTGCGGTAGTTTGAATGTTCTTTGGCATTGCTCAGCTTTGAAATTGGAATGTAAACTGACCTTTTCCAATCCTGTGGCCACTGTTGAGTTTTCCAAATTTGCTGGCAAATTGAGTGTAGCACTTTTACTGCATCGTCTTTTAAGATTTTGAAAAGCTCAGATGGAATACTGTCCCCTCCACTAGCTTTGTTGTTGCTCAGACTTCCTAAGGCCCATTTGACTTCACATTCTAGAATGTCTGGCTCAAGGTCAGTGACCACCCTATCGTGGTTATCAGGAACATTAAGCTCATTCTTGTATAGCTCTTCTGTGTAATTTTGCCACCTCTTCTTAATATCTTCTGCCTCTGTTAGCTCCTGCCATTTTGGTCCTTTATCATGCCCATCTTTGCATGAAATGTTCCCTTCATATCTCCAATTTTCTTGAAGAGATCTCTGGTCCTCCCTATTTTATTGTTTTCTTCTATTTCTTTGTACTGTTCATTTAAGAAGGTATATTTATCTCTTCTAGCTATTCTCTAGAATTCTGCATTCAATTGAGTGTGTCTTTCTCTTTCTCCCTTGCCTTTCGCTTCTTTCTTTCCTCAGGTATTTATAAAGCTTCCTCAGACAGCCATTTTGCTTTCTTGCATTTCTTTTTCTTTGGATTGGTTTTAGTTGCTACCTCTTGTACAATGTTGCCAACCTCCATCCAAAGTTCTTCAGGCACTCTGTCTATCAGATCTAATTCCTTAAATCTAGTTGTCACCTCTACTATATATTCATCAGAAATATGATTTAGTCCATATCTGAGTGCTTTTCCCTACTTTCTTCAATTTAAGCCTAAATTTTGCAACAAGAAGCTCACGATCTGAGCCACAGTAGGCTCCTGGTCTTGTTTTTACTAACTGTATAGAGCTGCTCCATTTTTGGCTGCAGAGCACATAGTCAATCTGATTTCTGTGTTGATCATCTGGTGATGTCCATATATAGAATCATCTCTTGAGTTGTTGGAAAAGAGTGTTTGCTATGACCATTGTATTCTCTTGACAAAATTCTACCAGCCTGTGCCCTGCTTCATTTTGTACTCCAAGGCCAAACTTGCCTGTTATTCTGGTTATCTTTTGACTTCCTACTTTAGCATTCCAATCCCACATGATGATAAGGACATCATTTTTTGGTGTTAATTCTAGAAGGGCTTTATAGAACTGGTCAACTTCATCCTCTTTAGCACCAGTGGTTGGGGCATAGACTTGGACTACTGTGATGTTGAATGGTTTGCCTTGGATTCTAACTGAGATCATTCTGTCATTTTGGGGATTGTATCCTAGTATTGATTTTCCTACCTTTTATTGACTATGAAGGCTACTTTCTTCTGAGAGATTCTTGTCTGCAGTGGTATACCTGATGGTCATCTGAATTAAATTCAACCATTCCTGTCCATTTTAGTTCATTGATACCTAAGATGTTCAGTCTTGTCATCACTTGTTTCACCATGTCCAGCTTGCCTTGATTCATGGATCTTACATTCCAGGTTCCCATAGAGAAATTTTTTTTACAGCAGCAGATTTTCCTTTCACCACCAGATGTATCCACAGCTGAGTGTCCTTTCGGCTTTGACCCAGTTGCTTCATTCTTTCTGGCACTACTAGTACTAGCCCTCTGCTCTTCCCCAGTAGCATATTGGACACATTCTGACCCTTTTGATACTGTCCATGGGGTTTTCATGGCAAGGACACTGGAGTGGGTTGCCATTTCCTTCTCCAGTGGATCATGTTTTGTCAGAGCTCTCTGCTATGACCTGCCATCTTGGGTGGCCCTGCACAGTATAGTTCATAGCTTAATTGAGCTACACAAGCCCATTCACCACAACAAGGCAATGATCTATGAAGGGGTCATTACCAATAATCAGTGGCAATTATAGTACAGCATAATGAATGCACCGTTGAAGTTGAGATGACTAAAATATAAGGAGCACAATCCTTTGAAATAGAGCATGAAATTCTTCTCTTATGCATGTTGAAATGGATTAATATCTTAGACATCTTGCCTTCAGATCTCCATTCACTCTAAAGCTTACAATGTTAGCATGACCAGATCTGAAGAAAATCAGCATGAGAAGATTATTGATTGGATTCAAACATTGTTGTGCTTAGAGGAGACCTACTGAAATCGATAAGACTTCAATTAGGCATGAGAGATTTTCTTTATCGGTTCACTAAGCAGGATTAAGTTTGATTGAATCCAATGTCTGTTTGTGGATGGGACCAGAGAATTGTGTATATCGATCCAGGTTAATTTGCAGAAGAGTCAGAATGAAGCATCAGAAATACTTGAGGAAGGTTCTGTCCTTTCTTCCCTGATATGAGAGTATTCTGTAGACAAGAATATTTCTTTCTACTTCTTGTAGCAGCATTCAGATATGCTCTCAAAAGGCTATAAATTTACCATAGGTAAAGGTAAAGGTTCCCCTCACACATATGTGCTAGTCGTTTCTGATTCTAGGGGGTGGTGCTCATCTCCATTTCAAAGCTGAAGAGACAGAGCTGTCCGAAGATGTCTCTGTGGTCATGTGGCTGGCATGACTAAATGCCAAAGGCACACAGAGCGCTGTTACCTTCCCACCAAAGGTGGTCCCTATTTTTCTACTTGCATTTTTTATATGATTTTGAACTGCTAGGTTGGCAGAAGCTGGGACAAGTAACAGGAGCTCACCCCATTACGCAGCACTAGGGATTCGAACCTCTGAACTGCTAACCCTTTTGATCGACAAGCTCAGCATCTTAACCACTGAGCCACTGCATCCCTTTTAAATAATTGAATAATTAGATAAATATTAAATAAATAAATAATTTATTTAAATAAATAATAATTGAAACCTGTTATTTGATCTGATTTTATCTGAACTTCCACATATTCGTGTTTTGTTTAAATAGGTCCAAATTTACCATACAAGAACCTATTTAAACAAAGCACGGATATGTGGAAGTTCAGATAAAATCAGATCAAATAACAGGTGTCAATTATTCAATGCACCGGTTGAATATTTCCACAAATTCAAATCTTTATTGTCAGTGCACAACATATGTACAACGAGATTGGTTGAGCTCCCTCACTGCACTCTGCCAACACAATACAACTCACAGTGAAGACACAAAATCCCTAATCCAATAAATCATATTAACAAAACATCACGTGTGCAATCTTGGGCTTTTGTGAACCTAATTATACATGTGGGAAGGGTATATCCATCCATACCTTCACACATGTGTTCTAGATCTTTTCAGGGGATCTTCATCCCCATATTCCCTCTGTTTGAATTCCTTGATTTTCTAGATATGGTGGGGTGTTTTTTTTTCAGTGAAAGGGTTATACTGAGGTAGGTAATTATGGTCAAGAACAGCTGTTCTTGACTAGAGACATGGCTTCACCCAGTTGGAATCTAGATGAGGCAGAAAATCTTTCTTCCTCAGAATAAATGGTTCCAGATTACCGGTACCCTTTTTATCAGAATCTCCAGACCAAAGTGATTTTAGAGTGCAGTGTGTTGATACAGACTGAACACTGATTTCCTGCCAATTTTATCTTACTAATTCCAGTTCTCTGGAGCTTTTCTGGCATTGGACCTGAAAGCCAGCCCTGATCAGGAAAATCTGTTTCTATTTTTCTTTGGCAATTCAGCCTCTCAGCCTCTCTGCAGACTAAGAAAATTTCCATCTTCCTTCTGAATCTTACTCTCAACCTCTCTTTGAAAAAGAATAGTGGCAATACTGTATATATGCCAGTTCTGCTATTTCTTTTCTGAACAATACAAATATACAAAAGGCGATAAAAATAAGAATTTATAATAAAACGAAATTAAATGTCTGAAGTAAGAAAAGGAAATATAGCTAAATCTAGTTAATGTCACAATTTGGTACACATCTTTATATTTTTCTGTGTTTACAGACCATCACGTCCACATATTACTTTATGCATTAAGAACCGACGAAGGAAAGCCATGCTCTGCTAGATTGGACCACTGACCAACCAATTGCTAGTCTAGCAACAGATGACATTCAGTGGTAGTCACATTACTATCAAGGCAGTGGTGAGCTGCAACTGATTTAACAACCGGCTCTGTGAGCACACACTTTGCGCATGTGCGCGCCTAACACGCTTGTGTGCAGTGTTCAAAATACATCAATTTAAAGCTCAGCTGCTTACCTTCTAAGGCAGCCCCGGTAAGAAGATCAGTGGAGGCGCAGAAATCAGCTGTGCTGCATGAATCAGCTGAGATAGAAAGAAGGAAATGTAGGATAGGATAGGGTGAGGACAGGTGGGTGGGGCCAGCTGATCGTCGGAACTACTGATTTGCCCGAACCAGTCCGAACCGGCAGCAGCCCACCACTGCTGATAGCCATTGCCTTTTTTTCTTTACATTTTTCTTTTTTAGGATTTCATCAATTCCATCCATACACGACTTTCTTTTTTTGTCCTCTTGATCTATTCTCTTTTCCTTTATATATCTGTTTGCAATATAATATATCAATGCAACACATCTTTTTTTCCATACTGGTTTCTCACTTTTGTCTTCAATTCATATTTGTTCACCACCTGTTTATTACTGATCCTGTCATTCTTGTTTTATCACACAGACATCTTAACACCATTCCCACTGACTTCAATGTTTACACTTTCTGGGATATACACCCAATTCTCACTTTGATAGAACAAAGTGGTCAGAGGTATGCTCTTATGTACAGTATTGCATATTCCTTGCCATATATTGCATGTGACCAAGGATCTTTCTAGCAGAATTTGCATGTCTTGAAATTTCTCCATCCATTATCCTTAGAAAATAGTCCACCAAACTCATCTATATGTTCTAGTTGTTCACAATTTACAAGCAGCTTGCCATTATTTGCTCCATTTTCCCTGTCAAATGAAACTATCTTGGTCTTCAATACATTAGTTTTCAGATACCTACTCCTTATTTCATTCTGTAGTCTGTCTAACATTCCTTGCAAAATCATTTGAGTTCTCAGCCAGCAACACAGCATCATCTGCATATAAATCAACAAACGTGTACATCATAACAAGCATATTTTATACATTTGCCCATCAATACAGTAAACCACCAAGGAGATATCACATATCCTTGCTTATACCTTGCTCAACAGTGAACTATTCACTAAGCATTCCATTTATTCTTACACATGCTTTATTTCCATCATGTATCATTCTTACTGCATTCAGCAAAGGACCTTCAATTGCATATTTGTGCAAAACATTCCGTAATTCAAATCTATTCACTTTATCATATCTTTTTTTTTCTAAATCAATAGAGAAAAATCAATTTTCTCTCTCACATTCATACACTTCTCAATGACGTTTAGAAGAACAAACATCTGGCCTGTACAACTTCTCTCTGGCATTAAGCCACTTCACACTTCTCATTGTTTAAAGTGGTTAATTGAAAACTGAATAACTATGGTGCTTGTAGTCATATTAGACTGTGGCATCATTCAATATCCTGGTATCCTAGTAGACCACCTATTAGCATTGGAACTTGTGGGGCGGGGTTACTATTATTCAGTGCTCCCCTTTATTCAGTCCTAATCAGTTGCCTTCTCATGTCTTGGTTAGACAATTATAATGTACTAAACTCTTTTTGGATTGTAAACTTGTAGTGTTGAAATAGTTTGCACAATGAAACAGTATCACACAATGATACTATTAATGATATTATTGGGAAAAATATTTTTATTTCTTATACACTTATTGTAAATGTACATTCTCTTATCCGTAATTGATCATACATATACATGTTTTTTTTTTCCTAAAGAAGGCATAACAATAAAGCATTTTAATTACATTTGGGGTTGCTCTTCTACCCTTTCTTTCCCCTCATTTTACAACAAACCTTCTTCTCCTTCTTTCTTTCCCTTCCCTACCTCCTCTCCTCTCCTTTCTTCCTCCTCTCCTTCCGCTTCCCTACTTCCTTTCCCCCACTCCTCCCTTCTTTTCCCCCTTTCTGACTGTCCAATCAAGTCCAACTCTAGGGGGTAGTTTTCATCTCTGTTTCTATCTAAAATCTACTTCTCTCCTACTCTTTTCCCTTCTCTTTTCTTTCTCTCCTTTCCCCTTTCTTCCATTCTTCTCTCTCCCTCTCCTCTTCTATCTTACCCTCTACTCCTCTCTTCTTTCTTTCTCCTTTGTTGTCCAATATTTCCCCTATTTGGTATCTGAACATCCCCAATTTTATATTAAATATATACTTTCTTACCAATTTCCTTTCCTTTAAAAAAAAAAACTATTAACTATACTATTGATATTATACACTCTTAGGAGGCTGACCCATCATGGACAAGTCATAGAAGAGGAATCAGGGTAACTATAACTCAACAGAGAGGGCAATGGCAAACCATTCCAGTATTCTGTCTATAGAGATTCTCAGTCATGGTTGTCCCAAAGGTGCTTTTTCAAGAGGCAACTGGACTTTTTGTTTTTTCTTTAAAGACATTTCATTTCTCATCCAAGAAGCTTCTTCAGCTCTGACTGGATGGTAGGGAATGGAAGGATTTATACTCCTTGCAGTCAGCTGGTCATTTGCATTCTTTTACCAAGTTGTTAAGGTCGCCTGGAGATTTATCTGTGTCCTCAGGCTTATCTGTGTGGTGCAAATGGGTGTGGAGCCTTCTTGGAACTGTGAAAGGACTGTGTTGTAGACTGGGGATAGATGATGCCATATCCCGCCCCCTCTGTTGAGAGAGGGCTGTTCAGTTTTGACATTGATGGCCTCTTTGACCCCTCTTTCAAATCAGCGGTTCTCTCTGTCCAAAATGCGGACTTTGCTGTCTTCAAAAGAGTGGCCTTTGTCTTTTAAATGCAGATGGACTGCTGAAGCTAATCCTGATGTGTTTGTTCTCCTTTGATTGTTGGTGGCATTCTGTTTGAACGGGGGGATCATTTGAAGTCTTTTATTAGATTTTAATGTTAACTACATTAATAAGACTCATTGGTTATATTTAGAAAAGAAGTGATAGTTCCAAAGCAAACTGATTTATTTGGAGCATGTGGACATTTCCAGCCTCCGAGTACTGTAGACATTAGAAACCATGCCATGTGTATATCTCATCTAACCAACTTATTTCAGCTGACAAACCCTCTGTAAAGTTGACTTATTTTTCCCTTTTAAATCCTTGAATGAAATGCTTCATTATAGTTCCACTTAAAGATTGGCATGGGAGCTTATTGTTGTCATTGGCTACTAGCTAATTAGTTGGTTCCTAGGCATCTTTTGACCAATGCAGTAAGCTAGGTCCATTTCTTCTAATCACTTATGACAGATTTTCAATTATGTTGCAAATGATTTGCCCCACATGTGCTTATCAGAGTATATACATTCAAATACTTTCTCTTCTCCCTTTGTCATCCCTCCAAATTTTAAAGAAAAAAAAATCCAGAATCGACAACATTCTTAAGGATTGTAAACTCCCAACGTCACAAGGTAATGATTTTTGCAATGGTCTTCAAATAAATAATCAATCTGGTCAGTTTCTAGAAGTATTGTAGCACAGTAAGACCTATGACTATTCATTTGCCAAGATATGTCAGATCATGCTGATGTCCAGCATCTTGTACTTTGAACTCTCAAGCTGTTTTACAGCAGATAACTAATGATTCACCGTATTTTTCAGAGTATAAGATGCAGCTTAGATTTTGGGGAGGAAAATAGGAAAAAAAATCTGCCTACCAGGTATTCATCTGACTAGAGTCCTTAGTCTGGTCAGCTTCAACACATTAGTTTGCTGGTTTTTTAATCCCCTGCTTGGGGATAAAAAACAGCTTCTAAGGCACAGCTGAGAGGAAGCAGCAATGAAAAAAGCAGGCAAAGCACAGGAGGGAGATTGCTTCACTCGGCTAGCACCTAGTTAGGGCTGAAAAAAAAGCTTCTAAAGAACAACTGAGAGTCGGAGCAAAGCATGGAGATCGCTTCACTCACTAGCGCCTCATTAAAGCACAGCGGAGAGTCAAGGGAGCAGGCAAAGCTGGGAAGGTCGCTCACTAGGGCCTCGTTAGTGCCATGTTAGGGCTGAAAAAAAAAGCTTCAAAAAAGCTACATTCGGAGTATAAGACGCACCCAAATTTTCAGCCTCTTTTAGGGGGGAAAAAGGTCTGTCATATACTCCAAAAAATATGGTATTTAAACAGCTTCCAAAAAATTTTCTGAAAATCCACCCTGCTCCTTCCTGGAGAGGGTGAAAGTAGAATGATGGACAGGTTCAATTTTTTTAGTGAACCATTTAATTTCTGCTTCCTAGGTTATTGGGATGATCATAGTGCAATTACTCTTTAAGACTGAACATTTCTCCAGATTCAAAGGCTGCATGCATAAAACGTTCGCTAAGGAAGGTTGCATACGACAATGTACTAGGGAAAGTTTTATTTTAAAAAGTCAAATTTAAATGCCAACCTTTTAAGCTCTCAATCTAAAACAGAATTTGAATGGACCATATTAGTGATTTCATATATATTAAATTGACCAAATCTAGAGATAGATTACTACATCCACCTCCTTTCTTAAGACCACACTCTACAGTTGCTGCTCCTCAGAAAGAGAAGTGTTATGTCACTTATTCAATATATAAACTGCAACTGTATTCTTTTAGCTTTCCATTTTTTCACAAACCCATTTGCAAGTTAAGGCAAATAGGCTTTTTGACACAGAATAGTGGTTATAATATGTATAACTGTAGGTATCGTACATGAGGAAAACACTGTTGTTTTGCTTATCTTCCACTTGAAATGCAACGAAGTTAGCAAGAGTTAGGTAATTGGCCATACATACCAATATTTTCCTTTGGTGGTTTACAAATAAATAAATGGAAAAAAATGTTCTTTGTAATTTTTTTGTGGTTTACAATTTTATCCAGCTTCTTTTAACTATAAGATCTCCAGCTGACATATTATTAACAGGTGAATTTCCCCAGAATGCAAATTGTTTTATATAAAGAAGGTTGCACGGTAAGCTGAAAGAAACCTTTAGCCCATTATGTTTTATCAGCCAGTAGAAAATTTTAATGGAAGACTGACATGTCAGACTTGATACAGAATCAGAGCCTGAGGAATTAAAGACTTATAGAAATGGAAATGAGGAAAAACAGATAAGATTGCTTGTCATCTGTCAAAACTTGTAGACTAAAAATTAAAAAGGAAAAGAAATGAGATTCTGTGTCTGAAATGAGATTCAGACTGAAATGAATGAGAATTGCAGTGAAAATGAGTTTGCGTAAAATACTTCCTTAGTATGATCATGATCATTGCTGTTACTACTACTATTTTGAATTGTAAAACTCCCAGAGTTTGCATTTAACATATCTGTTTGGGAGATATTCCAGTTTTAACTGAGTATATGATTAAGGATAGTGAATTCTAGTCAATGATATTTAGAGGCAATGTTTTGCAAAAATCTGAATGAATTATGATATTAATTCATATCTTAGGCTTCAAAGTTAGAACTCAAATTATTTATGTTTCAAGAGTACAGTCTATAGCTAGTATAAAATTATTCATAAAAGCTTAACTCCTACATAGAAAAATATTTAATTTGCATCAAATACTGATTTTTATAACTAAGCTGTCAAGCTTTTGCTTTCATATGAGAGGTGCTGGATTCAATTCTCAATAACCTTTCAAAGTACAGGTTAACTGAGAATATGCATATTTGAAAATGTCTATATAGAAGTGACCTCATTTACACATCTTGGACTATTGCGTGGAATGAATAGAAATGTGGAGATGGCTAGCTACAACATAAGCATAAATAATGACTTCATGGAAAGCTTAAAGATAGCTCTTTATGCATGCATAAAGGGTTCCTGCCATTTTGCACATGGGTTAAATAATAAAACAAAACCTTTCCAATGAAACCCTTTGGTAATGAAATTCTTCAGTCTTTGAGAGAAGACTTTAACTCTTTGATAGAGTACTGATGCTTTTAAACATTGATATTAGAAGACTCTTGAGGAAACTGGACACCATCTTCCCTGAGAAGTCCATTAGGCTGGAAAGGTAGGAGGAAAGAGAAGGAAAGGACAATCAAGAGGAAGGTGAATGTATGTGAAGGATGAGGTTGGGGACACAACATCCTGAGAAGATCTAGCTAAATGAGTGCTAAGAGCCAACACTGACTTGATCATTCCTAATCAATATCTGCACCAGTCTGTTGGTGCATTGATGAGCATTGCAGAGGTACATATTATAATGCTCTAATGCTCACTTAAATCAAAATGTTTAAAATGCATCTCCCTTGCTATTCTAAACTGAAACCCGTGCAGTGACAACTGACATTGGGGTCAACTGCAGAATCACCAAGGCAAGCTCTGCATTTGGCAGACTACTAATCAATGTGTGGGACCGCTATGGAATAAGCCTTGCTACAAAGCTCAAAGTCTACCAAGCAGTAGTGCTAACTACCCTGATGTATGCCAGTGTGACTTGGATTGTATACAGGAGGCATGCTAGGCAATTGAACCACTTCCACACAACCTGCCTCCACAGACTTCTGAGGATCCAGTGGCAGGACAGGGTGCCAGTCTCAGAAGTCCTCTCCAGAACAGGCCTGCCATCAGTTTACTGCTGATTAAAGCCCAGATCCACAGGGCAGGCCATGTTGCAAGGATGCCAGACCACCACATCCCCAAACAGCTCCTCTATGGTAAGTTGTCTCAAGGAAAGCGATCGCACAGGGACAAAGGAAGCGATACAAAGACATTCTGAAAGCCTCTCTCAAATTCCTGGATATCAACACCACCTCCTGGGAAATCCTGGCACAAGATTGATCGACATGGCGCACGTTGATCCACCAAGGCTGCCAGACATTTGAAGACAGAAGGACAACCTATAGCCGTGATGGTGAACCTATGGCACGGGTGCCACAAGTGGCACGCGGAGCCATATTGGTGGGCACGTGAGCTCAGCTCCAGCATGCATGCATGTGCCAGCCAGCTGATTTTCGGGCCTTCTGGGCCCACCAGAAGTCAGGAAACACACTGTTTCTGGCTTCTGGAGGGGGTGGGGAAGGCCGTTTTTGCCCTCCCCAGGCTCCTATAAAGGCTCTGGAGCCTGGGGAGAGCAAAAAATGGGCCTACCGGGCCCACCATGCCATCGCATGCCAAAAGCAGGGGGAGCACGGGGGGGGGGGGCAGGGCGCATAGAATTATAGATGTGGGCACACGTGCATGTGACCCCACCATGCTCCTCCCGTTTTTGGCACGCGATGGCAAAAAGGTTAGCCATCACTGACCTATAGCACAAGAGAAGCGAGCACTCTGCAAAGCCAGAGCTGCAAATGCAATAATGGTGCCCACACATTTGCCTGACATGTGGCAGAACATTTCGTTCCCGTTTAGGCATTACCAGCCACCTGCGGACAAACTGTGGACAGCCCACAACCCGTTAGATGTCGAGGTCCTCTTCAAAAACGATGGACGAACATCATCAGACTGAAAGCACTGAGTTCCTAATCTGCCATTTTGTAATGGTGCAGTTAATAGCAATAGCAATTTGTATACAGATAGTCTTTCATTTAGGACAATTCATTTAACAATGGTTAGAGGTCACAATGGTTTTGGAAAAAGTCAGTTACAGCCCATTACAATTGTCATACTATCTCCAAGGTCATGTAATTACAATATGGCAATAAGGTTACATTTATGACAGTTGCAGTGTCTTATGGTGAGGTTTTTGCTATTTGTGACTTCTCAGCCAGGTTCCAGCAAGCATAGTCAATTGGGGAAGCCAAATTCACTTAATGACCACGTGATTCATTTAATGACTATAGTACAAATGATCATAAATTTGGATCTAGACATATGATGATTCCCTTAATGACCACATCACTTAGCAACTGAAATTAGAGTCCCAATTTATGTTTGTAAGTTAAATATTACTTGTATATTTTAACATACTGAGCAGTTGAATGTTTCTTTAAAAAATAGTGTATAGATTCAGAATAATTTATCATATAATTTGCTTTCTGTCTCTGAAGTGCCATTATATCTTTTCTACCTTCATTTCCCCTATTTTCTTAAACAATGATGCCCCTTATAAATGGCAAAAATATTCTTTGCAACACAAAACAGAAAACTAGAAGCAAAATTAAAAATAATATTTTGTTGGTCAGGATTTTTGGAGCTTCAGTATAAAAACTACCATATAGTGACAAGTTAAACATACCAAGGATCACCCTGTCCTTTTAAAGACAGTGGAATTAACCAGCTACACTTTGTCCTTTGACAGAATCACTTTCTTTGACAGAAACATAGGAACTATTGTTTAAATTTTCTTTATATATATATCTAAGACAAAGGTGTCAAACTCGATTGCCTTGAGGGCACATCAGCGGTGTGTTTGACTTTGGGGGGGGGCAGGGAGGGCATGTCCAGGTTGGGTGTGGCCAGTGGGGGCATGTCCAGGTCAATGTCACTCATATCGGGCGCACCTGTGGTGGCTCTGGCAGGCCTGGGGGGGGGGGATCTTCCTGCAGCCCTCTGCCAATAAAAATGAGCTCCATTTTCAGTGGCAGAAACACCGTGGGCTGGTCCTTCGCTATTTCCAGGGCAGCCTGCAGGCCACATCTAAGTACCCTGCAGGCCAAATCTGGCCTGCAGGCCTTGAGTTTGACACCCCTGATCTAGGAGAAGAAACCAGGAGTCCTCTCTTCCTGGACCACCAGACATCACACAGGATCAGGCCAGGCATCAGGAACCAGTCATCTTCTGTTGTTGTTTGCTTAGCCTGAAAGAAATGATGCAGGAGAAGAATACTACTGGAAAGAATCAGGTTGTCAAAAGAACCAAAGTGACATCATGTTGAGAAAAGAGGAAATGAGAAAGCAACTAAGCATGAGAGAGTGTCATATGTATACAGGAACAAGGAAACCGGTATCAGTTGAAATAAGACAAGACCGAATGACAGCCAACAAGGAAAAAAGGTGCTTTCAAGCAGCAAGTCTTTTCTTAACCCAACCATGACCACCACTGATGCCATGAAAGAAACAGTAGCTGAGGTGACATATGATGGAAGGCTGCTGGCACAAGTTAAAAGGAAAAGTTGTGCAAAGATCTGTCTGGATACCCATCTGTATATGCAACAAATACATCAAGCACTCTGTCTTCTCCAACATCCCTTGATTTACTTGCCAGTATTACAGCTTGGTGTGTGTTTTGGTGCGTGTGTATGTATGTGTGATGCCTAAGCAATTACTGTATATCCAATAAAGCCAAGAGAATAATTAAGACTCTTTATATGCTGCATTTTCTCCAGTTCTCTATTCCTGTATAACATCCTGTATTTCAATTCTAAAATGAGGTAGCCATTTGACCAATTAGAACAATTAATCAGTGCAACAACTTGGCTCCAGAAGTTGTGGGTGCTCCAATACTTTTAAAAAAGAGATTGGGTAATCATTAGTCTCAAATGGTGTAGGGCAGGGGTTGGCAACCTTAAACACTCAAAGAGCCACAAAGGTCCTAAGTGGAAGCCCCCATTCAATTCTGGAGCCGACCGGAAGTTCTGTTCCCCCACCATAGAGTCTCCTCCTAGCATGGCATATTTCTTCCTCTACCTGTCCTAACCAAAAGCCCTATCAAATGTGGAGTCGACCAGCAACAGGGAGCCACAGCAGAGGAATGAAAGAGCCATATGTGGCTCCAGAGCCATGGGTTGCTGACCCCTGGTGTAGGGTGTTTCTTGCTTGAGCAGGGGGTTGGACTAGAAGACCTCCAAGGTCCCTTCCAGCTCTGTTATTTTGTTATTCTGGCCAAACAAAAGAAGATTGTCCATAATTACACACCAGACAATCAGCATCATAAGTTATGTCTTTTTAAAAATATTATTTGCTGTGATGAGATTAGAGTTCATGTAGATGAATGGGCTGCAATTAATTGTGTTGTGTTTTGCTTTATATTACAAGCAGATAATGCAAAGGTATGCGAGGCACCTGCCCCAAAATATTTATCCCAAAGATATTGTTAATGAAATTGAAGTTGTATAAGTGCAAACTCTCCTGTACAATGTTGACATGACTGGTTTGATGTATTTCGGTATGTTTTATATGCCCACTATCTTTTCGTGTCTTGTTTTGGAAATGTTAATCTTATTTAGGCAGTAAAGAAGCACCAAAAGTCACAAATATTTCTGCAAAGTACTTGGTAGACAGACTGCAAAAACACATACCAGATTTGTACCTCAGTTTTCTTTGACAGAAAAAAAGACACTTCCTGTGTTAAGAATTATACGGACCAATATGTACATCAGACTTTGTCAATAGTGTTATATTTACCCTCATATTAGTCTATTCCATAATTTTTACTCCTCAAAAAATCACTATGTTTAAAAAAGGTAAATGATGCGAGATAGATCATAAAGACTTGGGACTATGTTTTTTCAATACAACTTACATAGTTACCCATTTTTTTATATACTACCAACTCTAGCATAGACATGGCAGGCCTATTCCTTGGTGGCCAGTTAGAAAGAAATTTTGAACAAGAGGGTTTTTTTTTTTTTTTTTGCAGCTTAACAGTGTTTCATCTTTTTTTTTAAATTCTGCAATTTATTTATTTTTGTTTCAGATGTTGTCAGTGTGTTTAACTGTTCTCATTCCATTTTTTTATTGCAACTCTTAACTACCTTGCAAATCAGTGAAATTAAGGGGTAGGATATAAATATTTTAAATTCATTTTGGGATATAAATGAGGAAATCAATAAGTTTGTTCTACTGAAAGATCATGAGAAGCATATGAATCTGAGTTACAGCTTTTCTTGTAAAGGTACAGCCTTTAATTTCTACAAACATAAAATCTTAGAAAAAAACATAGCAAAATATTAAATCAAAACATGATTGATTCTGAAAGTAATACATTATAACAGACATACTTTAAATGTGTCAGAATAACCAAATGTATCTGGAGGCATAATAAATACTCCTCATAGAAAACATACACATTAAACAAATCTTCTGAAACACTTTTATCAATGATCCATACGGATCTGTGCTGAAGAAAACTGAAAATGTGTTGCTCAGAAATAGCCTTGTTACATATGTAAGAATATTAAAAATAGTGCTGGATAGTGTGAAAAGCTGACTGTGAGAAAATAAGGAGGCTATTCTGTGGTAACACTTCATCTCTGGAATGTTTTCCCCATTAAAGTTGGAGCAGTGTTAAAACTATTATCATTTTCAGGGCAGATTAAAAGATACTAGATTGTTCAAGCATTTTTAAGTGGCAAGAAATTTCATGTTGAATCAGCCCAAAGGCACACTGAATATCTGGTAAGTGTAGAAGTGATGCCGAAAGTGGTAAACAGTTTTCAAGTTACATGAAACAAGCTACCACAAATACCACCTATATTTGTTCTTTAAGTAATACTAATGGCTAATCAAAACAATTAAAAACAGAAAACAATACTAACATAATTACCAACGGTGAAATCCAAATTTTTTTACTGCTGTTTCTGTGGGTGTGGCTTGGTGGGCAGGACTTGGTGGGTGTGGCAGGGGAAGGATACTGAAAAATCTCCATTCCCACCCCACTCCTGTGGGAAGGATATTGCAAAATCTCCATTCCCACCCCACTCTGGGGCCAGCCAGAGGTGGTATTTGCTGGTTCTCCGAACTGCTCAAAATTTCCGCTACTGGTTCTCCAGAATCAGTCAGAACCTGCTGGATTTCATCCCTGATAATTACTCTTACAAATAGAGGCTGATTGTTCCATACACGAGCACAGTCATCAAATTTTCAGTAATATCTCTCCATGTTTTGGCTTTGGTTGATAGTGCTGACCTAACTTTTATTTACTTTTAAAGTTATTTTGTGGTAAAACAGGCTACACGTTTTGAAGCCCCTATGCCTTATATCAGGACTCTCAAGCTTGCGGCTTGCGGGCTGGATGCGTCATGCGCTAGCCATGCCCACTCACATTTTAGCGAAGGGGGAAAAAGTTGTGATACATCATGTAACGTCGTTGTGACAACACAAGTTTGACACCCCTGCCCTATATGATTATCTTCAAAGCTGTGGCTCCAAGGTCTCTCCAGATTTTTCCATCAAACTTTAATTCTTATTATACAGAAGAAGAAAAATAGAAATTTATAATATTACACGATTTAAAATAATCATATTACATTATAAATGTGGTGGAATGTTGTCTGAATTCACAGGAGGGAAGGGCTGTATTCTAGAGAGTAAAGAGACATTGAAACTTAGATAACTTAGTCAGAACAAACAGAGTTAAGAAGGCTCCACCCTAGGAATTCTCAGAGTATATTAAATATTAAAGTGGTTGCTTCAGTAGTTGCTTTAGTTTGACAAGATTTCTGTCTATAGATGACGAACAATAAAGAAAATTGCTCAATTCCACATGTCTTTCTTGGTTCTTGACGTCTGACAATATTGCATAACAACATTATAATTTAAATGCATATTAAATCAGGTACATCTCCTGATCTAATTTGTTTCTTCATTCTAGTCCATCCTATTTGTTGGACTGCTGACTGCAACATAACTCTCATATAGTCAATGTGGCTTCCACCCTTTCCAAAGACACCATATTAAAGTTTCTAAAATGCACACACACACACACACACACACACAGAGAGAGAGAGAGAGAGAGAGAGAGAGAGAGAGAGAGAGAGAGAGAGAGA
>WNWU01000006.1:41930552-42014194 GCA_012654045.1 Ptyas mucosa | reverse complement strand
AGAGAGAGAGAGAGAGAGAGAGAGAGAGAGAGAGAGAGAGAGAGAGAAATATAAACACTGCTAGCAAGATCTGATTAAAGTTAAGCACAATTAAGTCCTGCCGTTTTCCTGAAAAGGTTTAAAATATGCACTGAAGTTTCACCTGCAGAAAATCAATAAGTCTTGAAAATGCATAAAATAAAAAGATTGCCCTTTTACTTTCCTCTAGTGGAAACATCATGTCCATTTTAATTCAGGAAGACCTCTAACTTCATGATGGTTGCCGATATTGATATATAAAAATAATGTATACATTTATAGCTGTATAATTTCTAAACCCTCCCAGTGAAAAAGATGTCAAAGGGCCGTTCTACCTATGTAATACAAAGTATTGCACAGCAGTGAAATTTCTCCCAAAATAAGCTAAGGATAAGAGATAACTATTGTTCTACTACAACCAGCAAGCTTTTCCGATAATACAAATGGGAAAGACACCATTGTTTGAAACATTAAGGAATGTATTACACCATTTAAATATTATTTTAGCTTCTGGATTATTTTGTCACAAATGCCGAAACCAATTTACCAACATGCCAATCAAATTTTGCCATGTAAGAAACTTGCTTAGGAACATGGTGTACTTCTTTTTTTTTTTTTTTTTTTTTAGAAAAGTGATCATTATTTCAATTCGTGTTGCAGTGAAAATCTTTCCAGGGTAAATCTCAGTTGTTCACTTTGGGGCATCATTAGAACGATTTGACATGTCCAGTACAATCAGAGATGTCACATTGTTCTACATCCACCAGTGAATATAACAAATCCAAATATAGTGCTCACCTAGTAACACCAGGAAATAAAGAGTGTGTATTAGAAGCAGTGTCACAAAAGATCATGGTGCATGAATAATTGAGACAGTTTGGGTCATAAAACTGTCACAGTTAAAGTTGCCCAAGGACATTAATACATCCTATCATAGATAGATTAAGAAGATACACTAAGTAAGCAGAACTGTATTGCCCCTCTCAAACAAAAGAAGAAAGGAGCAAGAACCCTTTCATCCGAAGCATATGCATGAAATTAAATTGAATGCCATCTAGTGACTAAGCTATATGATGACACTATCCACAGGAGTTTGCAGTGTGTGGTCATTAAAAAGAGAAAGCGCATCACTCAGATTAATCTGGGACGATAATTGAGAGGTAAGGCAGAAGAATAAAACTTAATGCCCATCTACAGTATGTTAAAAAAGAAAAGAAAAGAAAGTGGTGCTCACACAAAATCCATCTATGAGAAATCTAATCAGCCTAGATGGCATTTTCTGGTTTATCAAAAATAACTAAAATTGAAATATTGAGAACTCATGGAAAATATTCCACACCATGGTCTTGACATGATGAGAACATCAAGATTAAATACATACATACATACATACATACATACATACATACATACATACATATTTTTCCTGACAGTTAGAACAGTTAATAAGTGGAACAACTGCCTCCAAAAGTTGTGAATGCTCCAACACTGAAAGTTTTTAAGAAGATATTGCATAACCATTTGTCTGAAATGGTGTAGAGTTTCCTGACTAAGCAGGGGGTTGGACTAGAAGACCTCCAAGATCCCTTCCAACTCTGTTATTCTGTTTTCCCAAATAAGAAAGAAAGAAAGAAAGAAAGAAAGAAAGAAAGAAAGAAAGAAAGAAAGAAAGAAAGAAAGAAAGTTAATATTATTAAGAAACAAACTTTTTTTTTAAAAAAAAGATTTTGGTTCTGCTATACAATATGCATTGCCTTTGTATAAAACCTTTGAAGAGAGACAAACAACAGAGGCAGGGTCATGCTGTGAACTGAGCAAAAGACCACCACATAACCTTCTGTTCCAAACCAGACAGTATAGCCAACTATTTTCCATAATATGATTTTGGGTGTATACCAAACATTTAGAAGAAGATCAGGAAATGCTTTCAGGTCCTGAACCCCACTGATAGGGAGCTAGAAGAACTATGGAATGAAATCAAGGAGATGATTAAGAATCAATGTGAAGAGACACTGACAAAGACCAAGAACCAGAAGAAAGCCTACTGGATGTCAGAAAAGACTCTTTCAGTTCTGACTGAGAGTGCTGCCTGCTTCCTGAAACACTACTTATTTTATTGGCACATCCAGTGGTGGGTTTCAGCCAGTTCGCACCACTTTGGGAGAACTGGTTGTTAACTTTCTGAGCAGTTTGGCACACTGGTTGTTGGAAGAAATCATTAGGGCAGAGAACCGGTTGTTAAATTGCCTGAATCCCACCACTGGGCACATCCCTATGAAACAGTTTCATGATTTCCAGTTGCATTGGAGATTTCTCCTTCCATCATCCTCTTAGGTAATGTTCCTCTCCAGTTTCTATAGCATCTGGGATACATTTTTGGACAATGCCCTCATTTGCTGGTAAGTGCAAAGACTTGAGTGCCTTTTGATATGTCTGGGCATGCAGAAATGGAAACTTAGTTAAGATTGCATTCTTCTCTCAGCATCTTTTGTGATCTGTCTTTCCAGAGGTTTAATTGGGACTTTTATAAATTATGAGTGAGATTTTTTCCCCTGTGAAACATTGATCCCACTGTATCCTCAGAAATGGAAATGGTTTGTTTCAGGTTGTTTCTTTTGCTTTAATGAGCAAAAACATTTTTTAAAAAATAAAAACATACTGGTCCTGGAGAATCATGCTTACATAAGAATAATAAGTGGGGATTTGTCTGTGTGTGTGTATGTGCATGCATGTGCTTTCAAATCATTGTTGACTCCAGGTGGCTGCATGGATGAGTTCCTGAAGAACACATTGGGGTGGGGGGGGATTTGGAGGTGGTTTGTCCTTGTTTCCTTACTAGAGTCGAGAGGGTATGACCAGCCCAATATCACCCAGCTGCCTTTGTGGCAAAGGCAGGACTAGAACTCATGGTCCCCTGATCTGTAGCCAAGTTCCTTGAACAAACAACTAGCTCTATAACAAGTAAGACCATAATTAATTCTACTACAGCAATTGAAACACTTTTTTTTTCTTTTTATGATCCTATAATCCTTTGCTTTGGGGTCAGGACAACTGAATGGTTTACTGGCTGGATGCCCTTCCTGACACCTGTGCAGAGTTTGCAGCAGATATTTTCTCTTTGTGCCTTGATAGAGAAACATCTGTTGCTGCCTAGGATCTCAACCTTCTGAGTGGGAGGCAGGTGGTTTCACCTCTAGGCCACGACACAATAATTGAAACACTAATGCAATATTATGATTTTTCCAAATGTTCAGAGTATTTTACTTGCATTGTTTAGTTCTCATTAAGATAAATGTCACACATAGCAGGAAAACAGAATATGAGCAGGCTGGGAGAGAAACTGAGACTTGTCTGAGGCCATTTATGTCCTCATAAACAAGTCAAAGATTTCACTCAAACTGGGTAGTTTCTAATTTACATCTTGAGTCCATTATACCAATGGATTATCAGAGCTACAAAAACAGTGTTCTCCTCCTCCTCCTCCTCCTCCTCCTCCTCCTCCTCCTCCTCCTCTTGATAACAATTTTCCAGAATGTTTAATTTTACAGCAATTATTTAAATAATGGGACAGAATGGTTCAATATCATGCTAAATAAGAAAGTCCACCAGGGGAGAGACACTGTTCTTGGTATAAAAACCTTCTGCTAATCTGTGAAGGTCTCCTAACATTCCATGTGTTGGTATAGATTAGAATAAAATGATAAACCCATTTTTTATCATTTATGGTTTATTTAGACCTGCCACCACTCAGTGAATTAGTTAATGCCAAGATATATGAATAGAAATGTCAATTCCTTCATTTCCCAGCAGAAATAGTTTCAGCTGGGAAACTGTGAGCATTCTAGATCAAGTCCAAAAATGCTAGAGAATTCTTGGAAGCCTGGCACTCAGACAAATCAGCCATCAAGAGGCATATAGACAGAAACGTCTATATTCCATTCAAAAGTGACAATAAAAAAAAACAAGGAAACAAAAAGACTAAACACCTCCTGATGATGATGATGTTACCTAGTTTGGTAATGAAATGACTGCAAGAAAACAACCAAGTTCAGAGAGCTCTAAGGCCCTCATAGAAATGGCAGTTTGATGAGGTGTTTTCCTCTTTCTAAATACACCAATTAAGTCAAAATGGATATGCGTAGGATGTCTTGATGCTTAGATCACACAGGTTTGTTTCCTTCTTTGTTAACTGCAGTTTTTAATTCTTCTGCATGCTCATCTAAGGGAAAGAATTGCCCTGTGCCCTAGCATACAAGTTTCATCATTTCTGTTTGCATTTGAAGTGAGTGCAAGTAATTTATTCCATTTAGCCATACCCTGAAAACATAAATGCTTAAAAAAAAAAACAAGAAAGGGGAAAAAAGAGAGAAACTCTGCTGAAAGCAATTATAAAACTTGAAACTCTGAACTATTGAACTGCATGCACCAGCACCATCAGCAATGCTAAATTTGAGCAAATTGGATTAAATGTTTTCATGCAGAAAGTTCTAATAATTTGGCAATAGTGTTCATTAACTCCCAGTTACACCATTTTAATTTGGATACACTTTGTGTATAGGCTTTGTTTGATTTGGTATATTTTCCAAAGGGGGGGGGGGGATGAAAATTTAGAAACATAGATCATAGGGAGAGGGTGAAACATTTATTTTAGCATTATTTTAGCAAAATTATGCTCAAACATTTCACATGTCCCGTTCTACTGCAACATTTGAGGCTACACATTTATTAACTGTGAATTTGATTATTTGTAATGAATGATTATCAAAATAACTCTGATTCCTGTTGAGACAAATGCTTTGAGGAAGAAAAAAATTAGAAGAATAACTTGCACGATTAAGCCCTAATCATTCATTCTGATTTTGGTATGAAGAAAATAAAACACTTGCTTAATTCTTTTCAGTTGAAACCACTGAGGATTAAAACTGTTTCATTTGGCTGGCTGTATTTCCTTATTTTGCCAAAACCCCCCCAAAAAAACCCCAGCAGTTGACTGCCATTGTAATCATCAGTAAAAACACTATTACATAGGAGTTATTAGAAACAGTTTTACATAAGCTTCTAAGAGCATTTCACCAAGTTTTCAAACAGAAATATTTTAGAATATTCATTCTGTGAACTTTTCATTTATAATGGCAAGCATTAAATCTAAAAGCTTCTCCATGCAAAGCTGTTCAATGCTATAGATGGACTTGTCCTTCAAGGTAGACCAGGCTAGGAAGCCAATGCTATGTAGGTCAGTACAATTTTTACTGCAAAGCTATAGTAAGAAGATATTGCAAATCTAAACGCTTCTCTCCTTCCCTTCCTTTAACTTTGTGTAAACTAGGGAGTAAACTGGCTCAGTGGCTAAGATCCTGAGCTTGTCGATCGAAAGGTCGGCAGTTCAGAGGTTTGAATCCCTAGTGTCGCATAACTGGGTTAGCTCCAGTCCCAGATTCTGCCAATCTAGCAGTTTGAAAACAAGTAAAAAGTGCAAGTAGAAAAATAGGGATCAGCTTTGGTGGGAAGGTAACAGCGTTCTGTGCACCTTTGGTATTTAGTCATGCCGGCCACATGACCACAGAGATCTCTTCGGACAATGCTGGCTCTTCAGCTTTGAAATGGAGATGAACACCTCCCCTAGAGTCAGGAATGACTAGCACATATGTGTGAGGTGAACCTTTACATTTTTAAACTAGGGAGGGGCTTGTCAGCAAGGTTTACTCACATTACTTCCTTGGCCTGGACTCAGAGGCCCTTTTACCTGACTGTTGCCTTGGCAGCCACTCTTCCTTTTGTCCTCCAAGGCCATTCCCTTTAACCTCGACAAACCTTCAGCATATGATCTGACTATCTTCATCATTTGTAGGATGACTCTTCCCAAACCTCTAACATGCAGTGTTCAAGTGGAACAACTATGGTCTCTGGCAAGCCGCACCCCTCATATAAACCCTAACTTCAAATCGTGTATAAGATTATGTTTGCTGTGTTGGAAAAAGGACCATTTATGGGCAGTGTGCCTTTTAGCATTTTTCATTAAATTGAAATCCTTTTAAAAAACCCTGACCCTCCCATCCTCCCAAACAGGCCCAAGGTTTGGTCTTGCATCTCTAGACATACATCGGCAACTCTCAGAGGCCAGAATAATCATTTAACGAAGACAGTCTCCTTTCTACAAAAAAAAAAAAAGAAAAGAAAAGAAAAGAAAGAAAAGAAAGAAAAGAAAGAAAAGAAAAGAAAAGAAAAGAAAAGAAAAGAAAAAGAAAAACACCCCTTGTTGAAACTTGCTTTAGGTGGGCTGGTTTTTAATGTGATGGAAAATAAGGGATACATCTTGTGGTTGATTTGATGTCTCTATTGAAACATGCAAGTCATTTCTTGATGCTATAATCATTAGCTGACAAACACACTTGCTTCAAAAATTATATAAACATGCAATTTACAAGTTATTCCTTTTAACTCACTACCTCCTCCCTTCTAAGATAAATAAATAACAGTTTCAGAGGAATCAAATAAAAGCCTACCGGCATGTTGCCCTGGATTATACAAACTCCACATGTTTTGCTAGCATAAGCACAAACCCGTTAGAGTTGCCTCTGAAGGCCAAACAGTTGAGTGATCCAGCATTAGGGCTTTGATGATTCTTTCATGGCTCATTGACACCTAATTAATTCAAACTCCCGTAGATTCAGGGAAAATCAAAAATCTCATTTTTTTTTGTTAAATGGTAAATTTCAGTCCTTTTTTTTTTAAAGGCAAATAAACAAAACTTTAAAATAACAGATTTTGAAACCTCTCTGGGAAAAATTGTACCTTAGGAGGGATTTATAGCATCTCAGTCCCATTTTTCCTTTCCTAAACATTTGAATCTCATATTTGAAAGACGCTAGCATTACCAATTGATTATAAAACAAGTCTAATCCCTAGCACAGGACTCCTGCGTGAGCAGGGGGTTGGACTAGATGACCTCCAAGGTCCCTTCCAACTCTGTTACTGTTGTCTGTTAATATCCAAATTCTGAGTATTTCTTTTTTTATTCTTATTTATATACCGCCCTTCTCCGGAGACTCAGAGCGGTTTATAATGCGTTAAGCAATAGCCTTCATACTTTTGTATATTTTATACAAAGTCAGCTTATTGCCCCCACAAACCGGGTCCTCATTTTACCCACCTTAGAAAGGATGGAAGGCTGAGTCAACCTTGAGCCTGGTGAGATTCGAACTTATAGTAATTGCAGGCAGCTGGATGTTAAATGCTGCCTTGTAGGAGGCATTAGCCTCCTACGCCACTCAGGCTCCTCCTATTCCCACTAAATTCTCACTGAGAAATTACAACTCACAGGAATTCTCAGTATATACATTTAGCGGAAGCCCTGTGTTTAATTCCTAGAACAGGGTAATGAAACTAGTCCCTCCCAAATGTTGCTCAACTATATATTCCATCAGAATACAACCAATGGAAAGAAAGCTAGTTTTTTCCTCCCATTTTTCCATTTTAGGTAGAAGAGGTACCAGGATTGAAACTGTACAACAGCCAGATTAAGCTGACATGTGGATGAGTAGTTTGTGTGGTGGGAACCCAGCCCTATTATGAGAATATTGTGTGAATCAGGCAATCATGTTGAGCAGCAATGTTTGGGCTTAATATGTTATATGAACACAAATGTGTTTTCTTAATGTTAAGGATGGGGAATTTAACTGCAATGTACACAAGGTGGCAGAAGGTTTCTTCTACTTTTCCTTAAAAAGACTTCAAAGCTGGAATGGAGAACTATTTGTGGGTCAGGGACTGCTTTTTTTTTTTTAAATCTGTTTTACTGACAGAACACATAAGAAATTGTATCATAGGAGGTGACAGGATTTTTTGTTCCATTTTAACTGTGTTCAGATTAATTTTATAATTCCCCTTTTTGATGTTTTGGTGCCCATTTTTCTTTAAAAAATCTATTATATTTCCCACAAAATCTTTAAATCACTTGGCTGCTGCTTTTCAATTTGCTGCTAGATTACAAAACTTGGGAAGAGGGGTCACATATGGCCTAGTCATTGTTCCTGCTCATCCCATTTTAAAGGATTATGCTACAAAGTACTTTTATCTATTCATTCATTCATTCAGTTTCCACATCTCAGTCAATAACTCACTTTTCCTCCTAGCAAATGCACCACATGATGATATCAGGCAGACACCTCTGTCTTTTACTATCTCCAGCAATGCTACAGAAAAATAAGTTAATCACCTGCCACCCTTCCAAAACACTCTTGATTCTATGGTTTGGTATGGAGACTTAGTCCTTGTTTTAGGAACACAACGAAAAGAGGTTTTTTTCCCCTCATAGCTATCTCACCAGCATTTTAGATACATCAACCAAAAGATGTGTTTTCTCTTCAAATGCTTGATATTCTCTTTCCAATAACTTTACAGAAGACAAAAGCCTGGCAAAAACCTTGGGAGAAAGCCAACTTGCTTATTCTTTTTTCTTCTTCTTTTACTGGCAACTTCTAGGGCTCCACTTTGGGGGGAAGGGGGACAAGGGTAGGACAATCTATCAAAAAAGAGAGCCCTGCTCTCTGGCAAAATTCACCTCTCACTCCTATTTATTCAACTGGTCTCCTTTACTCAAGGTGACCTTATCCTACCCTGAGGGAAAGGGTTAAATCAGTGGAAACAACAATGTCTATGATCTGAGAGGGATAAACTAACAACAGGTTTATTGCCTACTTTAGATAGTGAGATGGGCAGCATATAAATTTAATAAATAACAAGCAGAAGGGCCAGGAGACTTTGGGGAAATGCAGTGGAGGTACCAATGGTTTCTATAGCTTTGAGACTACAACTCTGATAAGACTCACAGTATTATATTTTGTTTCCGTGTTCCTGTTTCTTTACTCCAAGAACCTCTCATTCCAACACTGTTTTCTCAGCATCCTCATTAAAAAAAAATAGTGCCTGGCTGATGCTAAAAAGGTATTCCTAAAACTAAAAATTTGATGGTATTGTCCTAAATATTTCAAGACTTCATTTATAATTCTCTGGAGAATTTTGGCATGCCATTAATCTTGGAATATTTTGGCAACACTTTTACAACACAGTGGTTAAATAACATCTTTTTTTCAAGCCACCACTTTAATAAACTTCAATGAGCTTTGTTGCTCTCAAGAAATCTACAAATTGTATCATCTTTTCAACACAGGTATCTATTTATTTCAGCTTCCAAAGTCACCACTGAATCTAAAGGATTAATGTTTGAAGCTTTAATGGTCTCCGGAATAGCTGAAGTCAATAAATCTGTCCCTAAGGCTAACAAAGTGCTTCTATGCAAACTATTTCAAGATGAACTTGGGAATAGCCAATTTCTACTTCTCCAAAACACAAGATTCACAAGGGGCTTGAGAAGCCCAAGGGGATTCTGGGGATTTATAATAGGGCTGGCTGCAGAGAATAGAAATTGGGTTCCTTCTGAAAGAAATCCTATTAGAAGGAGGAGTATATGTTTATGGCAACAAAGCATTTGAAATGGTTATCACTACAAAGGCAAGATAAATCAGATTAGAGAGAAGTCAGATTTCTTCAACAATTTTTATACTTCTAATTCTTTGCAAAAGAACAGAATTGAAATCAGGCAGCAGTATACAGTGTAATATACATATGTGGGCCAAAAATCTTTCATTCTTAAATAAAGAATATGCATTGTAATTGAGCTAAATTGAAATGGGAAGCTGATTGTTATGAATATTTATGCCTCTCTGAAAAGCACTCCGGTATGCTCAATATTTGGTACTCTACTGCCTTCCTTCCATGCAAGATCTTGAAATGGTTCAAGTAAAGGACAGCAAAGAGTTGAACAAAGTGACTAGGACAGTTGGGATAGCAGGCAGGGAATCTCCCAGAAATTTCAAGTATTCTGCTCAGTTTTAGAGTCCAGTGCATCAGAAGAACATAACACCCTATGGGTTTCTCCAAACTTATCATCAATGGTGTGTTGGAATCCAGCCCACCTGGCTTATGAGAGCCAATTGTTACATACTCTGGAATTTCACAAATTAGTTAAGAGCACAGCTAAGCCAGGACAACTGGTGTGTGAATCAACTCTGCAGTGGCTAGTGCAGGGGTGAAATCCAGCAGGTTCTGGAGAACTGGTAGCGGAAATTTTGAGTAGTTCAGAGAACCAGAAAATGCCACCTTTGGCTGGCCCCAGAGTGGGGAGGAAAAGGAGATTTTACAGTATCCTTCCCCTGCCATGCCCATCAAGCCACACCGAACCCATCAAGCCATGCCCACAGAATCAGTAGTAAAAAAAAAACCTGGATTTCACCACTGGGCTAGTGGCACAGTACAATGGCAGGAATGGAGCCAAAAAATTTGGAAGGGCCTGGAAACACTGCAGGAACTGCATATTTCCTGGCATATCCTGTTAATATTCCTGATAAGGCTCCATCCCCTTAACAACAGCTTGGAAGAATCTGTGGTTAAACCTTTTCCAGCATACCATTACTTATCATTCACAATAATTCAGTGTGGTTCCAGATGTGTTGTAGTAACAGTTCTCTGAATCTCCAACCAGCATGGCCACTGGCCACAATGGCAAGAATTTCAGCACTTCTAGAACACACATAGAAGTATTAGGCTGGAGAAAGTTAATATACAGCATTAAACACGGATGTATTTTAATAGACATACCAATATCAGATAGATACTACCTGTTCTATTATGTTGTTTCAAATAGATAGGTGACCAGGAATAAATTTTCTGGTCACCTATCTATTTGAAATATTTGTCGCAATATGAGTCCTATCAAAAGCCAGAGTGGATTACTGACATTCTCACTTAAGAACATATTTCACTTAAATCCAAATTGTTTTGTTTTGTTTCTTTCTCAAGTAATTGGAATAACAAAGTGTTATTCTGCACATTGATCGCTCCTTTTAAATGTGTCTTTCCTACTATATTTAAAGCATGTTCTAAGTCTATTTTCCTATGCTGAAAATTTGCTGCCCCCAATTCAAGGGAATATCTCATTTTAATAGTTTAAAGTTATGAGAGATACATCTTATTATTTACTACCTGGAAATGGCAAAGGTAACAAAAATGAGAGAATTAAATTTGAGGATGTTCATACTTGAAAGTCTTGAGTCACTTAGTTATCTATTTCTTCCCTCCAGAAGCAGTTTTCTTCCTTTTTAGATAGATGGAGGATGAACGGGAGAGCAGATAGTCAGATAGACACAGAGAAAACATTTCCAGGAAAAAAGACCCTTGACCCCAAAATAAATTTGCACTGTTGTCAGAAGATAAGATATCATACTTTGTGGAACAGGTCTATTAAAAGTCACAAAGGTATGTTGTACTTTTATGTGTAATTTTTTTGAATGTATATTTTATTTCACCAAGCAGATGTGTGCGCAATTCCAGAGGAAATGACGAAAGCATTATTTTCTTAAATCAAGAAGTGAAATAAGAAGATGGCCACCTCAGTTTTTTTCTAATAACTCAAAAACAACACAGTTGAAATATCATTATGAGATGTATGCGATCCCATACTTATTTTTTTAGACTTCAGATTAAATCATAAATGCATAATATCACATTTTTATTAGAAATATAAAAGAAAAAGGCAGATTAAGGGGACATTCTAAAATATAGACATCTCCAGTCTGATTATTCTTTTATTCTAGAGATTATCCTTGGCCAGATTTATTTATCTATTAGATTCTTATACCACCTTTATTGCTTTATAAGTAACTCAAGATGGTAAATATATCTATCTATCCAAGAGCCTTGGATAGTACAGTGGTCTAAAGCCCTGTTATTAACATCAGCTGCCTGCAATTATTGCAGGTTCGAATCTGACCAAGGCTCAAGGTTGACTCAGCCTTCCATCCTTTCTAAGGTAGGTAAATTGAGGACCCAGTTTGTGGGGGCAATAAGCTGACTTTGTATAAATATACAAAAGTATGAAGGCTATTGCTTAGTGCATTGTAAGCCGCCCTGAGTCTCCAGAGAAGGGCGGCATATAAATCAAATTAAAAAAATAAATAAAAAATCTAACATTTCTCCTCCTATTTTCTCCACAACCACAACCCTGTAAAGTGGATTGGGCTGAGAGAAAGTGACTGATTCAAAGTCAGTCACTTCCATGCCTAAATTCTAGGTCAAGAGGGAGGACAGACATGGATAAATACAAAATAGACATTCACAATATCTCAAACTTCACATACAGGCATCAAATGATTCTCTTTCAATGTATTGCAAAGCACAGAAAACAGTAAAACATAATCAGTGTAAGAACTTATAGGCAGAAGACAAAAAGGAAAAAAAGGAAGTCTTTACATCAACACATTCACTATACCTTTTTATCTTTGCAAACCATTTTTGCTTCCACTCTTTTCAGCTACAGATTCATCAAATATACCCCAAAATAATAATTCCAAAACACATTTCACTCTTTGATTTATTTTTTTAACTCATTTTTAGGACTAAGAGATCAGCTTAGTAGTTTGCCCCCACTGAATTCAAGTAGACATATTTTAATAAGTATGCTTAATATCACTGTGCAAATCTTTTTGAAAAAAGTTGTTGCAGGAATGCACATGAAGCATCTCTTTTTAACTCATCAAAGCAACTGCTTCTTTTCTAAAGGCTATGTAGCTGCTTTGAAAGCTGTTCCCAGTTCTGTCCATGGGTGCACAGTCACTTTGCTTCACTGGGAAACATTACTTTCTTCTGGCTGATGAGTAAAAAAACTAAATCCCATGGATATTTACAGGGTTCAGCTTTCAATAATAATAGGAAGTTGGTTCCCAGAAATATTCTTCGAGTTCTTACCAATGAGTCATCCTGAAGAATTCCATCTTATATTGGAGGACTCAATTCTAAAGCCAAGTTATCTTGTTGCTAGTTTAGCAAGCAGTGGCAGAAGAAGTCACTTAGCAATAAGAGGTTCTTCATCTTTATAAAGAGATATAATCTTGAATTATTTAAATATCAGCATTCGATAGCCTATACATTTTTAAGAACTACTTCCATTGCTATATTCTTTTCAAATGAAAGAGTCATTGAAATGTCGATGTATACGCTGTCTTTACAAGCTTAATTAAAAGAGAATAACATGGGAAGAACTTTCAGTTCATTTGATCTTTATCTCTTTGGATGAAAAATAGTCAAATAATGAAATCGCCTTAATGGAAACTATCTAGATATTGATAACAAGACTGATGTTGGAATAGGCATATACTGTATTTTGGAACAAATCATTCTTCAGTTTAACGGAAGCCTTTTCATTTTCTCCCCTTAAATGCAGATAATATTTAAAATGGCTAAAATCTAATTTAATATATGTTGGACATTCAAGGAGATTTCCCATTATTTTTTGGAAAAGTGTGGAGGTGAGGGGTGTTATGCATTTTTGTTTTATTACTATAAAGCTGTTTAAGCTATTTTCCTCCTTATATATCATTTTTTCAATGTGTATATAATAAATATGAAATTGTGTGTGTGTTTATGTACAAGACACTGAAAATGTCAGCAAATATATAGAAGTTTAGAACTTAGGGCTGGTGAAGAAGCTTGTAATGCAGTCCACAAAGCTGAAAAGACTTCTGATGAAAGTCCCTATTGAATTTTCACTGAGAATGTGGAGGTGTCCAGAAAGGACAATGTTTTAGTATGTTCAAGAACATTTCTAAAATAATTTCCATATATTCAGTATCACAGCTTCATGAGATTCTTTTTTTTTTTTTGAAGTTGATGTGTATTTATTTGTGCGCAAAATCCATATTACACATTCAGATGAATTGCACCTAGATCAGTGCTTCTTGGTATACATATGGCAAACAGTACAGCCAAAGATAAGCACTTATTCTGTCCAAGAGAACACCTATTTATCTGAAAGTATATGCTGTTGGATTCAGTAGTATATTCATTCAGCAGCATAGTCCAATATATGCTGAATGCACAGAAGATATACATTGAGACATTTCAGAGCATACTTTCATATACAGATGTTATTGGGAAAGTAAATATCAGATATGAGAATTTGGACAAATTCTATGCTATGGCAGTTATTTATTACATATTTCTCATAAATATTTATATGCTATCTCTTATGACAACTTCTGTCCATCCCCAAAGATTAGCAATGCTTAAAAATCATTATGAATCTGCCGGTGGAATGCAATAGGTGGTTGGAATGAAGCTAGGTGGTTGCCAAGTAAATGTGTAATTGTACACTTTTTTATGTAAGTCCAATTAAAGTAAGTGAAGCTTATTTTTGAATGTGGGCAAGTCAAAAACACTTTTGCAATTTGTAATAATTTCTGACAGCATTAAAAAACAACTCTGTTTCTGCTATTGTTCAGGAACTGCCTTGACACTGTCTACTTTTCCAGAATTAATACATTATTTAAAAAAAACTGGCTAATGCCCTATATACATATACTTGAAGACAAATTCCATCCATATATAATACTGTCCAGGCAAAAAATGGACTTCTCTTATCATTTAATTAAAGATTAGATTAATTTGATGATTAATAAAGTTAATTATACTTAATGCACTGGAAAACCTATTTCTGATCTTTTTACTTTCCCAGAGTAATTAAAAAATACTTTAATGCACCTCAGGCATCTTACATCATGCAGAAGAGGAATAAAAATATAATACACAGTATAAATAATCTAAAACTGCCACATAGTTAACAGATACAATTTTAGCAACCTAAACTTAAATAATATATAAAAAAAGATATGTAGCCATGTGCACTAGTGTCCTTTTTATAAGATTGGTAATTGTTGATCATTCAACCAATTAATTAAGATAATGTTGCCTGGATTTGTTTCAGTCATTGAATTTTAACCTGACCCGTCCCTACAGTATGCATGGGTATATAGTTATACACCTGCATACATATACACACATACTCCAAAACTATATTTTCCAAATATAGAAGGTCCAATCTATCTCCAATGTGAAATAAAGGGACACAAAAATAAATCACTTTTAAAAGCTAGCCTCACATCATTTCTATGGTTTTCTTTATGAAGGTAAACAGCCCAAGACTTTATCAAGATTTCCTTATATTGAATTAGACTGCTGGCCCATCTAATCATAACAAACTAGCAATAACTCACTTATTATTAATAGGTTATTATTATACCCTATAGAACAAGAAATCACAGCTTCCAGTTCTTTAGCTGGTGACTTTTATAAGCATTGATTTCTTTTATAAGGATAGGATGTTCTTGATTTGAACCTAGGGCTGAAATGACAGCACTGTTCCAATATCTGAGGGGCTCCTACAAAGATGAGGGAGTCAAACTATTTTCCAAAGCACCAAAGGGCAAGATAAGAATCTATGTTCTAAGTTATAATGTATCAGCGTAGTGTATGTGTGGCTCCAGAGACTATGACCTTTTGCAACTGACAGGTGAAAATTTTGTCAATGCACAGATCCAAGTGTCATCCAAAGTTTTTTGCTATGGCACCCAGTGTGCCAATAACCACTGAGGCCACCACTGTCAGTGTCATAGTTTTTCAACTTTGATTTTCAGGTCTTGATACTTTGTGATCTTCTCCAATATTTTGTCTTCTATTCTATTTCTATTATTATGGTTTGTTGCAGCCAGATGTTTACATTGTATTTGGCATTTTTAACCCCCTTCTCAATGGTGTTAAATGTAAGCTGTCCCAAGTAAAAGCTGCCTTTTGTAATTAATTGACTGATGGCGATTTTGTCAATGGCAATGACATTCAAGTGGTGCTCCAGATATTTTAGGAATGAACCCAAAGCACCTATCATTATTGATATCCTTTTTATTACATGAAATAATAGAATCATTCGATCTCTGGCTGTCCAAATAAAGGGTCACTAAACCCTAATACTTAATTTAAGGGTTTGAAACAATAACTTTCACTAATCTGACAATCTTCTACATTTATTAGGAGAGAGTCCTTATAATTCCAGGATTTCAGATCTAAGCAATATCTGAGGTTTTCCATTTTATCCCACTGTCTGTTTTGAATACCAAGTGCCATTATTAATTTTTTGATAGTAACTATATGATTAGAACTATACCACTTAGAATTCCAGGATTGATCATGTAATAACATGGAGACGTTCTTCCTCACACTTACGAATGGCCATACCTGTCCATTATTAATAGAAATAAAGCAACGTTATGTTGTTCTAGTAACACCAGGCAAAATGGAAATTGCTCAGGCAGAAGAGAAGTTGATATCTCAGTAGGGCAAATAGAACAGCCCTGTTTTTCGTCTCCTTCTACTTTGGCTCAATAAAATGGTTGCTATCCAGTGTTCATTCTTCTATTTCAAGAGAAGAAGAAAGAAAAGTTGCCTATTTCTGTTCTACAACACCTGTTCTAGCAAAGGTGGGCAATACATAGCCATTCAACATGATGTAACACCATCATTTCACTGCACTAGCCCTGTTGAACTGATGGAATTCAGAAGTAAATCATACCTGCCTATTCCTGACATAGAATTAGAGCAGAGAAAGGTATTTAATTTTTCCTCCTCCAATTACATTTTGACTCCTGAAGAGCTCATTTGTGTGGTTGCCAATTCCCTAACTGCGTCTTGCACACAAACCTTCACAGTAAGGCCTGTCATTTTGAAGAGAACTATATTGTCCGCAGAGAAATCTGCTGTCTATAAAATGTTGTTCAGTGCCTCCTGCCTGCCTCCCATCATCAGTTCTAGAACAGACACTAGGACTATGGGTGGATAGAAATACAAAGGAACAAATCATTCTTTTAACATTAGGGCTGACACAAAATGTTGTGTGAAGCCCAGAGATTCCTAAGAGGGGAAGTAATGTAGCACAATGGGAAAAAAAATACCTGTGAAGCAAACTAATGAATGTAGAGGCGAATGTGTTAAATTAGGAACTTTCTACATCAAATTTTGTAGAAAGAATTCTGAAGATGGTGCAGGTGAGAAAGAAAACAAAGCAAAAAATAATCTATATCTGGGAAATAGCATTGTAGTAGCAAAGCATGTGTCACTTAGTCAATCTACAGCTTAAACCATACATAATGCATCTTCCAAGGGAGGTGAGAAAGACTTCAATCCATAAGGTTGGAAGAAGTAAAAAAGCTGGCAATCCTTAATAAGTATTTTCTAACCAGTTTCTTTTTCCAAACTTGATTCTAAGGAATTCTGTAGGTCTGCAAGAATTGGAATGGATTCCATGGGATTTGTCAGGCCCAAGTCCAAAAACGAGGCAGTGAAATCCCATCAAGCGCAGTCCTTTACTTGCTTTTACCTAATAACAGATAAGTAACCAAATAACCAAAACCATAACCAAACATATAACTAAATTAGATCTACAACTTTCTAAGCTACTGGATATATCCAGACAGATTCTTGGGTATGGCTATCCTGAATCTCTCCTTCCCACCAATCCATTTGGGATTTTGCAGTCTCTTAATCCAGGTTTCTTACTGGAAGAGCTTTGAGTTAGTACAATTTTTACCCTCTTTGCCTCTTGCAAAGAGTTTTATTCCCTGCTGGTCCCTAGTTCAGAGGGACTTTATCTTCAGTAACTTAGAAAAAAATATTATTATAGAAAAAAAAATAGAATTTGAATGCACTTAAACCTCTACTTCTGCCTTGATATGATCCATAGAAGTATCCACATCATCCCCCCCCCCCAAGATACAGTGGAAAGAATAGGACTTGTCAGGTGATATTCAGGGCCCCACCACTCCTCATTTTTGAGAAGAAAGAAATGAGCGTCACAACTCAGAAAATAGTCCATCTTTCCCCTCTTTAACTCTCCATGCTTTTACTTCCTCTAATGCTTTTAAGTGCAAAATCTGATACTGAAAAGCTGATTCTTCCAACAATAAAATTGTGGACAATATTGTTTCCAGTAAAATAAGTTACACTTTGTTCTATCAATTCTGTTTTTCTAAAAAAAAAAAGAAAAAAGTATCTGCTAAAAGTTATATTACAAATCATTTTTTTGGGGGGGACAAATGATGTTAATTAACTTTTTTTTTGCACAGAAGTAATAAATTAATGAATAATTCAGATCTGCACTTAATCGGTTTTGGTTATGTCTTTAACTTTTAGCTGGAAAGCGTCTGAAATGTCCGCTAAGAATTGCTCTAAAAAACAAAGACACACTTAACGGAGAATACCGTCTGAGAAGCAGGATCCCGGGGATGGCAGATTTAGCAGGTAAGATTTGTGCGAGCAGAGATTAATAATGCACATAGTGTCAGTGCAATCAAAAGCAGTGAGTTGGAGAAATGATTTTAATTATAGTTTGGGGTTTTTTTAGCACGGGATGACAAGCAACTTACAAATGAAACTAGACATTCTTTGTAATTCTGAAAGAACAGCCAAACCCAGCAGGGGATTCACAGCCAGGGAGAGGCTTTAACTGGCAGGGAATACTGAGAGTTGTAGTACTCACACCCTTGGAGGCATCAGCTGGGAGAAGGCTGGTCTTCAGCAACACCCCCAGGATTCTAAATCAGTAAAATCCTGCAACATTCAGCAGTCCTTAGGAGTACATTTTAAAACATTTCCCTTTCTCTGCTAAATGAACGAAAAGCATAATTATGCCTTACGCAAATTATACGGTAGAGACAGCAGAGAATGTCAAACTGAGACCTCAGAATGCTTTCTGATTAAGACGTGTTTTATTCCTTATTACTCTGATTGATCTTCCTTCGCTGATAAACTGGGGGTTTCAGTTGTTTAAATCACACAATTTGATTAGTTAGGTTTCTCATTTCTGTATCCATGCCATGGAAATTTATTTATTTATTTATTTATTTGTTTTAATTTATATACCCCCCTTCTCCTGCTGGACTCAGCCGGAAATAAAAAACATTCAATACAAAATTTAAAAATTTAAAAGAATTATAAAACTTTGGCCGAAAAATTAGAAAACCTCAAAACTAAAACCCAATTGGACAATTTAAAAATCTAAAATCTCAAAATGGGGGGGGGGGGTGTTACACCAGCCCTGCTTGTTGGAAAAGAAAAGTTTTTAGGGCACGGTGAAAAGCCCAGAGATCTGATATCCTGCGTATCTCTGGGGGCAGGTCGTTCCAGAGGGCAGGTGCTGCCACAGAGAAGGCCCTCCCCCTGGGGGTCACCAGCCGACACTGCCTGGCCGACGGCACCCTGAGGAGTCCCTCTCTGTGGGAGTGTACTGGCTGGTGGGAGGCTATTGGCAGCAGAAGGCGGTCCCGCAAAGACCCAGGTCCGATGCCATGGACCGCTTTAAAAGTGGTAACCAACACCTTGAAGTGCACCCGGAAGTCCACCGGGAGCCAATGCAACGCACGCAGCAGAGGTGTCACATGGGAGCGCCCCCTCGCTCATTCCAAATTGTTGGAATGACATTCAAGAGAAAGCCTAGGAACATGGGGACAATGAAAAAACAGGTTCTCGAGACTACTGGATCACACCTTTTTTTTATCCAAGCAAGATGGAGTGAGATAGCCTTACATTGCAAACCTGCTAGCTTTCAATAAAACCCTGAGGGTTGGTTTTATAGCTCTCTGTTTAATTTCAGAAGCCTTCTGTTACACAACAGTTATGACTTGTGGCAAGGGTGAGCTGGTTCTTCTTGCACAACATGCTAAGAGATGGGTGACAAAAAGTCCTCTATGGAAAGGTGACCCACCATTGACTTTGGTCTTTTGGGTGCAAACCCTTACAAAAGCAAAGATAACTGGTTTCAACCTTCACTCTGCAGCTGACCTCCCTCAGACAAAACTTTATTTGGTCAGGAGTAAATTTAAATCAAAAGGGACATGGTGGCTCAGTGGCTAAGATGCTGAGCTTGTCAATCGAAAGGTCAGCAGTTCAGTGGTTCAAATCCCTAGTGCCATGTAACGGGGTGAGCTCCCGTTACTTGTCCCAGCTTCTGCCAACCTAGCAGTTTGAAAGCACATTAAAAATGCAAGTAGAAAAATAGGGACCACCTTTGGTGGGAATGTAACAGTGTTCCATCTGCCTTTGCCATTTAGTCATGCCAGCCACATGACCACAGAGACGTCTTCGGACAGCACTTGCTCTTCGGTTTTGAAAAAGAGATGAGCACCACCCACTAGAGTCGGGAATGACTAGCACATATGTGTGAGGTGAACCTTTACCTTTACCTAAATTTAAATCACCAGAGTTGTCTGGTCCATTCATGGATCGTTATAATCTTATGTGTACTTTTCAGGTAACGAACCCCTCTGAGAATTATGTGTGACTAAACATGTATCATGGAACATGGAACCATTTTCAAAAATGATGTTTATCTACTCAGGCAATGTAGTTCTACATGTCTGCTGAGAACATCGCATTCAGTGGAATGCTTTGACTTATACATGGCGTTGCAATTCCAAGAATGAATTTAAAATACTTTAAAAGCTTTCTCTATTATATATAGCACAGTCATAAATTAACAAGTTTTTTTTTAATAAAAAAGCATTTAATTAAGGACCCCTGAGGCAGTAGAAAATAATAATTATAATGCAGACATGAGGCTTAATTGCCAGGGTAAACTTAAAACAGTCACAACATACCCTTAGGGTGTTAATCTTTTCATGTTTTTCAATTGGTTAAAATGTTAGCAGTCCCCCAGGCAGCTTCTGAATGCAGCTTGGGTCAAAGTGACATTGGGCCTCCAAGCAAAGCTGGCTTGCAAAAAACATAGTGAATCTGAGGTTGAAACAACTGGAAGCAGATTTTCCTGATGTTTTTGACTCACCTTAAGTGATTCTGCAAATGAATCAAAGCTCTCTGAAAATTCCTTCCATTGTCTGGAGTTTAGATACCCACAAAAAATTGTGTGTAAACTCTTTTTTAAATTAGAATATGGAATGTATGGAATTTAAATTAGAATATGGAATGGATTCAAACCCAGTCAGGATTGAGGGGATTCTGAAAATGTTACCTTCCACCTGGTGGTGTGGACCTTTGGAGTCAGAGGCTGAAGGGACTGAGCCATCATGTTGCCAAGCTCCAGAGTTAGCAAGCAATCAACCACCTTAAGCAACTAATCAGCAGGATCAGGTGAAAAAGGACTCAAGGGATGAGAAGCCACATCTTGGATGGATGCTCAGCAGCTTCAGAGAGCCGTGCAAAGGCAATTCACTGAATTGAACTGCTGGGCAGCAGCTTGCCTTCTTAAGAGAATAGCTGCTAGCAACAGGCCTCCATTGGGGGGGGGGACCCTTTCCAACCATAGATTTGCTTTCTGCTCTGCTTTTGGTTCTTAGCCTGGACTGTTAGGAACCATCCTTGCTTCTTGGTCACTACTTCGACTTGTTTCCCTGAATGTGCGCTATACTTTGTCTTTTTGATACAATTCTAGACTGAAATCTGGACTTCTGCACAGATTAGGCAAGACCTTGTTCTCTTGTACATACCTGGAACACATGTGAATCTGCAAAGTGAAGTCAATGCCTACCTTTGTAAGTGCCTGAAGTATTATTTGTCAATAAACTAACTATAATTTGCTCAACCAAGAAATGGAACATTTGGTTTTTCATCTCTTTCCCTTTTGCCCATCATACATATCCACAGAACACAACAAATTTGGTCAATTTAATAACTCCCCTCCTTTGGTTATTGTTTCCTGCCCTCTGTAGAGCAGATGATGACTGCCTATTGCCTACCTTTCAAAATGGCCTCCTTTTTTAGTATGTCTTCCCTACAATCATGGCCATGTCATATACACTCCTCTGTTTTCTTTACATAGGTTTTAAGCCACAAAACTAAGAATCAAACCATTCATTTGTTCTTAGTTCTTAATTAAAAGATAACAAAACCTAGATTTTTAGAGTTGATAAGCAACTATGACTATCAATGTCTGAATTGAAAGACAGAATGGGTAGGAAGAGAGAAGTGAATGAGGGAAGCAGAGCAGGATAATTGTTTTCCCGATTTTAACACATCTCTTATATTTAATGAATGTTTTCTTTTCACGAATCCTTCCTTTGGTTCTTCTTATCCTAATACATCCAAGCCTTTTCCATGAAAAAAAATTGTTTAGCGGTGCTTGATTGATATCAAGATCATATGAAATGTTAATACCATTTTATAATGCCTTAGTAAGACCACACTTGGAATATTGAATCCAGTTTTGTTCACTGCGATGTAAAAAAGATGTTGAGATGCTAGAAAGAGTGCAGAGAAGAACAACAAAGATGATTAGGGGACTGGAGACTAAAACATATAAAGAATGGTTGCTGGAATTGGGTGTGTCTAGTTTAATGAAAAGAAGGACTAGGGGTGACATGACAGCAGGGTTCTAATATCTAAGGAGTTGCCACAAAGAAGAGGGAGTCAAGCTATTCTCCAAAGCACCTTAGGGCAAGACAAGAAGTGATGGATGGAAACTAATCAAGGAGAGAAGCAACCTCCTTGAGAAGCAACTAAGAAGAAATTTCCTGACAGTTAGAATAATTAATCAGTGGAACACCTTGCCTCCAGACATTGTGGGTGCTCCAACACTGGAAGTTTTTAAGATGAGATTAGACAAACATTTGTCTGAAATGGTATAGGGTTTCCTGCCTGAGCAAGGGGCTGGACCAGTGGTGGGTTCCTCCCGGTTCGGCCGAGCCAGTAGCAGTGACGATATGATGTCACTGAACCAGTTCTCTTTGTTTGGGAGCTGGAGCCTCCCGCCCCTCCTCCCCTCCCCTCCTCCCCCCCCCATTATTCTTACCTTTTATTTGGCCCCGCCCCCAATTTTTCGCTGCCTCCCGAGTCCTAGCTGATCGGCTGGAAGGGAAAAAACTGTTTAAACTCTTGCTGCGGGGCTTCAAAGGGCTGTCCTACAGCTGATCAGTGTTAAAAGGCAGTGTGGTGGTAGACCAGTGTGCTCCAAAAACAAGTCGGTAGACCAGAACAAATGGGTAGACCAGGACACTTGAAAAACAAATGGGTAGACCGGGACGCTCCAAGAACAAATAGGTAGACCGGTACAGCTCTACAAGCAGCTAAAAGCGTAGTAGACCAGTACCTCTGCTAAATCCTAAAGAATTGTTACATAACTATCAAACCATGCCCACAAAATAAGCCATGCCTACAGAACCGGTAGTAAAAAAATTTAGAACCTACCACTGGGCTGGACTAAAAGACCTCCAAGGTCCTTTCCAACTCTGTTATTCTAATTCTCTTCAGGAAAACACAACAGTCTTTGTCAAAATATAGACCTGTATTCTGCAACCAGAATCTCTCACAGTAACTCAGCAGTCAAGGTGATCCTTTTCTTTGTCAAATGCATTTTCATCAGTAAGAACACCCAGTGTATATTTGTGTTATCAGTGTCACCCCTCCCCCCTCCTGGGTTTACTGCAGTCTTTAACTGTTCTGAGTGACACTCAATATGTTTGGACTTTTCAAAATATTTGGTCTATTCTTGGAATGGAATATTAACCACTTTGTCACTGTTGTTAACCTCCCATGCATTTGTTTAGATTATGTAATTGATTAAAATACATGGTCTTAATTGGAACCTCTTATCTATCAGGATTTTGATGCAGGATTTTACTTCCCATCCACTTTTCCAGATACTCTCAGCATGTGCTGTACTCATATAATTGACTTTAGCAAAAAAAAAAAAAAAAAAAAAGCCATATTCTTTATCATGACTCCTTTTGCAGTTTTGGGTCAGTGGTCCTTTGATTTTCAGACACATAGACTTTTTAAAAAATGGTGTGACTAAACGCTAGCTTTGCAAACATTTCTAGCATTCTTTTTCCTTTCAGGAACTAAACACATGAATAAATGCATGAATTTTATTTTTAAAAAATGTCTTAATAATGGTGGGAAATTTGCACAGTGACCAAAAAGAATGATGTTAAGATAAGAATCACATTGTATTTATGGAAATAATGACAGCAATCCCAGGTTTTTTTGCGTTCAATTTTAACCGACTTACAGTATTTTTTAGCAGCTCAGTTACAACTGTATTCAAGTACTTTTTTTTCAAAGTCATTGTCAATATCCATTGTTTCTACTGCCTACTAGGCAAAGCTTTTTTTTTTTTAAGTATGCTAGGTAATCAACACAATTAATCTGTTTTTTGGCTACTGTTTACAAACATGTTATTTCCTCTTAGAACTTGTCAGAATCCTCCAAATACTAAATTATGTGTATCACTCTTCTCAGTACAGTCCTCAGATTAAGTCTTTTTTCTTCAAGAATGTCCTTTATGTATTGAGCAATTGCATCAGCAGTCTCATTAGATTATTCTAAACTTAATTTACTGCCAACCATGATTCTTCCAACTGAAATATTGAAGGACCATTGGGAATAATTTCATTGACCTCTGCCATAAGCTATTTTCTTCAAACACTTCCAAAGCATCATCAACAGAATGTAACGCACATCTAATTAGTAACCATTCTTAGCTGGAGCACTTGAAATTCTTGGCTGACTAAGAATTAGGAAATACCTTCTTCAGCAAGGCATAGGTGCAATCCATTAAAGAAGAATTACTGTGATGCTCACTGTACGAAATACAAAAGTATCTTCTGCTACAATCACTCCCACTCTTGATTTGCTTCCAGAAAGGGAGTCGAAGTTCTTCCCCACACACCCCAAATCATTACATTTAAATTAAGGGTTTAATCTTATATTTCCTGATAAGAATAAAAATAATTTTATTCTTCTAGAACAGGGGTGTCAAACTTGTGGCCTGCGGGCTGGATGTGTCACATGCTGGCCACACCCACACCCAGTTTAGCAAAGGAGAAAAAAATCCCAATACATCATGTGATGATGACGCAACACTGCTATTGAGACTCTGATCTAGAAGATCTCTACTTCTAGAAGAGTGAGAGAGGTTGTCAGAAAAATTTAACTTGTGGAAAGAAATAAAGGCCCTTCTTCATTATCTCTAAATGGGCAGGGCCCTACCCCCCCCCCCCAAAAAAGCAAGGTAATAAATTAGTATGCAGGTCAGACTATGAGAGGTCCTTGGTGCACTTGTTTGTTTTCCTGCAGCTGCTTCATTACCCAAATTAGGTAACATCATCAGTGCTAGTAAGGAGTGAGGTTTGCTCTTAGTTTATATTCTAGTAGCTTGTTCTGTCAATGTTGGTGGGGGTAGTTTTAGAATTTCTCTGATTGGACTGTTTACTGTAGGCTTGTTTAGCAGTTCCTTGATTGGGGTATTGTTTGTTTGATTGTTGATCTGATGTTAAACTTAGGGTTAAATTTGGGGTTAATCTATGCTCTTCTGGGTGCTGAGCTACAAATATTCTCTTTTTTGGTAGATCGGGCTTTTCCAGAATGGGGAAGTGATCAGCCAGTGTTTTAAAGAGAGCACATAGGGTTACCAGGCTAGATAACATCTTCAACAGAGTTTCTTTGTATGGTCTTAAATTCAAGATCTTTTACCCTTTGAAAATACTTAGAAATATAAATCCTGCAAAATTCTAAAATTGTTTTATAACCTAGGATAGTTTGTAACTCTTTCCTTAAATAGAATTTGTATCCTTATGGATCTTCTCCCCATCAACCTTTCCATTGATTTGTGGAACTTTAATAACATCATGCAGATATTTTCACTATTACAGATGTTCTTTTCTATTGTTGCCACTATCTTCCTTGCTATTGCTGATATGTTTGGAAGGTGGTAAAAGCTGCTATAGGTCTTGGGAATAAAGATACTAATGTAGAATGGCATGATTATCAGAATGATATAGGGATGGAGGGTATAAGAAAACCATCATGTAGATGTGCCATCTGGATTCTTCCATATTTTCATTGTTCTTTTTCATTGTTCAAGGCATGTGAATAAAGGTATAGACTAAAAATGGCTGTCCAGCCCCTATCAGTTTCAATCACAGAGCTTAACTGTTAAGGAATCATGGAAACTAAACATTGCCTATTTCTGCTTTTGTAGAAAATTAACTGTGGCAGCACAGTCATAGGTAAGGCATCTTATACTGTCCAAGGGTTTTGGACTACAAGCACTGTTATTTCCAGATAGCATGACTGAAATTCTAGTTGCTGTGATTCATAAACATTTGGACAGTTTTCAGGATAAAGGCAGATATCCCACACTGATAGATCAAACTCTTGGCAACAAAGGTTGAATGGCCATAGATCATCTCTTGGTAACAAATGATGAATGGATTGCAGGATTCTCTCCATCGGTTCACTTGGGAGATTATGGTATTTGCAATATAGGTCTTTCTGTTTTGTAATAGTTTCCAAGGTTCCTTAACTTTTCTATTTAGTTTCATTATTGTAAGAACAACCATGCAACTTTTCTGTATTATGTACTATTGTACTTTATTCCATTTATCTGGCTCCCCATTTTCCAAGACAATTCTGAGCAGCGAACAAAGTTGAAAACATCAGTATAATAATAATTGAGCATAACATAAGCAGGAAAGCAAAATAGAATGACAAGCAAGGCAAAACCCATGCATAATATATTAAAAATATCTCAGTGGCTCAGCTCACCTTCTGATCTCCAAGCCCAGAAAAAGAGGCAAAAGGTTAGGGCCAATCTAATCTCAGATAGGATGGTGTTCCAAAGGACAGAGCAGCAATAAACTGGTTTTTCTGTTCTTTCCTATTTCTCTCTACCGTCATTTTCTGTTAAGCTTTTGGATTGTAAAACTGAATTATACAAAGCATTTTGTAATCCTCTGACATTTTAAACAGCTCCTTTCAATTTGATCCATCCGGTTTGTTGGGGAAACATACAAACACACACAAATACAGCTTCGTTGGTAGTGTTCCAAAAGTGCTGTCTGCAGCCCCAAATTTTGGACTCCTCCAAATTCACTCCCTTTGTCACAATCTCAACATGTTTCCATGACAAAATCTTAACTAGGAAACTGCTACCTTTCTTCAATCTCAAAGCAAGAAGGTGGACAGAAAAGGGCTCTGGGTTGCAGCTCCAGAAAAGTGGATAGGATAACTGTTCTTTCCGTAGCGTCTCCCTGTGGAAGTTCTGGCATATTTCTGTGGCAATGTTTGCAGCAAACACTCCAGTGCTGATTGCTTCATATCCTTCTCACCATGATGAAATGGCAGCATTCAAAAATGCCAGCATGACCTCATTTTGCTTGTATTCACAGCAACTGAACAAATATTATTTGCCTTTTTCTTATTCATTATTGATACAATTGGCTTTACGAGACTTAATTAAAGTGTGCTGCCTTGCCGCCGAACAAAAGGCAGAAAAAGACTGCAAAATCAATGCATTGAATTAGCAAATAACAGAGAATTACCAAGTTTTGTGATTTAATTAACACAGCTTTATCGTAGCACCGAGCCACCTAGTCCCATTTTAAAAAAGGCAAGGACTGACTTGCTTCACTTCCCCACCCTCTTGTACATTATGTAATTGGGTCCATTTCTTCTGTCTTTTTCACTTGACCTGGAAAAGTATATAAAAAGGGTGTTTGAGGATGAAAATAGCAATATAAATGGTAGGGATTTTATTGGTTATGCTGTCATTCCATGCCCTGTTTTTAAGCTATTCTGTTATTATTTATTTTTTAATAAAGCTATATGCTATTAATATAATATATATATATATATGCTATTGTGACTTCTTGATACTTTGCAACTTTCAATTGGGTGAAAAGCATCATCATAGGCAGTGGTGGGATTCAGCCAGTTCACACCGGTTCAAGCGAACCGGTTGTTAAATTACCCACCCACCCCCAGCTATGAAAGTGGATCCTGAGCGCTATGTTGCACTGGAGAAACAGGCAACGTAGCGGCCAGTGCAAGGGAAGGAAAAGAGCACTTTCCTTCTTTCTTTTTCCTGCTCCTCCTCCTCCCCTTGTGCCGGCTGCTTCATAGCCCATTTCTCCATGGTCCCAGGGTCAGGTTGGCCATCACAGGAGGCTCGTCCTGCATGTGCAGTGGAGATGGAGGATGGGAATGGGCCGTGCCTCCCACGATAGCCAACCTGACCCTGGGTGAACCAGTTGTTAAACTATTTGAATTCCACCACTGATCATAGGGAAAAACTTTGACAACAAAAGTATCTCAAATGGGCTAACTTACAGCATGTCAAGACCTTTACTCCCAAGGGAATAAAATTTGGGGATTTTATTTTTTGTTGTTGCTTCAGTGCCAATGAGCTACTGCTGTTCAGTGCCACTGCCACAGTCAACTACAGTCACATGATCCCCATTTTCTATGTTCCCTTATAGACTTCAAGAGTTGATGGGAAACCCAGAAGGAACTGATATGATTGACAATGGGAAGCTTGCAGGAAGAAAGTCAATGAAGAAATAGAGCACCTCTGCCACTCCCCCTATGCTTGCACAGCCAGCCAATCAAACATTTCCTTGCTTCTTCCCCTAGCTGGCAGCAGGCACTAACCTGCCTGCTGGGGAGGGGAGAGGAGGGAAGGGAAGGACAGGGAAGGGGAGAGGAATAACTTGACTTCAATGACACTTATTCCTTTCCCTTTTAGTATTAAACTGACTATGGGCCTCACAGTTTATGGATTGTAATTTTAGTATAGTTAAACCATGTGTAATTGACAGATATTATGGATTCTATCATAGATTTTATCTATTATTTATTATTTTATTCTAGAAGTTTTACAGACCCCTCACATCCTGGACATAAATTGTTTCAACTCCTACCCTCAAAACGACACTATAGAGCACTGCACACCAGAACAACTAGACACAAGAACACTTTTTCCCCAAATGCCATCACTCTGGTAAACAAATGATTCCCTCAACACTGTCAAACTAGTTACTAAGTTTGCACTACTATTAATCTTCTCATCTTCTCATCGTTCCCACTACCCATCGCCTTCCACTTATGACTGTATGACTGTAACTTTGTTGCTTGTATCCTTATGATTTATATTGATATTGTTTCCTGATTGCTTATTTGTACCCTATGACTATCATTAAGTGTTATACCTTATGATTCTTGATGAACGTATCTTTTCTTTTACGGACACTGAGAGCATATGCACCAAGACAAATTCCTTGTGTATCCAATCATACTTGACCAATGAAGAATTCTATTCTATTCTAATTGGATATTCACTGTTTTTATTTGTTTTGGTCTCTGGTCTATGACTGTAATAAACTTCAATGATACATACTATGGAAACTTCAGAATTGGACTACTAAATATAAAGCTTTGAGGGTGGAAAAACAGTATAGAAAATCACAGGATATCCTCATCCATTCCTTGCCTTGTTTGTAAACATTTTTTTTTTCCACTTATAAAACTCTTACACCACTTGGAAGCTCAACTCTTAATAGATTGCCTCCTTGCCTGTACATCCACAAGAGAGACCTTTCTTCAGCCGTCAATTCCATGAGATTTTGCATAAATCATGGGTTGATTCCCCCTCTGCCCCTCCCTCCCACTTCTCATTCAGTTCTTGAAATTAATGCATTTTTAATACAGGGCCAAGATACATTTTCCCCACCTCTCCCAGGCTTTAAAGGTAAAAGTAAAGGTTCCCCTCACACATGTGTGCTAGTCGTTCCTGACTCTAGAGGGTGGTGCTCATCTCTGTTTCAAAGCTGAAGAGCCAGAGCTGTCCGAAGATGTCTCCCTGGTCATGTGGCTGGCATGACTAAAAGCCAAAGGAGCATGGAATGCTGTTACCTTCCCACCAAAGGTGGTCTCTATTTTTCTACTTGCATTTTTTAATGTGCTTTCGAACTGCTAGGTTGGCAGAACCTAGGACAAGTAATGGGAGCTCGCCCTGTTACGCGGTAGTAGGGATTCGAACTGCTGAATTGCCGACATTTCGATTGACAAGCTCAGTGTCTTAGCCACTGAGCCACCGCATCCCTTCAGGCTTTAAAACATTTTCCAAAATTAATGTTTTTAATACACCTGAAGTATTGACCAACATTAGGATTGTTTTAGCCTTTAGGATTCTCTTCATGCTTGCTGTATCTCTCAATCTTAATTTTGTCTGTGTGGGTTTTTTCGTTTGTCTGTTTTGTTATAAATGTATTACAGTTCTTGATTTTGGGGTCTACCACCATATTATAAGTGCTGCTTTTATTATAATTCTCGCTTATCACTCTGACAGTACTTCTTGCTTTAGATGTGCGCATAGATGTGATTGATTTAGGATTTTATGTTTTCAGATGATATATTCCCTAAGATGGAGTCTATATTTATTCTTCTCCTCCTTAAAGGAATCAAAATAATATGAGATAATTTAGGGAATGTCTGAATATTAAGTAAACACATGTGTTAATATGTTGTGTTGGTCATTTTGCTTTTCCATTTTCTGGGGTGCATTTTTCTTTTCCCGAATGAAGACATCGGGCTATTCTAGGGGAGCATTTGGGAACTTGTGCAATAATCGTATATACGTAACCGCTCTCCTTGATTGAAAGCAGGATGGGGAACTCTTCCTCTTAAGAAGCTGAGGCTGCTCCTTTGCCTCCTCAAGGGACTGTGAGAATTGGGCAACTGCTCAGAGGGCCCAATGTAGAGGTCAATAGGAGGTACTGCTTGCAGCTACCCTTTCACTTCAGCATTACTCATTTAACAGCTCTAGCAATTTTCGTACAGCTAAGTGATATTGATTCTTCCCCCCTCCTTTTCTGATGATTCCTATTGGCAATCAAACTCTTTGCCTATCACGAGGATCAATAAGCTTTTAGCATATCTGCAGAGAAATTTCAAGGAAGTATTGGACATTGAGAAGCACTGCTGGAAATGTACACAGAACAAGCAGGCCTTCATTAATTAAAAGCCCTGAGCTACATCTACTGTTTATATGTGAGTTCTAAATACATACTTTGAGTAGTTTTTTATTTGTTTTATACTCCATTTTTCAGGCAAGCTACTTTCTAAAGTTAATTAACAATAAAATATCTTTTATACCCCACATTTCAGCCAAGTTCCTGAAATAGCTTAACAATAAAATTTGTCCTAATGACACAGTCTTAACATAATAAAGTGGATAGATGAATAGTGTTCCTCGCTCTAGTTTCATGTGGATCTTTGATTTTTTTCCTTCTTCTTGCAGTCTGCATAATTCCTGAAGTCTCTTGCCTAGTTGACATATTCCTCCTGTGTTTTTATGTAAAGCCAATTGCTGACCTTTCATATAGTATTTCAGCGGTTACAGACCTTACCTTATTTTATTGTTCCTATTTACAGCGTGAATTTTACTGATGTTTCCGAAGCTATGTTAAGCCCTAGAGGAATTCTGAGAAACTGGTACCATAAGGTTCTTTCCACCTAGCCTCTGTAAGTTCCTGAAATCCATGCCTGATGATGAGATCTTTCCTCTAAGAGTCATGTCTAAATGTAGTTAAACCCCCCCCCCCCAAAGCTTCTTCCTTCTCCAAGCAAATATACAGATTTTTAATAAAAGTCCATATCTTCTGCTCAGAAGATTGCAATGGGGGAATCTACCATCCAGGAGAGCCAAGATGACATTGTGGTATGGTGTAAAGATCCAGCATCCACACACTACCTTTGGGAGCTGGGTGGGAAGTCTTACTAAAGGCTTCACAGATGGCGATTGTAACCTCTAAGAGCTTTGGATAGTACAGTGGTCTAAAGCACCCTGTTATTAACACAGCTGCCTGCAATTATTGCAGGTTCGAATCTCACCAAGGCTCAAGGTTGACTCAGCCTTCCATCCTTTCTAAGGTAGGTAAATTGAGGACCCAGTTTGTGGGGGCAATAAGCTGACTTGTATAAAATATACAAAAAGTATGAAGGCTATTGCTTAGCGCATTGTAAGCCGCCCTGAGTCTCCGGAGAAGGGCGGCATATAAATCAAATTTAAAAAAAAATAAAAAAAAATAATGGTGACAGAAACAAATCAGATCTTCCCTATCTTCTCTAAAGCATTAGAGTCAGTGAAACATGAACTTTATAAAACTTCTTCATAGGCAAAAGCATATTATAATATAATTTAACTGTGTGAGGGCAGAGTTCTAAAGAATGTAGTGTGAATCAGAAACACACTCACTCACTTGGGGGACAAAAAATAACTCCACCCCCCACCCCAAATTGCCACTTGTCATCTAATATTACTTTGGACAGTTGTCCAAGAATGACAAGCTGTTATGTTTCTGTAGAAATCACATTACAATGAAGATTGCAGAACTAGGATGACTATCAGAGTATCAGGATGGGTATATTGAGCTTTTTTTTACAGTACTATAGAGTCATTTGTCAGGTATGGAAAATCTCAGCTCATGGAAGGGAAGTAGGAACATACATTCTGTTGACCCTCTCCCCTCCCTAACTTATTGGGAAAGGCCACTGTCATGATCACTGAATTAGGTTACCAATAGTTAGCTGACCAATGGAGGATGCTGGCCTACTTGGGATGCTCCTCTATACAACACTATGAATATGAATAGATATGAATATGAATTCCACTAAATGGAAATCCTGCTTCCTTACATAGCAGGGATATACCACATGTCCCTGTTTATTTCATTTTTTAAAATAAAATTTTATTAGAGTTTTGAAGACAGAATAAAAGCTAACCAGAACTACCGTGTTTCCCCAAAAATAAGATCTTGTCTTATATTTTTTTGTGCAAGCATTTCTTAATACAAAAATTAAAAAGAACACTGTATTTCAGAATCCAATTCAAATCATGGAAACTGAAGGATAATTTCATCCAAACCCATGTCTTAGCTCTGCTTGTATAAGCACTTGGCCTTATTGCCATGCACTCAAAAATGAGTTTGGGTTTATTATCAGGGGATGTCTTATTTTGGGGAAAACAGGGTACTATAAAAAAAATAAAGAAAAATAAAGTATTTCCAACAATGGACTTTTAAACATCTCCTTAAAAGGCAGGATCTTAAATATGTGGAAGAAGAGTCATGGCCAGTGGTGAAATGTAAAATCTGTTACTACCGGTTCTGTGGGGGTGGCTTGTGGGGGGGGGTAATGTGACTGGGTGGGCATGGCCAACTTTTTTTTTACTTTTAAAATAATTTTTCCCCACAATCTTAAGAGGTTGGAGAAAAAAATGCTTTTAAAAGCCTCTGACAATCAGACAACTCAGCTGGGATCGTCAGAGGCTTTTCAAAGCATTTTTTTCTCCAACCTCTTCAGCTGAAGAGGTTGTAGAAAAATGCTTTGAAAAGCCTCTGATGATCCCAGCTGAGCCGCGTGATCATCAGAGGCTTTTTTGTTAACTTTTAAAAGCATTTTTTCGGCCGAAGAGGTTGTAGAATAAATGCTTTTAAAAGTTAAAAAAAAAAGCCTCTGATGATCGCGTGGTTCAGCTGGGCATGGGGGGTGGGGCGGTGGCACAGGGATTTTTTCTCCAAACCACCCACCACCATCGCTACCGGATCACCCCTGGTCATGGCCCAAAGAAAAAGAATACCAGAAAACTTCCTGGGAGATGAGCCAGATAAGAAGATCGTCTCTCTTGTTCTCATTAGTTTAAGTTCATTTAGCTGCTTGGAAAAGCATTTTAAAGGTCTGAATAAATCTATTTAAGGATGAACACTAGGGCTACCATATCCAGTTGCAAAGAACTGGAAAGCCAATAGAGAGCAGCAAAGTTTCCCCCTTGGGAATGGAGGGGTATGTGTGTCTTGTATTCTTTTGAATTTTGCAGCGTTACATGAATTTGAATTGGGCTTAGAAACCAACGGTGTACTTTGTCAACTGCCAGTCAAATTGAGTAGCCCTATTAATTTTAGGTAAATTTAAGCTTTCTTCTGTTATTAAATCTAGTCATCCATAGAACACATTTCAGTAATACAATAATTACAGTAATGTATTAGGAAGAAAAGAGATGTAAAAAATTGCCCTGAAAAATGAAGTGATAATGCTAGCAAGAGAAAAATCCTGTTAATATGCATGGGAATCGTTATTCTCTTCCTTTGGCTGAACAATTATTGTGGAATTCTTCTAATTAAACAAAAGGGGGGAAAAAACCCTTGTATTCACTTTCAACACTACTTCTTTTTCAATACAGTAGACTGTATTACATTGCCATTAAAGATAGTCTATCTTTATTTGTAGCTCTTTCCTGATCTATTAATTTATCTCTCTCCTTCCTTCTTCCTGCCCTCTTCAATCTTCTATTGTAGACTGTTCTGAGGCTCAGCTAGCCTTCCTTGCATTCTTATGGCTTGTTGTCCTAGAAGATGAGATAGTATTTTATAGAAACATAAAAGTGAAATATTGTAACTGTGAATGATAAGTATTTGAGAGTGCGATTTTTACTGCAACCGGGAAGCACTGGATTTGGTTAGGCTTCATAAGTGGAGGTAGCTTAACAACGGCATTTTTCAGTGCTGCTGTCATCCAAGAGCTTAAATCTTTTTCTAAGATCTAATCTAACCTATAGGCGAACAAAGCAAAGAACCACCTTAATTGTAAGTGGGATCTGATCTACTCTGTATGGCTTTCTAATTCTTGTTTCAATGCATTTCTTCACCAGTTTGTCGTTTTCTTCAAAATTAGTTACAAACATTTACACAGTCTCTGTACACTCCTAATGATTACCTCTGTATTGGAGTGCATTTTTCTCTTTGTTTTGTGCAAGCATTTCTTAATACAAAAATTAAAAAGAACACTGTATTTCAGAATCCAATTCAAATCATGGAAATTGAAGGATAATTTTATTCAAACCCACGTCTTAGCTCTGCTTGTAGACTAGGTATTGAAAGCCAAATCTGGCCCTAGGTTCTGTCTCAGTTTACCTTCCCAATAAGCAACTGAGTCAGAAGATCATTTAAAAGCAGTTTATTAGGTACCCTGATAAAATGGGATCTCTCAATGAAAAAGGAAGAGAGAGAACCCCAAACTCCATGTTTTCCTCCTTTTTATAGTTAACACAACAAAGAAAATGCAAGAGGAAAGTTGATTGGACAGGGTAAAAGCAGGGATGAAATCTACTTACCTTCCCAACCGGTTCGGTACCACCCACAGACCCTCTTGTGCATGCGCAAACCCTTCTGCGCATGCACAGGGGGTAAAAAATGGGTGGGCGGAGCCTTGTGCCACCTCTGCTACTGGTTCTCTGAACTACTGGCCGCCATCACTACCGGTTCGTCCGAACTGGTCCAAACCGGGAGCATTTCACCCCTGGGTAAAAGTAACCTCTCCTTTATATAGGCAATCAGTTACACGTAGTCAAACATGTTACATATTTGCATCCCATAATATCACACATGTTCATTAAAATGAGGTCTGATATGAGAAAGGGCATAATTGTAAGGGAAAAGGTTGTTTGGAGTTCACAAAAGAGATAAACCAGAACTATCAAACTTTTTCTTATCTGGAGCTGGTTCCTAGCTTGTTTATCAGTTTAGTAGGAACGTTAAAAGCTAATAAACCTGAACATCATTTTAAAAGAGAGAAAATAAATCAAGTTAAAATACAAAGAAACTATGTTAGTTAACAAATTACAAAACCCATGTCATTTGCCCCTCATTATGTTCATGTTAAACCAGATACTTTTGTTTCTGGACCATAACACGTTCTCCATTAGAAGCTATCCCACTTAATCAATACAGGAGTCTGAATTGGCTTGTCCTGCCCTTTCTTTTTCTTTGTGTATGATGTACCGTAACCTGTTAATTATTGTTGCAGGGATAATTCTCCTTCTGGTAGAATTCTCTCCGATCCACAGTTCTCTTCATTATTGACCATTGGCCCTCCTGCAAGGGGATAATGCCAATTATAATCCAATATCCTTTGAGGGAACCAAAGCTAAAACAGATTAATTCTATATCCTAATGCAATAATGGGGAGATTACAATTTCTTACAATTTCATTGAGATTTACCTCCATGCATCAAAAAAATATGCGCAATCCTTTGCTATGGTTATTTATTTAGTTAATTAGTTTGTTAGTCTCTAAAGTTTAATCACATTGTCTATTTTCATTAGATTATTTTGCAGTATTAAATTCCTTTCTCCATCTTCACATAGTTGTAATAAATTCCCTATTTTGCTTCATATTATAAACATGTAAATATGCGTAGATGCATGTGGGGAGAGGTGTTTCTAAAAACTGCCCAGGGCTATAAAAATTTGGGCTATGTCTAGGGAATAGTGATGGAAACCTTGACATTCTCTAAAGCCAGGAAATGCCATGTAACCTGAATAACCTGAGTCTTAAATAAATTATTTGTAGGTTATATTAATAAAATAAGGATAGGATGGAAAAAACAGGAGGGAATATTTCTCTTGCTGGTTTAATCAATTGAAAGATAGCATTAACAGAAAAAAAAAACCCTGGGTGCAATCTTTTTTTATCCTTTACGATCTATTGCTTTTATATTTCCATCCTCCTATTTCAGAAATTATTTTGATCTATCATATTTCACAAATTATCAGGAGGAACTGCTGTAATGATACAGGAAATGTTAACTAACTATAATGAGAAGTATAAGTTGTCTCTCTCCTTCTCTTTCCCCAGTTTCACATTAGAAAGCAAATTTATTACACTGTATCTAGGTCAAGCTTACATATCCCCAAAATCCATTGCTTTTCCTCCCCCCCATTCCAAACAATTTTTAACTCTTGCATATCCAATTTGTACCCCGGATGGTGACAAATATTTATTTGAACATACAGTCTAGAATAATTATCTTGTTCAGGATATCTGGATAGATTAAGGTGTTTTAAACGTTACACTTAGTCCCAACAAAAATGGATGGTTATGGAAATTGCAGTCTGAAATCTAAGGGATACCAGGTAGCCAATCCCAACTCTAATGGATTGGAGACTGTTCTGTAGGAAAGGCCATTATAATAGAAATATAAAAGAGCAGCAAAGAAGTCACCACAGGAAAAGAAAGAGGCAGATTGAACAAGTGAATGTTTATTTATTTATTTATCTATGTATTTATTTATTTATAAAATTTATTGGCCATCCATCTTACCATAGGTTACCATGGGTTACTCTGGGTAACTCTGCTTATAATTACATCTAAATTAAAACATAAAAAATTTAAAATCAAACATTAAAACCAATGACACATGGGGAGGGCAGGGGCAGAGTAGGTGAGAACTGTTATTACTCAATCAACCACCCTCATTGAGCTGTTCCCCTACTGAGGCCCCAAGCTGACTGGGAAAGCCACAAATTTAGGCCCTTATGAAAAAATAGGAGGGTTGCAGCCAATCTCACATCAAGGGACAAGATGTTCCAGAGGGCAGGAGCAACAGCACTGAAGGCCTGGACCCCGCCAGCTGGAATAATTGGGCTGACAGGACCCACAGCATGTCTCCTCTGCCTGGCATGAGCGGTATGGGCCAATCCCAGTGGGATGAGATGGTTACCTCAAGCAACCTGGATCCATGCCATGATGGGCTTTAAAGATGACTGATCGCTAACATGTTGAATTGCACCTGGAAGCAGACTGGTAACCAGTGCAGCTCACAGAGCAGTGGTGTTTCAGGAGCCATTCTTTGCCCTCCCGCCCAAAACTACCTGCACTGCTGCACTCTGTAGCAACTGTAGCTTCTGAATGCTCTTCAAGGTAGCCCCATGTAGAGTGCATTACAATAGTCCAGTTGTGAAATGACTAGGGACTGAACAACTAAGTGCAGGGAATCCTGGTCCAGGTAAGACCAGGTAAAAACACAACCCAACTCAGCTACTGTTCCTTGAACAGGAGTCACAAGTCCAGAAGAACCTCCAAGTTGCACACTGGGTCTTTCTGGACCAGAGCAGAAATTCATTATGTAGTGAAATCTGTTAGTTCCTATCACTTTCTTTCTTTCTTTCTTTCTTTTTTTTTAAAACAAACTTTATTAAACATAAAAAGATAAAATATCAAATCAAATACATACAAAATACATTTCTATTCACCCCATAAAATAGAAAAACAATACAAAATGAAATAAACTATATATATATAGATATATATATTGAAAGTGACTTATTACATCATTTATCTTATTGACGGTGCTTGTTGTTAATTTTATTTTCTTGTTTTCTTGTGGAATTTTACATTTACTACATTTCTTTTGACTTGTCCAATCGTACCATCTATTCCATACAGTATAATATTTCGAGTCTACCTTGTCTTTTAACTCAAATGTTAATTTAGCCATATCTGCACAATTGTAGAAAACTGGCTGGCCCTTTGTAACAAGTGGCATCCAATGGAACCCTTTTGAACATTTGCTTGGCTGGAAATCATGCCTTCAATAAAAAAATATTGATGCCAAAAAAATTACTCCTCCTTGAACTATATGACAAACTTTCTTTCTTCTGGATAAATACAATAGCTGAACAATACTTTCTTTTTTTTTTTTTTTAGTAGACCATATATGAAACTCTCTTAGTCTTCGTTGTGTCTCAGATTTATTAGTTTAAATCTAGAGGACCAACAATCCAAATAAGTTGCCTGCAGAGATAGCATCAGGAGCTGACTATGTTGAAAAAATTATATATATATATATATATATATATATATATATATATATATATATATATATATATATATAGATTATTTTTTTATATATATAAAAATAGACCTTTGGGTATTCAAGCTTCTTTGAATTTGGACCCAGATATCAAATATTGATTATTTTCACAACATGTGTTCCTTTAATTGATTTAATAAAATAGTATGCATCTTCGTGCATACTGAGATTCTCAGTCATCCAGGTCATAATTGTCCCAAAGGTGCTTTTTCAAGCAGCAACTGGACTTCCTTTGTTTTTCCTTGAAGACATTCCACTTCTCATCCAAGGAGCTTCTTCAGTTCTGACTGAATGGTGGAAAATATAAATCCGTCCATTCTCCATTCTTAGACATGCCCTTTTAAGAGTTTGGAATATATATAAAACAAGGTTTTCACTGAAGATGCCTCTTTGTATTGTAAAAATACAAAATCTTTGTATTTCTTTTGTATTGTATTTTATATTGTAAACTAATTTTAAAAAAAGAACTGAAGAAACTTCTTGGATGAAAAGCGACATGTCTTCAAGGAAAAACAAATGAAGTCCAGTTGCCTCTTGAAAAAGCACCTTTGGGATTACATGTCTTTATGATTTTATGCAGCTAACCAACTATGTCATTCCAGGCTGCTTTTGAACAAGTATGGCATGTAGTACTAATTTATTATAAGAAGGTAGATGTGCTCTTTATGTGAAAGTTCTATGGCTCATATAAAATTTGAAGCAATGATGTGAATATCATAATATTTAGGATACATGAAATAAGCAGTAATTTCCATCATGTCAATTGGAGGAAATCAGATACGATCTAGCAGAGATCTAGCAATTTAAGAGGTGCTGAAACATCAGAAGGTGGCAGGTTTTTTTGTAGTTCTCCCTTACTTTTAGTAGCTTTTTAAAATGAAGCCTTCAGGTTTCTCCTTGGTGATCTTTTTAAAGAAGTCTTTGTTGGTGTTAAATTCCTATTAATAGGAAGACTTTTTTTTTGGTTTTTCCATTTTTTATTCAAAAGTACATTTTAAGTAAACACAAACAAAGGCACTAATACATAGAGTATGAGAAAATTGAAGAAATTGTAAGAGGAAGTATATTAAATTTTTTCTCTGCTACTGTCACTCACTTTACATGCTCTAAAAAGAATGACATATAATCTCTGTCTATTAGTTTATCAAAATTATTTTAAAAAGTAGATGACAGTGGTAATGATTATAAAAACAATAGCAACCACATCCAAAATTTTTATATCACTGGGAACAAAAATAGGATTCTATCTTTTTGGAGGGCAAGAGTGAGTTATAAACCAATTAAGCTTGTGCATGCATATGCCTTATGTAAAATTGGATTTTTTTTAAAAAAAATGTTATTAAACAGTTTCTAAAAAACAAACAAACAAACAAACAATGAAATGTGCACAAATCACCAGTCTTTAAGTCAGGAAGCATCTTTAAATCAGAAGTTCTTATTAGCAGCTGTATCAGCTTGAGCATTCTGGACAATGTAGTTTTCCCAAAGACATTTTTTTTTAATGGCAACATCCCCCATGATTCACAGATCTTGCAATTCGATTACTATACGAGCCTCCGACTGAACTGAGGCAGCAGGAAATGAAGTCAACACAGAAGGAGAAGAATTTGTCCCTTCACTACTGCTAACAATTTTTTGGGAAAAAGTTAAAACCTGATTAAAACAAATAATAAATTACCTAATTATAATTGAAAAGACCCAGGTAAAGAAAAAGTCTTAAGGTATTTTACTGCTTGGAAAGTAACTGATGAAAACTTCCCATCTAAACAATGGCTTTGGAAAGTAAGGACATTTTTAAGGACTGGACTTTAAAGGGGTAGACAGGAAAATCCTTTGGATTTTCAATAAATCTTTTGGATCCCTTTGACATTTAGGTGGAACATTACAATTGCTTTACCATCCATCTGGAAGTTATCAATCATCAGCCTAAAATTGATTAGACTATCACAACCTAGTTACATAGTCCAGCTTCACCAAATCAGAACATGGGTTTTGTTTCACTCATTTTTTTTTAAAAAAAGGAAATGAAATGCATTCATATGTAAATGGATGAAGAGAAAATGTTATTTCATTTCTCCAAATACATTCCTTGTTCTCTGCCCCTTCAAATATACATACATATATATATATATATATATATATATATATATATATATATATATATATTTGCAGGAACTCTACTATTACTGTTTAAGTCATAGAAGCAATAAAACTGCTTGCTGCTTATACCAGTAATATTAGCGCAAACCAATAGGTTTCAATTTTCAGATTTAGGATTTCTATTACAAATTATATGTAGGGGTTAAAGTTGACTAGTAATTTGAGGTAAGAAGTGTGATGGGTAATGCTAAAACAGGAGCTGCCAGTGGTCTTTTCATAACAAAATGTGAACATGAAGAATATCTGTGATAATAGATCATTCTTGTGGCATAGTATGTTTTCCAAGTTTTATAAGTAAAGCCAAGGTACAGATGTGCTTGCAAGCTTATAAGACTCTGTTTTCTAGGTTATATACTCCCAGATAAAGTTGTTGTACATATTATTATGTTTAAGATTTAAATTCTGAAAATATAACCCAGTGCCCCCACACAGAAAGGAATGTTTTTCCCATCGGGGACTAGAAGAGAAAGATAATGTGTTGTAGATTATAAATTTCCAAAAGGCTCAGTGTGAGCTTTTTTTTCACTTACTTCTTTTCTCCCCAGAAGACCTCTACATTTCTTTCTGATACAGGCATCTTTTTATGATAAGACAGTATAGGAACCTCAGCTACTACATATGTTAATGTAAGTAATGAATATGTATGATGTTTGGGAAGGGTACTTTTAATTTTCTACCTTCCAGCCTTGGAATCAGAGGTGAATTTTTTTTCAAAAAAGTGCATGCAGGATAGGATTATGATCATGCTTAATGCATGATCATAATCCTCTCTTCTCTTTCTTTGAAAACATAAAGAAACAAATTATCATCAACAACCTATTTTCTAAGTACCAGAGCTCAGGAGACTGGGCTGTGGTGGGCAGTATTAGACTAGACTGAAGTTGCTAGGAACTCCCAGTGGGATAGGCACAAAGGCAGTGAGGTCAAAAGCGAGGAATCTTGTTAAAAACATGCCTTCAGGAGGTGGATCTGAAGGAACTAACTTATTAAGGATCAAAGGAGAAATGTCACCAGAAGACAGAAAGGACGGTATTGAGCATATGGAGAACCCCTCCCTCCAATTCCTTCATCAGCTGCCAGACTTCTGAATCCACAAGGCAAGGGCTTTGGGGATAAAGGGGTCCTGAAGTTATCTGACACTTGGCATCATCCTGGATCCAGATTTGGTGGCTTCCTTCCTTCCAGCTAATACCTAATTGAGAATGACATGGGTAAGTCTGAGAAAGAGCAAATGTACATAGCAAATGTACATAAAGCTGTGGTGGCGCAGTGGTTGGGATGCAGCACTGCATGCTAACTCACTGTTCACTCCAGGAGTTTGATCCTGATCGGCTCAAGGTTGACTCAACCTTCCATCCTTCTGAGATTGGTAAAATGAGGACCAAGAATGTTGGGGCAATATGCTGACTCTGTAAATTGCTTAGAGAAGGCTATAAAGCGCAGTGAAGCGGTATATAAGTCTAAGTGCTATTGCTATTGCAACCAGTACAGTTTTACTGTCCCTTTAAATTCATTGGGTCTTCATGAATTACATCAGAACCTGAAAGCCTCAGGGATTCTGATTTGCATGCTTTCCTAAATAAGTTTTGCGGTTCTTGGCTATCAAGCAGGACATCTTGTATATGTTCTAGGTGCCCCTAACTGGAAAATCTAGAAAGTGAAGGGGACTGCAACAGGGGTGGGTTCTAAATTTTTGTTACTACCAGTTCTGTGGGCATGGCTTATTTTGTGGGCATGGCTTGGAGGTCATGTGACTGGGTGGGTGTGGCTAGCCGGTCATGTGACCAGGTGGCCATGGCTATGTGTATAGGGACTACTCAGAAGGCTGAAAAAAGTCATTTCTGACAGGTCCTCGCACTTTTGACTGGTCCTCACACTTATGACCATCCTCACATTTATGCCCGTGCAGCATTCTTAACAACCATGTCACTCATTTCACAACTGCTTCTTTTCACCATGGTGACAAGACAGGGCAAAAAACGTAAAATGTGAGGACAGTTGTAAGTTCGAGGACTGGTCAAAAGTGTGGGACCAGTTAAAAATAACTTTTTCAGCCCTCTGAGTAGTCCATATGCACAAAAGGACTACCCAGAGGGCTGAAAAAAGTGATTTTTGACCGGTCCTTGCACTTATGACTGGTCATCATTTATGCCCATTGTGGCATTCTTAACAACCATGTCACTCATTTCACAACTACTTCTCTTCACCATGGTGACAAGATAGGGCGAAAAACGTAAAATGTGAGGACAGTCGTAAGTTCGAGGACTGGTCAAAAGTGCAAGGACCAGTCAAAAATAACTTTTTCAGCCCTCTGAGTAATCCATATGCACAAAAGGATACAGCAATAGAGAGGGATGAAGGAAGGAGAAGAGAGGGAAGGAAGAGAAGGGAGGAAGAAAGGGAAGGGAAATTAGAGTAGGAATGAGGGTAAGAGAGGGAGGAAGAGAGGAGGAGAAGAAGAAAGGAAGAGGAAGTAGGGAGGAGAAGAAGGGGGGGAAAGAGAAAGTAAGAAGGAAAGAAAAGAGAGAGGTGGTAGGTTTGAGGAGAAAGATTGCTGTACAATAAAAAAGATGAAAGGGAAGAAAACCAACCCCAAACAAATATAAAGATATATTATGATAAAGAATGAATTGTTAAACTTTAAAGAATAAAAGAGAACAAATATGAATAAATAGCAATAATTAGAAACACACATACAAACATACAATGTATTTTCTTTGAACAGAGTATTTGGCCGGTTCACAAATTTAAACGGTGTTTAGTCATGTCAATTAAATTTACAATTTCTATATTTCCTTTTTGCCATATTTATTCCTCATCTATTTTTTTTATTGAAAAAGTTTTACAAATACAAATTTTCCCCCCTTTTTCCCCCCCACCCTTACCCAACATTGTAAAATACATATATAGAGTACATGCATATAGAAAAAATATATAATTCCCTCCCAATCCCACCCTATCCCTCCCCCTCCACCCTTTTCCCTCCCCCCCTTTGACTTCCATTATATGCAATACTAATATTCCCAAACAATATATACGTTATTCATCCTTCCATATCTTTTTGCTATATTTTTCTATATTTACTAGCATAAACATCAATCCTTCTCAGCTGAAAGCTACATAATATTTTCTAGTCTGATACTTATTCTGTATATACTCAATCCATTTATTCCATTCCTGTATATATTTCTCATGCATCTGATCTTTTAAAAAGGCTGAAATCTTCGCCATTTCTGCAAATCCAGCCATCTTCTGAATCCATTGGTCCACAGTTGGTAAGGTATCACTCTTCCAATATTGGGCAATCAACAACCTAGCTGCTGTCACCATATACAAAATCAGTTTTGTTTCACCCAATGTAAACTCTTTAACTATACCCAATAAGAAAAATTGCGGAGAAAATTGTATTTTTTTCCTTAAAACATTTTGCATAATCCACCAAATTTTTATCCAAAAAGCCCTCACTTTTTTGCAAGTCCACCATATATGATAATATGTAGCATCTAAACACTCACATCTCCAACATTTTGGCTGCACGTTAGGGTACATAGAAGACAATTTCTTGGGGTCTAAATGCCATCTGTAAAACATTTTATAAAAATTTTCTCGTAAATTTTGTGACTGTGTAAACTTAACATTCTGAACCCATATTTTTTCCCATGTTTCCATCATAACTGGTTGAGAGAAATTCTGTGCCCATTTAATCATACAATCTTTAACTAACTCATTTTCTGAATCCCTTTCTAACAAAACATTATAACCTCATCTATTTTTTAAAAAAACCAATATTACCCTTCATCCTCATCTCTAAACTTGATCAAATTCAATTTTTCACTTCTATTCTATATTATACCCCTTCCCATTGTCATCTATTTTTATATCCATCCTCACATTGGTTAATTATGTAATATTACAGTTGTTTAATACAAATTCAACATTTTAATATAAATCAATTAGTTCTATAACTATCTTTTTTTATATTAATCAATATGAACATGAATGTTCCAATTATTTCCATGCAATCCAATTTCTTACAAATCAATTAATTATATTTACCAATAATAATAAACCAAATAATTTCCCCCATATATTCTTCCAAACCACAACTTAACCATTTCTGCTTTCAACAGAATATACAATTAATAGTATCTCAATTATTACAATTCCCTAGTTAAATAGAAATTTTTTTCTTTTGTGTTTTAAAATCTTGAACTCTCCTCTTTTGCTCTAAATTTCCCATTGTTTGCACCTATCTTTTTTGGTGAGGAAAAAGAAAAAGAAATCTCTCTCTGCCTCATTTTGTCACAGTGCAGCAAAGACCCTGCTTTACTTTCAGTTTCGCTTTTTCCCTAGCATAGCTACTTATTTGTTTTCTTTTAACACCGATCAGCTGTAGGGCAGCCCTTTGAAGCCCCGTGGCAAGAGTTTAAACAGTTTTTTTTCCTCTAACCATCAGCTGGGACTCAGGAGGCAGCAAGAGATTGGGAGTGGGGCCAAATAAAGGGTAAGAATAACGTGGGGTGGTGGTGGTGTGGAGGGGCAGGGGGGGGGAGAACCGGTTCAGTGATGTCATATCATCACTGCTACCGGATCGTGGGAACTGGTGCGAACTGGGAGCAACCCACCACTGGACTGCAAGATCTGTGTGCCTCAACACTATAAGTCGATCCTAGAAGTATGTGTAACATACACTTCAAAAAAAATCTTTTCCACATGGACTCAAATAATGAAATTTTGATGCAATACTTCAATAGCCAATATAATAGAGAAAACAGGGGAAAAAACAGGAGTATTCAGAAGAATATTCAGAAGAAAAAACCTAATATAATCTAATGTTTAAACAATATTTAAAAGAGGTTGTCTCTTTCTTATTTTGAAAGGTAAGCAATAACGCCTTGCCTTTTTTCTCCTTTCTTATGCATCAATTGACTTAGAAGGACTTAGAGATCAAAGGAGACATCCTCAGCCTCTCAGCCTGAAGGATATAAGCCAGAGAAAAATGGCTGATCTCATCTCTCAATTATCTTCTTTGAACACCCTGAGAAGGGTTGGTACCTAGAGGCAGCATAGCAGGTTGGTGAAAGGAAGATCATTCACTTCAACATCTCATTCACTCTCTATATTGTTCTTTTGAAGGAGGTCTGTGTGAAAATTGGCTCTATTTAGACTAATCTTCCAGTCCACTTCAGGGAAAAAGAACAAATGAGTAGGGGGAAATGTTGCCTTTTTCTCCAATAAGCAACACTTTTTTTTTCCTTCTAGTTCAACCTTGCTAATTTTGCCAGCCACAAAGAAATGGCACTGCTCAGAAAAATAGTAACTACACAATTTTATGGGCAGTCATCTGATTGAGTTGTCTAGTTAGAAATGGGGGAGCTGAGAACCAGAGTTTCTCAGGGCAGAGAGGCCAGTTGCCAAGTGCAGGAAATCAGGAGTCTAGGCAGTTGAAATGAATATAGATTTATTATATGCTAATACTCTCTACAAGAATCTGAAATACTAATGGTCAAAGCAAATTGGAAGATAAGAATCAATGGAATTCAAGGTGGGCTGGTCTTAGATCTCTAGTGGGTACGAAAAGACTCGAGACTCATGATGTATTTAACCCTTCCCTCGGGCTTAGCCTGGTAATCTTCTACACCAGTTTTTCAGGACAAAGAAAGCTGTCACTCAACTTTAAGAAAAATGTCCATTAAACTTTGGCATGATTGGGGAAAAACAAATGCTACTGGAATTAAGATACATTTGATAAAAAAGATTGTACCTCATTGAAAAAGGGGAATAAGGATCCTTCCAATATGCAATTCAGATTCTTCTCTGGCAGGTATCTTATCTCAGACAAGCCATCTCATACTTCAGAGTTCCAAGTCTAAGTGTAGCCAAACCATGCCAAGTCTAGGGTCAAGGAATGTCTGCCAAGTTCTTGCCAGTAAAGTTAGGAGAGTGCAGGAAGTGACTGCAGACACAGTGTGAACCTTTCTGCTTCTTTTTCACAGTTACTATAATAGCTAGAACTTTGGGCACACATATACCATGTTCAGATGATTCAAACAAAACTTCAGCAGCGATATCTAACAAGTTTCTGAAGAAAAAATTGCTATGAATTTCTGTCTGGAATCATCTCTTCCCACCTCACCATTGACCTGAAAGACCCAATAAAATTTTGGATATATTGACCTGTTTTATAAACCATCATACTGTGCAAGGTGAAAGTCTTTGAAAAAACACTATATAGCAACTTCAGAGTTGTTTAAGCATGAGTGGTAATTGCCACTCTTGCTTAAATGCTTAAATGTTGATGATGGTTAAATGTTAATTCCTGTTGCTATTGGTTTGTAGTTGTCATGGTAAAATGTACTGGTGGATATTGTTTCACTCCCGTGTTGAATGCTGCTGCTGATCTAATCTTAGTATTTATCTACATGAAGTAGATATGTTTAGTACATGTTAATATTTTGATAAATATTTATTTGTTAAATATTTAGGCTATCTAGAAACTATGGAGGATTATAATGAGGGCTAGATCTGTGGCCACACCATCTGAAAGGATTTTATGCTCTGTACTCTAGATTCAGCATTGCCTACCCAACAGATGAAGTCCTAATCTCCCCACCCTCACTGGTTTTATCTCCATTTTCTTGCTCTTTTCCTCAGGAAGGGAGAGAAACTTAAATTTCCAACAAATTTAAATTTGTTGGAAACTTAAAGGCATTCATACCCAGGGCTCTCTCACTTCTGGCAGCTTCATTAAGTTATTTCTTCTATATTTGCATTTATTGTTATTTGAATAATACATTCAAGATTAGATATCATTTTAAGTGTATTAAAGAAATAACTGAGACACTGTTACAAAGACAAATCTCATCAGTGAAATTAAAGATGTCAGGCAAAGGGAGCTGCATTGCAAAGTTATCAGCAATACAAGATTTGTTATGTGCACACTGATAACCTTCTATACTGGAAAGATTGAAAGAGGGATATTTCAGGATAATCTTGAAGAAAATTTTAATGTTTACATTAACTCATTTTAAGTCAATGTGGACTGAGATAAAATCAGAGTGCTATGCTGAATGGAAGCAATTAAAATCTAGTAAAAATGTTTGAGGCAAAGTTCTAAACATTCAATTGTTCCATAATTGTTGTCTACAATTTTTAATTCCAATATTATCCCTGTTGCTTCTCCTGGGCTTTAAAAGCCAATTTTTTTAAAAAAATTTTTTTGATTTATATGCCGCCCTTCTCCGGAGACTCTGGGCGGCTTACAATTGCTTTAAGCAATAGCCTTCATACTTTTGTATATTTTATACAAAGTCAGCTTATTGCCCCCACAAACTGGGTCCTCAATTTACCTACTTTAGAAAGGATGGAAGGCTGAGTCAACCTTGAGCCTGGTGAGATTCGAACCTGCAATAATTGCAGGCAGCTGGTATTAATAACAGGGTGCTTTAAACCACTGTACTACCAAGGCTCAAAACTAACATGTGCTATTAAATGTACAGTATTGCACTGACTATTTGTAGTTTTTAAAAATCCAGTCAAATATTAAAATAAAGCAACAAAAATTGTCACACAAATGATGCACATTTTTGTCATAATCTTACTGGTGTTGAGGGAAGTGACATTCAATGTTTAGTACAAAGATCTGAAAGAGATTTCATTTAGTTTCTTATTAATTTTTATTTCATGTAGAACAATGTTGTCTTTCCTGTGATTGCTCTCTACCATTTGCCTTTAATGCAAAGGTAGTAACAGAAACATACTTGATAAACAGGTTTATGCATCCACAAATAACACATCATCATCTTAATATATTTGGTTACATTAATATGAATGTAATCACATCATTCTACATGAACTAATGCAGTATCTCACGTATATCTAAAGCCAACCATCACTTGGATTCCTCTTTCTGTGAAAATGTATCCAAAGAAATGCATTCTTGTACATTTTTTAATGAAGTACAAAGTGATGCAAAACTGGGAGAGAAGAGACTTTTGACTCTATCTAGTAAAAGTGATATGGATCAGAAATAGCCTGAATCTCAAGTGTTGTGTCTCCTGCAAATTTCTAATGCTTACCGATTTCCTCTCTAGAGGAGCTATATTTTTATTTATTTTCAAGGTTGTTCTTTTTGTATCATTAAAACTTAGTGATCACATATGCAGCAGTTGTTCTTTGGAAAGATGTCCTATTTAAAAGTCTATCTCACATTCTTATTACCTGTGACAGAGGAAACAAAAATATATTGCTCCTTGGTTTCTTAGGTAGCAGAGTAGAAGCAGTATCCACTAAGGAAAACATCAGGAGAAAATAATAATACATAGACCATGCATTAATGAGGTATTTTATATGCTCCAGAGAAGCAAAATGTCTCGCTCATTGTCCTTTTCATAATACCCATTGGTCCTGTGCAATATAAGTATCATTATTTGGGGTTATAAAGGCTGTCTAGGTTAGCTTCGTATCCTGAATGCCAAAAGATGATTATAGAGTAGCATTATTAATAAGAATATTTGGTAATAAATGCCTTTCTCTCCAACAAGAATAAGGCTGAGGATGGGGGCAAATTTGATGCGATCTAATTGTCTAGATGCTTCCTCTGAGATAGGCACATTATTATACAGTGGGTTATAATTTAGACAATTCTTTATATATTGGAAATTTCAATTTCAGCTGGATTCATGTAGCTCTCCTCATTCAGTCAAGTTAAGGCTGAATATGGTTAATTTGCTTGCCCTGAATATTTGATTTTTATTTCATTCTTCTAGGGACTGAATTTTGATGAGATGCTTGTCATGCCTGGTTATTTATTTATTTATTCACTTACTTATTTTACTATTGTGCTTTTCACTACTTTTGATGGCTTCTTCAGCCAAAAAGCACCCTGCGAATAGTTTTGTTTAATATTTATCATTTGATTAAGGTGAGTTAAAATGTACAGCAGAGACTACTGTGGGTCTTGGAGCAGATTCTTGCCCCAGACATATGGACCTTTGATTGAAAAACTGCTGAGTCTTATCTTGAAAAATCAGGCTTCTGAATCATATGGAAAAGCCAGAGCATACACAATGATAGCTTATATGTACATGTCCTCCCTTTAATTGAGGAAAAGTGAGGGAGAGAGAAAGAAAACCAATGAATATAACAGGGAGGGGTTCTACTTACCTTTACCAGTTCACAATGGGAGCGTGCGTGCGCATGCGCAGAAGCTTCTTCGCATGCGCAGATCACCTGTGATGATGTCATAGCAGGTGGGCGGAGCATCCGATTGGTTTTACTACCGGTTCTATAGAACCGAACCAAACCACTGGAATATAAAATGCGCAAAAACAAATGTGAAATCTATGTAGCCTCTTTTCTGAAATGTCACAGATGTACTTTACTTAAATGTGTAGTTTTCCATGATGATGACAGTGATGATGGTGATGGCAGCAATAATGATAATTCCATAAGGTAATCATTAAAGATATAATAATAAGAAAAACAAAAGCAAAGCTCTTTGTTTACTTCAGCCAGTGAACAATTCCAAATTACCCAAACCCCTTCTCCATGATTTGCTCACCTTCTTTATTGGCATCGATTTTCTATTCTGTCATGTTGTAAACATATTTTCAGTGCCAATTTGAGGCAATATACAATTTTATTAATTTGCCTCAGACAATCCTCTATATTCAGTGGGGCTTCTGCAGATTCAATAAAACCCAGGTTAAATGGTGTTCAGAACAGGTGGATTTCAAATTCCTAATTTTCTTAATAACGATTATCTGGGCATTGCGGGGGATTACGTTTCAAAGAGTATTTAAGAAACAGAACAGTTTCTTCTCTTACCAAGTCTTTCTCACTTCTTTTTCCTTTATTTATCCCTATCCCAGACATGGAATAAAATAAAATCTCTGTGGCAAGGGAAAAGTGGCTACTATGGTAGGAGTAGACACTGGCTGGGAATAGGAATAGGTAATTCCCTTACAACCCCATGCCATACAAATAATTACCAGTATTTTATCTACTGGATTTCATTTAATTTGAGCCAGTAAATTGGCTTTAGAAATCCTTTCAAAGGAAAAGATGTGCACAGCATGATGTCACTGTACTTCTTTAGTTACAGGAGGTTGAGGGGTATATATGTATGAATACTCTAATTTTCATTGTGCAATTATCTCTCCAATCGTCTGCAGCTTCTTTTCCTTCTCAAAAATTATATCCAAGGAAAGAGATCATGTAAGAGAATCTTACTGTCACAGTTAAGGGGTAACCCATCCCTTGAGAAATTCAGTTTGTCCTTCTAAGAAAATCATCCATTCGATTTTTCTGCCTACAGATCTGGTGAAGAATTTTGAAAGACCTTTTGGGTCCCACTCTATTTATACATTCTGTTGGGCGACAGAGGTTTTATTTGCCATTACAAAAGTGATCTCGCACTTTTCCATTTTGATTATAGGAATCAAGCTAGCATTAATTAGAAAATTGTAATTTCCTACAACAGTGCAAATCTTAACTTGTATTTGAAATGGTTGTGCAGAACAACATTGTCCCCTGTTTTCTTAGACTGAAGTGAAATAACCATGTTGTTCTATATTGATCTCCTTTGCAACTCTCTCTCTTCTTTGGTGAGTGCTGCAGGTGAAGACTAACAGTGGTCTTCTCCCACAGTAGACATGGTAAAAGCAAGAATGTTTGCAAAGATAGAAGGGCATGATGAGTGATATTGGTATAAACAGAATTTATCTATACTTCCTATAGTGAGCCGTGGTGGCACAGTGGTTAGAATGAAGTATCACTGGCTAATTCTGCTGACTGCCAGCAGTTCGATTCTCACTGGCTCAAGGTTGATTCATCCTTCCATCCTTCCAAGGTTGGTAAAATGAGCAGCCAGATTGTTGGGGGCAATATGCTGACTTTGTAAACCACTTAGAGAGGGCTGTAAAGTACTATGAAGCAGTATATAAGTCTAAGTGCTATTGTTATTGCTATTGCCTTTTTTTTTACCTCATGCCTTTAATTTCTTTGACTGTGAAGAACTTAGAACTAACACTGAGAAAGGTATGAAATAGCCATTAAGGGAGGGGGGAGGGGAGATGGGTGTTCTTTTTATATTTATATTTTGTTTCTTTTTATCTTTTTTATTTTTTCTCTTCTGATTTGCATGATGTCATATGGTTCTGTTTAAAACTTTTAATGAAATTGTTTTTTAAAAAAAGAATGGCAACTTTGAAGAACTACTCTGAGTTGGTAGAATGCATGTATGAAAGGACATTCTAGTTCAAAAATTGAATTGTGGAAATTGTAAACCAGTTTTGGTTTCTATATACCATGAGTTTCTGGATAAAAACAAAAAAAGGACAAGTAGCATTAGAGGTTCCATAAATACCTTCCGTAAAACCATCAGGATGATAATATTATGCTACACATTTTACAAATTTATGATTATATATTAACTTTCAAGACAGCCTGCATAAAATATAATGGTGAAGGTTGTGGTGGTAATGGAGGAAGAGTTCTCATGGGACAGAGATATGTGAAGAGAATTCTGCTTTAACAAATTTAAAAATGAGATTTCAGATTAAAATGAATTTTGTGACTAAACAAAGTGATTAATAACTTTCCAATCAGCTCTATTGATTGGATTATGCACTGTTAACAAAAAAAAATCTAATATAATATATAGTGAGGTTAACTGAAACACTCTTAACACTAAAATGTAAACTAATAATATTTCAAAGATCAAGGTTTCAAGTGAAATCTTCAAGTCATCATTGGCACCTGATGACCATGTAAATTTTTTGGCAGCTATATTACAGTAGTTTGCGATTGCTTGTGTTTTTCACCTTCCAGATGAGCCTGCAATTCTGGGAAGGTCTCCTATTTAAATACTAGCCAAGCCTAATCCCATTTTTTTCTTTCTTTTTAAGCTCAGACAAGTTGGCCACATGCAAGCATCTGCTTAACCATAATCTTCTACAATTATTCTTTTGGATGTGAATTATATGTTGCTCCTGGAACTTAGTCAAAGTATACTCCTGCTCATTAATACACTATTCTAACCTCTCTCAATATTCAGATTTATATTACAACAGTTAGTGTCAATATATTTCTTAGTTGATGGACTTAATTTCTGATTAATAGAACATTCTTAAAGGATGCTTAGATTGCTGCAAATGTTGCAAGAAAATTCTGGGCAACCGAGTCTGTGTGGCTCAATCATGACAGCATTCAGTTGAATTCTCAAATGAACAGCAGGAAATTAGACTTAATTCACAGCTTATTGTCCTAAATAAGAATTCCATGAATAGGAGCTTCCACTGGCCATTCGTTCTGACAGCCACTGCTGACACTTGTGGCTGAAGAATTTCATTCCAGTCCTGTTTGTAAAACGAGGCAGCTGCTGCTGCTGCATTTTCAGATCTGTTTTTTTCTGAACAGAAATGTAAAAGAAAAGTAATGTCCCTCCCAATCATTGTTTTTTTTAAAGAGTGGCTACTTTCTGCCAGCTTTTCTTCTCCAAATTCAGAAATATGTGGCCAAAGCTGATGATAGCAAAGAAAACAAAACAGCCAGGGTAGTATGTTGCTGGGACAGAGATTCAAAAAAAAAAAAAAAAGGTGGGGGAAAGCATGAGTAATGTGCACTTCAGCTTGTGGATCAATAATACATATCAGTGTTATGGTAGGGGAAAAATAGGACAAACATCATCTGAATTGCATACATCAAGAATAATACCCCAGACGGAATTAAAGAGTTAGGTTTGGCATATTTTTTTCTTTTTGCTGCCATCTAATGGTAATTTGGATTTTTGCAGCTCAAACTTTTGCAAAAGTTCTACCAAAAGAACCATAATATATAGGATTTACAATATGCAATAATGTCAGCTAGAAAACATATGTAAGTGGCAGGGAGTGATGCAGAGATGCACTAAAAAAATTCAGCAGCAGATCTTGAAGGCAAGTATTTCAAGTAAGGGCAGTATGTATGAAGACAGAAACCTTGGCTAAGTGAAAGCGGGGGATGGGAGGGTATCCTCACATGACATTATTTTGAAGCAGTTGTAGCAGAAACATCCAAGACCCCCAAAATCATCTGAGGACCTGTTGCTTAATTTTAGCTCCACATGTGCAGTCCACCTGAGGTCAAACTGTGACACAATTAATGGATAGCATTATAGACTGTATACTAGGTTGGACAGATCAATGCATTGAAGAAATATGAGATAATTGCTTCTATGAGATCATTGCTTCAGTTAATACTATAATACAACACCTTCACAAGCTGGACGGATGGAGGGAGGGAGGGAGGGAGGGATATGTTGCTAGACTGCAATGTTTACTTAGATTGCTAATATTTCAGTCCAGGGGTGAGTTCTACTTATCTTTACTGCCGGTTCGCAACAGGAGCACATCCGCAGATCATCAATTATGATGTCCGGGCAGGTGGGAACTACCCGGTTCTATAGAACCGGACAGAACTGGGAGCAACCCACCACTGTTTCAGTCACAATATAAAGCAAGGTGGACAAGGTAGCAAGAAATCCACAACATTTTTCAACTATAAAAAAAATCTGTATCTCCTTACACTATCTCCTTAAACAAACTAAATAGAAGTATTCAAACAAAGGGATGCATTTCAGAACAGCTAGAACAGCCTCAAAAATTCAAAGTGGGGGAGCCGACAATCAGTCCCCTTGTTTGAACAATGATCCAGAACACTTTGTAAAAAAAATAAATAATAACCCCAAACCCTTTGATAAAAAAAGAAAACTATGCCATTCTTATTTTCTGTGAAATGTTAAGCCCATCACCCCTTGAAACATTTATGCTAGGATATCAACTAATAACTCAGAAATTCATATTCTCACAAAATTTACACATCCACTTATGAAGATAAATGTTACGTGCATTTAGGGATACTTGAGGGCTTCAATCTCTATAACTTTCCTTATGAACAGATCTGATTCTTACCTCTCAGAATAATGTGAAGATCACTTATGGAATGTTTTAATACAGTTCCCTGAATAGGTTTAAAAATGGATAGTTAGAACTTCATGCAAAGTAAAAAAAAAAAAGCAAATTAATACAGAAATAGGATAGAATAAATTTATATGGAGATAAGTCTGGATACATAGTTCAGAAATAGATTGGCTGCAGGAAATCTATAAAATCAAGATATTTTTTTCCAATGGTGCATTGATATGGGTGCTTGCTTTGTTTCCAATGATCATTTTGACTATTTTCATATATGGTGTGGCTAATGTTTTTTATGAGTTGGGATTGTTGTTTGTGACCTTGGGCATTATGGTTGTGGTTTGTTAAATTCTATTGTATCCTTGTACATTGGCCAGAATATATTGTGGCCATTGAGGTGACCACAACAGTGCAAAGATCAAAAGCAACAAACAAAATGATTTTTAGTGTATTATCTGAATATGGGAATAGTCACTCAGTCTTCACTAATATCTAAAGGAACCCTATCCTGCCTACATCATTTGCATGTTTAGTAAAATAACAATCTTTTTCTCAAATGAAAGTTGTAGCACTTTTTGATACATAAATTACATGCACATACATAAAGCAATCATCTTTGCATCCTTACAGAACAGAAATAAACATAGTTATATAAAATAGTCTTTTGATTGATTAGTGCATTATGGTTTGGAATCTTCTACTTTCCTAGAAGACTTTGAGCAACCCTGATTCCAGGTTTCTCTTTACTTTTCTTTGGGGGTGGAAGGTTGATTTCATTTTATGATTATTGATGATTCTACTTTGTTGTCTAAAATACAAAGTTATTATAGAACTCATTGTATTTTAAACAATATAAGATTGAAGTCAGACCACCCTTTTCTGCCTCCTCCTCCTCCTCCCCCTCCTCCTCCCTTATTTTCCTGCAAGAACAGGGTCTACTGTTTGAATAAAAAAAACATGTAGCAACTGCAAGTGTGCATTAATTGTGTCCTCCTAGCTTTGGTCTTCTATATAGACATTTGTCATTGATCTTAAAGTGATAGACAGTGTACTCAATGGTGTGGGATGCTACTCAAAAATTGATGCCATTCCACTATGGGCATTTTCCCTCATTTTCCTTGCTGATGTGGTCTAGAAGAAAAACACCTAATGACCAAAACAGCATGCACATGTCTATATCTCTATAGGGCATTCAGCAATTTTAGTTGTTGTGCAGCATTCAGAACCACACAATGCAACAGGGTGGACCATCATTTTATACACTTTCGATTTTAGGTGCATTGGCATTACCCTATCACAGGCTTTTCCACTGAACTCTTTCCATTGCATTGACTCTTGCAAGCACTATCTCATTATTGCTGCCATCGCTTTGCAGATGGGATCCTAAGTCTATCCTCACTAGATCTTCACCACTGAGTTGGATGGTGGAGGTGCTCAAGATACTCTGTCCTCTTGATATTGAGGCCCAAACCAAACTGACTAATATGGGAAGAATGTCTGATATTCTTAAATCAGCTTTGAGTTAAAGTCTCATATTAGAATATGGGAGAAAACTAAATATAGTTTTATATCGTGTTTTCATTATATTCTAACAAGACATGGACATGGCGACAATCTAGAAGATAATATTAAATCAGCAAAGCCCTGTAAGTTAATTAAGAATGATGAATCTAGGAAGTTACTGAAGAATAATGAAGAATTACTGTTGTTTGGCTGCATAAGAAAATGATAGACAATAAGCCATTGAGAGGAAAAAAGCAAACTCACTGCTGATATTTTAATACTAGCAATGTATTTGGTGAATATGTGCTAATATGTTTGTTTGTAGAGTTTGAGTATTAAATCTTTTTCATGCTTTAGATAATTAGATAAATGCAAATATGAGGTTCATTACCAAGTCCCTGATGAATTCAGATAATGAAAGAAAAATGCTGAGGATATATATATATATCAAAGGACAAAATATAATAGGAGTTATTTGGAGTACAGGACAAGCAAAGCGAAGAAACTGGGTTCTTCTATCTAAATAGCCATTGTAATTGATTAATTGACTAAATATTACAGATTATATGATTAATCTGTAATTTCTTGAGCCTTTTATTTCAAGTAGTACAAAGCAGAGCATACAATTAGAAACAGACCACAGAGTGTTGAAAAACAGAGTGTACAAAAATTGAATTCAGTGCATCTTACTAATGATTTAAGAAACTGCATAAGTAAATGTTTCCCTTCCTTTGTCCAAAGCAAAGCACTTCAATGTCTTTGAGTGTCCAGACAGCACATAGGCAGACAATTACATCTCTCTATAACTTTAAACTGCTCCTCTATCACATTTGTCCAGCATATATTGGTAAACTCAAATTTTCAATTACCTTAAGTACCTCTTTTTAAATTAAATTTTAATAGCTTTTATTAGCTCACTCAGAAGATCATTTTTCTCTGATGTATGACACGAAAAGTGCTTTCTCTTTTCCCCCAATGTGCGTTGTAAATGGCTGGTGATGGAGAAGTCAGTTTTCTTTCAGTGTCAGCACTGTTAAGTGAGCCTTTGCCTGTGTAGAAACGCTTGACGAATCCAATCTTGAAGAATTCCCACGTGAAACAACTGGCTGAACCTTTTGCATTAATGAGCAGGTATTCACAGGACTCTTTTTTCTTTTTTCATCCTGAAGGTTATGTTGCAGAAAATATAAATTCAAGATAACGTTCATCTTTTAAAATATGCAAATTGCTATAGAAACAAAACACGGCCCCTTTCTCTCTCAACTGAACTTTACGTTTCTATAAAGAGGAATCAATGATGGATTAATAAAAAACAAAGATCCTTTTTTTTTTTTTGAGGAGTTCTAATGTTTACAGTTCTAATTTCTGGGTGACCTGAAGGCTTCCTAATTGTTTTAAAACCACTGGAGTTTAAAACCACCACCACGACTCAGCAGAGGATCTGGCAGAAGGAAACTCATACTACATGACATCGGTTATTGTGAGGTCAAAAAGGGTGGGAGCATATGGATCCAATTAGGGGCCTGAGTGGCACAATAGACTAAGGCACTGATTAACATTCAGCTGCCTGCAATTACTGCAAGTTCTAATCTCACCAGGCTCAAGGTTGACTCAGCCTTCCATCCTTTCTAAGATAGGTAAAATGAGGACCCAGATTGTGGGGCAATAAACTGACTTTGTATAAAATATACAAAAGTATGAAGGCTATTTATTAACGCATTGTAAGCCACCCTGAATCTCCGGAGAAGGGCGGCATATAAATCATTTTTTAAAAAAAATATATGTGGAATATTATTTTGAACATCTCTCTTTCTAGCTTCCCATATCCAATGTTAGGATACCTGGGGCAGGTACTTCAAATTGTTGGGATTAGATCAACTGGGATGTTTCAAGTATTTCTGAAAAAAGTACTTGCCAGGACAAATGAATGGGCATACAAAGGGCTTAACTTCAAGTATTATTCACTTCTAACTTTCTCTACAATCAGGACCACCCTAAGACAGGTGAAGAGCTATTCAGCATCTTCTTCTCATCCATATGCTAAACTGACTATATTGGCCAATGGCCAATGTCCCATGTTGAGTTGAACTGGCGATAGAAGAGAATATTGAACTGGCAATGTTCAATTGTCTATGAATTTTTCATAATGAAATGCTTTTCATTTTGTAAGTCACCCAGAATTGCTTCAATGGCAAGATGGGCAGCATATAAATTTATATGATAAATAAATAATTAATAAACATCTGGGGCAGCAAGGTGTGCTTAATAAACCAATGGTACGAACTTATCTCCTTGATTTAACATATTACTACTTCTTTCTAGCATTTTACACCTGAAATTCTCACCCCTTAACAATGTGGCCACCCGGGCTTCCAGTGGGACAGCGACATCGCCAGACGCTTCTTTTTGAAGCGCCAGCCCAGGGCTCCGTAGAACCGCAAAGAACAGCGACTATCAGCTGTCTTGCGGTTTGAAAACTTTCCCCCTGGTATGAGGGGGGAAAGTGAGTAGACGGGTGGGGTAGAGCTCCCTGAAAGTGCCGGATTTCACACATAATCTGGCGCTTGAAGATGAGAGCTCCCCGTTAAGCCTGTCAGTACTCCGGACCCTGGATGCCTCTGCTTTGCAGAGCTAGATGTCGTTAACCATTCCAGCACCAACTTTAAACAGATATTTTTTGAATCGAGCTGGCGGAGCACAAGCAGTATGAATTAAACAGCAAGTATTTTTTTTTCCTTTTAACTCCAAAGATTTACTTTCTTTAAAAGATTCTTCCTAAGCTGAAAGTGAAAGCAAGATGGCGTTTGAGTTTTAACGGGGCGTGAAGAAGTGAAAGTTAAAAGTAATTATTGACAAGCCCCTGTTTGAAACGTAAAACTCCTTTTTGAAAAGTGGATGTAATAAGAAAGGAATAATAATAATTGAAGCAGCAATACAAATTACAAATTGTAAAGGATTCCCTTTTTTTTTCTTCTTGAAACTCTTTTTTTCTTTTCTCTTCCCCCCTTTTTTTTCTGTCCTTCTGGAAGGGAAGGAAGAAGGGGGGCAAGATGGCTGGGCTTTTTGAAAGCAAAGGAGGGTTATTTAACCCTCAATGGTCTGAATTTGAGGAAGCTTTGAGTTCAATTACCTCTGCTTTATTGAAAAGAATTGATACTATATTTCAAGTTTCTCAAGCTGGAAATAATGAAATACATGGAAATACTGAGTTGCAATCTAGCAGTGGGGGATTGAATGAAGAGTTGGAAGATGCAAAAAAACAACAACAGATTATAGCAGATTTTACTGAGGAGAGAAAGATGAATGTTGTGCAAAATAAGGAGCAAGAAGTGTTGCAAGCTGATGAAATTTTGGTTTCATGAATTTTTTTTTATAAAACTCAATCTGCACTTAAAGAGTTGTTTCCAGAAGAAGCTACATTTCTGCAAAAATTTTATAATATGCAATCCCAAAAACCGCAAAATTTTACTGGAGCTAAAAAAGGCAGAGGGATCAAAGTTAAGAAGAAAGTTCGTAAAAAGGAAAAGAAGAAAGACTGGAGAAATGGAAAATAACCCTGCTTGATGAGATGATGGTCCTTAAAAAGTACTGTTTAACTGTTTAAAGATTTTGAATTTTTTGGAAAAAAAAAAACAGACAGCAGTTTAATGCCAGTTAACTAAGCGATGAGCGACGATGAGGAGGCAACTTACAGCTGTATTGGAATATTTGAGAAGAATAAACAGATCACAGCAATGCTGGTGTATTGGGTTGTGAAATATGCCCTGACTTGAATGATTTGGATTATTTTATTAAGGACTGCAACAAATTTGGACTTAATTGCAATCGCAGAAGTTCTACTGAATATAGCAAATTGAAGTTTCCTGCTTGATGGTAATGAATACAAGGCAAAAGGACTATGGACCTAGGGCAATTGCAGTTGATCTGGTGGTTTCCCTAATATGTCTGACGAATTTATTAATCTAATTTTTGACTGGATTTGATGGATATCATTTCAAATATATTTACAATTACAAAGTCACTCGGGGGGCTTTTTTTTATATACAGAAGCAATTTTTATTTAGGGGGGTAGACGTAAATGAAGATATCTTATATGCTGTTGGAAGATGTGAAGACAAGAAGATTAGCAATTGGTTCAATCTAGTATGAAGAATTTAAAGGATTGATAAAGTTCTTAAATGATGTTCTTAGTTGATTTGTTAATATGTATTGATATAAGAGGTTTGATTATTAATTAAAAAATTATTGTTAATATTATTTCTTATTAAGTGTTTTGATTATAATTGGACCTTGATGGTTTAAAAGTGAAGGACGGAAGAGTTTATATAGTATTTTTTTTAAAAAATCGGAGGTTTTTTGAGTGAGGGTTTCCTTTTTTGTTGTTGTTGTTGTTGTTGTTGTTGTTTTGTTTTAAATGAAAGAAGTTATAAAATATTTTGTTAAATTGTATAGACCTAATAATTTGTTAAGTAACAATTAGCCAAATTGAGTAATGATAGGTTTGATTAGATAATACTTAATTGTTTTAATTGCTGTAATTATAAATGGAGATAATTTTGTTGAATTAGATGGAATAAGGAGAAAAAAAGACTTGCTTTCCTTTTATCTATTTGTTTAATGATCATGATTATAATAAGTGTGAAATGGAGTTTAATTTAGAGAATTTAAGCTGTATTTTATTTTGTACTTGCTCTGGGAAGTCGGGGGAGGTGGTTGGGGAGGGGGGGAGAAAATGTATGTAAAATTTTTAAAACTTTTTCAATAAAAAAAAAAAACAATGTGGCCACCCCAGTTTGAATGTAGATTCAACTATTAAATGATTAATAATAATGCTAAGAAGCTAATAATAAACATGTTAACTGTAATGTGTGAGGATTCATTAAAAAGGTCAGGGTACAAAGAATAAATTCAGAAAAAAAGGTATTCAACTATTCTTAATAGACAGATTTAGATAAAGGGATGGAATAATATTATATTACTGACCTATATTTCACTGCCCCCACCACTGCCACCCACTGGCTCTCCATGGGGGGTTTGCAAGCTCTCAAGAGGGGGAAGCACCGGTGCCCGAGATTTATTGGATACATCATATTGCCACAACAGGTGAAAACTGACTCTGAAAGTTCCTGTGGTTTTCACTTAATTAAAAACTGAAAGTTCTCCCTTCCCCCAAGTCATCCATCACGTTGTCCAATAGACAACTGCTGGCCAGTTGTTTGGTTACTCCACTCCTCCTCTCTCCAGCACCTGTTTGAATGTCCTTGGTTCCCACAGGAAAACTTTTTGTTTTGATTACAAACCCCAGTTTTCTATTCCCCTCCCCTCCCCCCATCCCTGTCTCTTCTTCTGCCTTGTGTCAACCCTGAAACCTCCAAGATGGCCTCAGCCAGGTTCACTTCAGAGTTGACAGCAGGTTTGAAAGCAATAGCATTCTCCCACTTGGCCTACAATGCTACTGCCATATGTCCCAGAGCAATAAATCTCAAGTTCAATATAGAAGCTGAGATATTCCACAAGAACTCTACTGCCTAGATGGGGAAACATCCTTCAAGAACATTTAGGAAAAGAGAAAGCAAGAGCAGGCTACTTCAGGTCCTTTTGAAAGTAAACATACCTATTAAAACTTACAGCTGCTGCATTCTATACATGTAACAAAGAATGTGGCAGCTAATCTCCTGGATTGTGTACCAGCTTGTGGCTGAAGGTGGACAAAGGCTTATATTATACTACATTTGTTAATCTGCTTATTGATACAAACTCTTTGTAAATGGCCATGGATAAAAATTCAATTAACACAGCCTGAACTTTTTCTTTTCATTCTACTTCCCTCTGATTTACAGTTGTTCTCCTCACAACAGTGAAAATATGTATATGTATATTAAAAGATAACTCTCTATGAATCTTACATATTTCATACTATAATGATGGATATACATGGGAAATGTGTGTGTTATATTGGTATTATATGAATGCAGAAATTCCATTGTAATGAAGGAGTTCTTAAACTAGGGGTTATGATCTCAGTGGGAATCACAACCACTTAGAGAGGATAGTCATTTTTTTAAAAAATGCTTCAGGCACAATAGTCAGGCTCAGACTTTTGAATACTGTATCACTAAGCTAAAGAATCTATCTGCCATTTGCTGCTTTTCCCAACAGAGGAACCAGGCTTTTATAAATGACCAATAACATTGCATTTTTTAAAAAGATTATAACTTATCTTCTAGAACTTTATTTTGCTTAACTTCTTTTGGGAATATTTTTGGGGGTCTCTAACATAACAAATGTTTAATGTTTTTTACATTATTTCACATTTCTAGCCTTTCAAATAGAAATGCTTTGATTGGATGGTAAGATGACCAACATTTTGGCAGAATCAGTAAATGAACATAACATCCTGTTTGGGTGATTTGTGTGAATCAATGTTCTCTATGGTTTCTGCTATAAAAAGCAATATCAATAAAAAAAGATCAAGAGGTTTAGAGGGAATAGAGAATGACCTTGAAGAACAGAAGGCAGATCGGCCACTAAGGCAACAGTCAGATAAGCAGGGCATGAGCTAGGGTTAAGAAACTAATCTGAGGGGAAAAAATCTGAGACAAGCCCCTCCTTAGTTCATACAATGAAAAAGTGTGGGAGGACAAAGCACATACACATTTGCAAGGTTCTCTTCGATGTCATAATAAAACTTGTCCTAGTCTATATAATCTTAGACTGGTCTATCTTGTGAGGTATATGACATATTTTTTTGTTGTCTATCTGTAACTTTAATGAAACAATCAATTTTATTAAGAGGGAGAATCACATTTAGGGAGTTTCAGTTTCATAAAGTTCATGAGTTCTTGAAGTAGTGATTTTAATAAATCAAAGATAAGCCACTTGAAGTCCCAGTATTTTTAATTAAAATTATAAATGCTCGTGAATGGAACTGGAAAATAATTGCTTTGACCAGATCTTTTTTTTAAAGCATTCATATTTGAGTCAAATTAAATGTTACCTTCCAATATGCAGAAGAAAGGCATGCATATTTTTCTAGTCAGCTGAAGACAGTGAACTGACTGGTATTCTCTTTTGGGAAACATCTAGGGAAGCCCATTACTTCATCAGAAAATATTTATAAGCAATCAACATGATCAAAATGTTTAAACCACTTAAAAGAAGGTTTGATAGAGGAAGAACAGCCTTAAAACTCACATATTTTGGTTCCTAATTTTTGTACTTCAAGAGACAAAGACATTTTGGTACTGGAGAGGAACACTAAATGTCCCCTAGATACAAGACCTAGAGCCATGATGGCAAACCTATGGCACGCTTGCCACAGCTGGCACACAGAGCCATATCGGTGGGCACACGAACTCAGCTCCAGCATGCAAGCACGCGCCGGCCAGCTGATTTTCAGGCATTCTAGGCCCACCAGAAGTAGGGAACAGGCTGTTTCCTGCCTCCAGAGGGCCTGGGTGGGATGGGGAAAGCCCGTTTTTTGCTCTCCCCAGGCTCCAGAGCCTCTCTAAGAGCCTGGGGAGGGCAAAAACAGTCTCCCCCTCAGAGGCCCTCCGGAGGCCGGAAACTGCCTGTTTGCCAACTTCCGGTGGACCCCCCTGTGCTCCCCCCACTTTTGGCATGCAATGGCAAAAAGATTAGCCATCACTGGCGTAGAGCCAGCATAGTTCTTATGCTTTCAGAAAAACAAATTACCAGTAAAATTACCCAAAAAGAATTAGGAACAGAACAGCCTTTTATGAAATCTGCTGATTCTGAAAGCAGAGGGACCATACCTATCTTCATACCAGGACATCTTTCAGAGCATTTCCCTGCCTGATTCCTATCATGAAGCATTAAGGCAGACAACTAGCCAAAGCATCTTGCCACTTGGTGGACCTATCTCTTGACAATGCTAAATGCTGATTATGTACAGTTAAGGATAAAATTGTAGGTCATCAAAAATGGAATGTAAACAATGCCATGGTAAGGGTTATAAAACTGTCCATTGCAATTCATGTAGAACATTTGGCTTTCCCATATGCAAAAACCACTGGGAACATGTGCCTAAATGCAATACTGCAGGCTAACTCTGCTCACATTGCCAGGAGTTCGATTCCTTCAATCCTGACCAGTTTAAGGTTGACACAACCTTCTATCCTTCTGAGGTCAGTAAAATGAGGATCCAGATTGTTGGGGGCAATATGCTGAGTCTATAAACCACTTTGAGAGGGCTATCAAGCACTAGGAAGCAGTATATAAGTCTAAGTGCTATTGCTATCGCTAAATATAGATCGCAAAACGATAGCACTTAGAGCAGAATGCACAAGATATTACTGATATGGGGGGGGGGGAGGAAAGGCTTATTGATGTGGCAATACCTGGAAACAGTTGAAAGCAACTGGAGAAAATTTCAACATATTGCAATTTACAAATGGAAGGAGAAAAATTATTGAGGAAAACAATGATTGCCATGCCTCTATAACTGGAGCTTTAGGTGCAATACTAACAAGATTCAGCAAATGTTTAGGAATGTTAAATTTATCCAACTTGACACCACTCATTTTGCAAAAAGCTACCCTACCCAACATATCTGCATGCAATCAGCTATGACATTCATTTAGATGAGTAGAATACCAAATTCGTAGCAATAAAAATTCTTCCTGGAATTAAGGAATACTTGTGCTTTTGTTGTTGTTGTTGTTGTTGTTGCTTTTTTTCCTGATGGGGAAGAGATGCAATGTTCTGAGAAAAGTTAGTGGACAAAATTTGAGAACTGTAACTATGAAGCCATCCTGGACTTTCAGAATAACACTTTTTGCTCCCTGAAGGATTCAGCTTACTCGTTGACTTTTCTTGGTCTATATTTTTGGAGCATTTTTATTTAACCAAGTGTTCCTTTCACATACCACGATAACATGAAAATCTCCCTCTCCCCATCACCCTTGCCTTAACACTTTTTGTCCAGTTCTATAACTTTGGCTGTATTGACATTTCCTCTTGAACTGACATTTCAGACTAAACCAAGCAATAGATGAGATCTCCCAAGCCCTGTCAATCTGTTCACCCTTTATTGCTAGTAAGGGTTTTTTATCCACCCATCTCTTATAATCAATTTAATTTTCCAGCAAATACACAGAAAGTGAAACTTCTTCACCATCTCCTCCAGCTAAAGTGGCTCAAGAGCCTCTTGCAAGAGAGAGGCAAGAAGCTGATGATGTACATAGGTGCAAGGCAATGTTGATCTTGGCCCTTCATAAATTTCAGTTTAGCCAGCTAAAGGGGAAAAAAAGGAGTTACCACTCATTCATATAAGATTTGAATGAGCAAATCAGTCTTTATAGAAAAGACATGTTACTCAAAGAGAATCTATTAAACACAATGAGATGATTGATTCTTCTTAAGGTCGCATGATACTTGGGGTGGGGGGTAGAAAGCTTCAGAATATTTCTGAATCACTCATGTGGTAGCCATGGAGTGCCATTTCTTTGCTTTTTACCTTGGTATAAGCAATAGTACATATAAATCCATGTTATCTGGACTGCAAAATTTTAGGTATCATTAAATGAATCAATCTATCAGAATACAGCTGGAAGGGACCTTTGAGGTCTTCTAGTCCAACCTCCTGCTCAAGCAAGAGACCCTATACCATTTCAGACAGGTGGCTGTCCAGACACTTCTTAAAAACCTCGAGTGATGAAGCACACACAACTTCTGAAGTCAAGATGTTCCACTGGTTAATTGTTGATTAAATGATGGGAAATAGATTTTAAAACTATCAAATTCTTTCTTGCAATGGTTATCTCGATTTGTTCAGTCTAGACTAGTAGCCCTAATGCTGTAATGTTTCTCCCTGATGTCTTAGCAGATTTGTTTTGCTAATTTTCATAAATTATTATTGTTGTTGTTGTTGCTGTTGTTATTCAATTAAAAAATAAACAAAAGGCTTGATTCTGGCTGCTCAAAAATAAGATATTTAAATTAATGTAGTCAAGGCCAGAATTGTCAAACTGCAGATTGTACAAAGGGGCAGAAGAAATAGTAGATCATATACTCAGCTCATGCAGGAAGATTGTACAAACTGATTATAAACAATGATATAACACCAAAATGATTCACTGGAACATCTGTAAAAAAATTAATGTGCTAAGGAGCCTGAGTGGCGTAGCAGGCTAATGCCTCCTATTAAGACAGCATTTAACATCCAGCTGCCTGCAATTACTGCGAGTTCTAATCTCACCAGGCTCAAGGTTGACTCAGCCTTCCATCCTTTCTAAGGTGGGTAAAATGAGGACCCGGTTTGTGGGGGCAATAAGCTGACTTTGTATAAAATATACAAAAGTATGAAGGCTATTGCTTAGCACATTGTAAGCTGCCTTGAGTCTCCGGAGAAGGGCGGCATATAAATATAAATTTAAAAAAAATTAATAATGAAAAATTGGTGGGAAAATACGAGTTAAAAAAGTAATCAAAATGAACAGTTTAAAAAATTGTGATATTTTCAAATCTCCAAATTGTGATTTTCCCAACTGAAAAATCTTGGCTCAGAATCCACTGGATTTAACTATGGTTAAAAAAAATAAAGTATGGCTGATTGATGTAGCAATAGCAGGAACAATAGAAGAAATGATAAAGAATTAGAGATCATAAAGTATCAAGATCAGCAAATTAAAATTTGAAAGACTGTGGCATAATCCAGCCATGGTAGTCTCAGTAGTTGTCAGCACACTTGGTGCTATACCGAAAAATCTTGGGCAACACTCTGAAAAATGAACATTGACAAAATTTCCATTTTTTAATTGCAAAAGAATAAGGCACTGTAAAATAAGGCACTGACAAACTATCCCTTTATCAATGTCAGGAAAATATTCTGACATATTCAGGACATCATCAGTAAATTGCCTCAAGTTGAAGTAAATGTTACATGTACATTTTGGTTCCATACCAATTTTTTTCTCTCATCTGCTGAGAATGGGTCTCATAATACCAAAATACAATGCTACAGTATTGGTCAAAATTGTGGAAACCTTGAGGTTTGATGGCTAATAACACCACTTTTTATTTTGAGTAGTACCATAAAATTATATATCAATGGAAAGATAATTTAATCAAGAATGTAATGCTTTTCAACCTTTGTTTGAGAGATAGATTGGCTTTTTTTGTGGAATTCTAGTTTTAGGCTAAATTCCTGCAGTCTGCGCTGAACAGTCCTTGCACTCAACTTCACATTGCATTGCACCATTTCATCTTGTATATACTCAGATGATTTTCTTCTGTCATGTAGGCACAGTCTCTTAATTCTTCTATCATCACTTGCTGGTGTGCACATTTTCCTGCCTTTACCAGTGTGGTTTTGTAGTGACTGAGTCTCCTTATACCTCTTCAAAAACTTAGAAATGCCACCTTTGGTTAAGTTTCCACTAATTTTTCTTCTAATTTCTTTATAACTGTAGCCTTGTTAACTTAATAATACTGTTTTACATTGCTTTCTGGGTGACCAGTCAACTCTTTGCACCATTACTTTAATTTTATTACATTTTACAAGCTCACTAAATGAAAGAACACAAAAAAATCCAACCAACTTGATAACAATCACATAACACACTGACAATTGTCCTCCTCTCAGCTTCAATACATGACATCAATAACTGACTCCTACTGTGATCTGACTGGCTCATTGCCAAAACAAGATGAAACCTGATTGGCTCTCCAAAAATTCATGCTCATTGGCTACAATCAGAGGAAGGAAAGCTACTTGATATCAACCTAAGCAAGTTGTGCTTCCTTTTTTCTGATTATTTGTCTATAACTTTTCATAGAGTACAGATAATTGAACAAACTTTGTTGCATTACATTCTTGATTAAATTATCTTTCCATTGATTTTATGGTACTACTCCAAAAAAAAGTGGTGTTATTAGCCATCAAACCTCAAAAATACACTTTTCCCAAAAGGTTTCCACAATTTTGGCCACTACTGTATTTGTTTCCCAAAATGGCTTCGTAGAGCAGGAAGAAAATATAGCCAAACATTTTAAATAATCAAATGTGTACATTTTGATTAAATGATAGATAATGAAATAGGAGTTAAGTCAACTCCTTTATATTCAGTTTACAGTAAATGAAACTATGCCATGAAAATAACAAGGGAAAAGAATAAAAAGCCTTGTGATTGCACAAAGGGACTGCAAGTTAAAAGGTATTTTCTGTACTATAAGGGTTTTATTATATTAATAATAATAAAAATTGTCCATCTGTTCAGATTACAGACTTTCAGTAATTTATTTTCTTCATTAAATTAATGAATTTAGCAGATTTAATTCAGCACTAATGAGCCAAAATATATCTATGGATATATTCTTTATTTTTTTAAAAAAGACAAGAGATATACTTAGGCATATATACAACACCATCCAACAGTTTATTGTATTATCACATATTTTGGCCTCCTACTTTAGCATTCCAATCCCCCATGATGATAAGGACATCCTTTTTTGAAGGTTATATAAATTTTTTTTGAAGGTTATATGAACATTAAGATTGACATTAAAAGCAGTAATTCTAGGTTGAATGTTTTCCCGAAGCATGCAAGAAGAAGCATGCTGTCATATAGCTTTCTTACCCCATAATTACCAATCAGATACTTATAAAAAAGCAGCAAGCAAGGTGTGTTCATGGCAGAATAGAATATATGTAACATTTGCAATATGCTGTGATATCATGACTCTGTGTATGTCCCTCTTTTTCTGTTTTTTTTAAATCCCCTATTTATGTCCTTGTAATCCCTTAATTTGGGATAGAGACAGGGCAACTGGATGGAGCTGAGCATTTCCTTGCTGAATGCCTTTCCTGACGCCAAGCAGAGTTCACAACAAATATTTTTTTCTTTGTGCTCTAAGAGAGAAACATTTTTCAGTACCTAGGATTGAACTCTCAGCCTTCTGAGTGGGAGGCGAGTGTCTTCATTACTAGGCTACCACATATTTATTTTTTTGTCCATGCTTATTCCTTACAAAATGTCTATCATTATTTTAATTGCATTGTTTTATGTTTCATTGATTATAAAAGAAATTACAACATAATGTATATCCATATTTTAATTTAAAAGCACAGTACAAGGGGATAACATAAAGTAGTATTACTTAAAATATCTGTATAAAATACCTTTTTAATTCAGACATGAAAACAGTAGCAAATAGCAACATAATCCATTGACAAGCAACCCCCTAAAAATTAGCAGAGGGGAAATTCAACAAAACTGGGGGATAATGGGAGGACTTCCAACCTGAGGAGGGTTCATCCTCCATCAATAGTTGTGGAGTGAAAAGCTCTGCCATCCAGGCACTTTCTACCAGCTAGAATAGCGAAAATGTTCCCTAGTAATTCACCAAAATGTTGGAAATGTAAGAATAACTATGGAACTTATTATCATCTCTGGTGGACCTGCCCAATGGCGAAGAAATTCTGGACAAAAGTTAAAAAGTGGATAGAGGAAATAATTCAGAATTCAGTAAAGGGAGAACCTGAGCAGTTTCTACTAGGGATTTCCATAGAGGAAATATATTAAGGAAATATTATTAAGGAAATATATTATTTAATATTACATATACTGACAGCAGCCCGCATAGTCTATGCGCAAAATTGGAAGAAGGAAAACTTACCATCAGAAGAAGATTTAATTAGGAAAATCTTAGTGTGTGTGAGTGTGCAGAGATGTGCAGAGATGGACAAATTAACAAAAGAAATCAAGGAGAAAGAGGATACAGAATATTACAAAGTATGGTGTAGGTGGTATGAATGGTTGGAGAATAGGAAAAATGAGAAAGAGGAATAAAGGAGAGAGGGGAGAAAAAATATTGAAGATCAAAGTACAATCTAGACGAAAGAATGAATGATGGAAAATAAATTGCTGAATAAGATAAAGTTAAAATGTGTGTGAATAGATGTAAATAGTAAGAAAGGATCACTTCGAAGTAGCTGTAGGGAAAAGTGATATGTATATAAATATTGTCTGTTTGTGTCTTGTTTTTAATGTTTTCAAAATAAAAAACTTTTAAAACGAAAAACTCTGCAATCCAGATCAAGAAACCAGACAGAAATCCATTGCCAGAAGAATTCTCCTCTTTATGGGAGGAGCTTCATTCAATAAGCTTGAAATTAACTGATGAAATTACCAAAAACTCTGAAATGCTAAGGGAAGTGGCTAAAAACATCATCTAATCTGATAGCCAATGAAGAGCCTTGTAATTTTTTGCCTTAGAATGGAAAGGGGAAAGTAGACTTCCTTATAGTACACAGCATCAATTTTATGAAGATAGAATAACAGAGTTGGAAGGGACCTTGGAGGTCTTCTAGTCCAGCCCCCTGCTTAGGAAACCCTACACCACTTCAGACAAATGGTTATGTAATCTTTTCTTTAAAAATTCCAGTGTTGGAACATTTACAACTTCCACTGAATTGTTCTAACTGTCAGGAAATTTCTCCTTAGTTCTAAGTTGCTTCTCTCCTTGATTAGTTTCCACCCATTGCTTCTTGTTCTACCCTCAGGTGTTTTGGAGAATAATTTGCACCCTCTTCTTTGTGGCAACCCCTGAGATATCAGAACACTGCTATCATGTCACCCCTAGTCCTTCTTTTCATAAGACTAGATATATCCAGTTCCAGCAACTGTTCTTTATATGTTTTTTCCTCGAGTCCCCTAATCATCTTTGTTGCTCTTCTCTGAACTCCTTCTAGAGTCTCAACAGCTTTTTTACATCGTGGTGACCAAAATTGGATGCAGTATTCCAAGTGTGGCCTTACGAAGGGATTATAAAGTGCCATTAATACTTCATGTGATCTTGATTCTATCCCTCTGTTTATGCAGCCTAGAACTGTGTTGGCTTTTTTGGTAGCTGCAGCACACTGCTGGCTCATATTTAAGTGATTGTCTACTAGGACTCCAAGATCCCTCTCACAGCTACCACTATTGAGCAAAGTACCACATATACTATATCTGTGCATTTTGTTTTTCTTGCTTAAATGTAGAACCTTAATTTTTTCACCATTGAATTTCATTTTGTTAGATAGCGCCCAATGTTCAAGTCAAGATCAATTCATTGTTTTTGTTTCATAATGCACATTTTAATGAGTCAAACTATACTAACATCAGGGGGGGAAATCTTAAATGTAAATAAATAAACATCCATTTAATCTTAAAATATATATGTATCTGTGGGTAAATATATAGGCATCACTATTCTAGAGAATTAGAACACTTGGTGTCTGTTATGGCAAATAGAAGTACAACAGAAAATCAGTATCAGACTTTCAAAGTAGCTCTTTAACTCCACTAAAAAATGTTCACAACTAACTAAATCTAGAATTATGGCTTTAATGTACATGCAATTATACTTGAATGCATTCCTGACTTAATTGTATGCATTGGGTATTAAACAAAAGTATTATGTATAGCTGCAGAGATTTTGAAAACTAGCTTCCTGTGACTCCTTGTTCTCTTTAACCATAAATGAACACTGGACCTGTAACTGCAAATGCATTTATTATTACACCAGTCATGTTGCATCGGCTATCCTATTATTAAAATACTATTACAAGCAACTTCAAATACATACTTATATGCTTGGAAAGAAACATTATATATAATAACTACTCTTGATATCAGAAACAATCAGACATACAAAGAAACAAAAGATCAATCAGTATAAAACCTCTCATTTAAAGGCATGTGTTAGCCATAGCTAGAAGGAAGAATTTCTGGGGAAAGCAGCAAAAATGGAGAAAAAGGAGCACAACAATGGTGGAAGGAGAAAGATTCGAACTCCTCCATGCCTATGCATTCAGATTATGTGTTTCTTTCACTTTTTAACTCTCCAAGAATAATACAATGACCTTGACCTTGATCTCCTTTAAAAAAAATATCAGTCAACCTTCAAAGAATATGAGATTGGACATTGGATACAGATTAACTGTGGGAAGAATGCTAAAGGATGGCACACAAAAGTAATAGTGGCCAACATTTGTTCATTCCTTGAATGTTCCATATATACCCTAAATATCTTCTGGTGAACTGGATGCTGCCTTAGGTAGCACAGGGATTGCAGTGGAGAGTGTAAGCAGATGGGCTATCCCATGCAAGCCATCTCTCTCTCTCTCTCCCTCCCTCTCTCTCTCTCTCTCTCTCTCTCTCTCTCTCTCTCCCTCCCTCCCTCCCACCCTGTCTGTCTGTCTGTCTATCTATCTATCTATCTATCTATCTATCTATCTATCTATCTATCTATCTTTTTTTTTATCTCAATCCATCCTGTGAAAAAAATGAAAGCTTTTAGTCCAATGCAAGGCAAGCCTGGATGTTGCTAAATTTGTTAACATAATTGCCACCATATTGGTCAGCAACTGTCAAATATGAAGATATATTATACTCTGAGGGATTACAGCAGGATAATGCTTGTGTAGCACTTTGGGCATTTTCAGTTACTCTCTAAATGCTAAGTATTTTTCTCCCTCCTCCTTTTGAAACAGTTCTGGCTCCAAGCTTGGAAAGAAATAAATCAACCAATCAATACTCTACGGTTTTCCACCTTCAACACATCCTGTTTCTTTTCTCAGTTATTTTCAGTCAATGACATTCTGCCTCCTGGAATATTTTACCATTTTCACTAAGGAGCGAACTCATTTCAATGCCAAGCATTTCAGAGGAGGAATTATTAAAATACATTGTAAGGATATAACGCTGTCATTAAAATATATGAGGGTTTTGCTGTTGATTTGAAGAGCTACCTTAAAGCTTCTTAGGGGAAACTACTATTTGGGTTTTGATTTTAAGGCCACATCATCTTTAAAAAAAACTCCACATTTTCATTTTACTTTGTTCTCTCTCTTTTCGTAAATTTCCACCCAAAACTGTCCTATCCTTTGTCACCCGTAACTTTTGAGTTTTCCAGCCGAATAGCAACATATCTACTTCCTGGTTTCAGTCATACCAAATACCAAATTTTCAATAGTTCAGAACCAAAAAAAAAACAAAACCCCTTTTTGGAGGCAGTTAAACTCCCATTATTGTCTGTTTGATGTGCTACTTTCTGGGAAGGTGAAAGTAGGAGTTCAAGGAAGAGAAAGCTGAGCAAAATGAATGCAGACATTAAAGTACAATAGATTTAACATATTGTTCCAGTGAAGCTTTGGAGCTAACTAAATGCTTAAACACATTAAAGGAAAGTTAGAAGTTCAGTTCCAATCCAGAGACAATTATGTTAGTGCTATTGTTTACTTCTGATGGTGTTAGGTGCAATGTTGTTGGAATCTCTGTTAAATGACTCTAAATTAAATCTGCAATATCCAAGGACAAAGGGAACATGATTAGCATTGACCATATATTTACCAACTGAGTGGGCTTTTGGGGTTTCACAGTAATGAGGCTTCAAGAAATTATTTTTCCAGAACACACACAATAAAATAATAACTTCCAAGGAATCCAGAATGAGCCAATAATCCACCCTATGACAAGATCGCACATAAAGAATCCTTTGTTAACTCCTTATTTTATTGAACACATTAGAATCAGGTTTTACTTAAGCACTTTCCTGTCCACATATCTTTCACTGTCACATTGTCATTGCCAAGAAACCATACTTGTCTCAGACTGATCAAGGAGTTGGTGAAGGGAGAAGAAATGCTTCTGATGTTACATCTATTGTTTTCTCCACCTGGCTTCGTGTCCAGTCCTCCTTTTTAAAGCATTCCTTCTTTTTCCACCTTTGTTGTGGAATAAAATGGGTTGCCACTGTTATTGATGGTCTAAATCTTGGCTTGAAGTGCCAATGGCCAACTTTAATTTGGTTTCAAACTGGGCCATTCACTGGTTTTCAATCATCTTAGACTGCATTTCATAGATTGCTTTCTTCTCTGTTCATCTTACTGCTCTATTTGCTTGAATTTTCCTACTGCTTTCCTGCTCAGATCCTTGTAAGGTTACCGATTTCAGAGTCCATCATATTTACAACATTGGTCCATATTTCATAGCTATACAACTGGGATAACAATGAAGTTGCCATGCATCTTCTTAGTGTGATGACTCTATAATTTAATACTGTGTCAGTCAAACTCTTTCACTCCAGTAACAGATGCCTCTTCATTTCATGGTTACAATCACCATCCCTTAGATTTTTTTTTTTATCTAAGAAAACATTTATCACTATTTCAATTTCTTCTTCTTATTGGATAGGCATTGGCTGTTGACATACTGTATTTTTCAAAGTATAAGATGCACCTTAGTTTTTAGGGAGGAAAATAAGAAAAAAGCTGATTGGTGAGTGGATCAGCCTCCCAGAATACCTCCAATCAGCTGTTCCAGAGGTGAATTTTAGCAACAGGTTCGTTGGTTGTGAGCTCGGTGCCTTACTTTTTTTTCTGCCTCTGAAAGCCTCCAAAACAGAGCTTCAGAAAAAAAGACTTTTTTTCTGAAGCTTCTTTCAGAGGTTTTTTTTCTGAAGCTTCTTTCAGAGGTTTTTTTTTCCCTGAAGCTACTTTCAGAGGCTTTTATTCTGAAGGACTATCTGTACTCTGTTCAATCTCCTTTCTTTGGTATTGGTATGTAGATTAACCTCGTCCGATCTGTTGGTTATTGTGTCATACTTCAGATTTGTTAGCATAGTTTGGTTAGAACCTTTACTGATTCTTCTTTTGTTGCTTGTCATATTATTTTAGATAAAAGCCTTTCAGAAGCTTTTTTTCTGAAGCTTCTTTCAGAGGCTTCTTTCAGCCTCCGAAATCTCTGTTTGCGAGACTGGGCGGGGCTACATTCGGAGCAGGGGTGGGTTCTAAATTTTTTTACTACCGGTTCTGTGGGCATGACTTATTTTGTGGGTGTGGCTTGATGGTCATGTGACAATTATTTAGGATTTAGCAGAGGTACTGGTCTACCAGGCTTTTAACTGCTTGCAGAGCTGTACCGATCTACCCGTTTATTTTTTGCAGGCACTGGTCTACTCAATTGTTTTCTTTTAACACTGATCAGCTGTAGGGTGGCCCTTTGAAGCCCCAAGTGGCAAGAGTTTAAACAGTTTTTTTCCCTATGGCCATCAGCTGGGACTCAGGAGGCAGCAATAGATTTGGGGTGGGGCCAAATAAAAGGTAAGAATAACGCGGGGGGGGGGGCACAGGAGGAGGGGGGGCACTGGGGGGCCGGGGGACAAAACCAGTTTGGTGACATCATATTGTCACCACTACAGGCTCGGGAGAACCGGGCCGAACCCGGAGGAACCCACCACTGATTCGGAGTATAAGACGCATCCAGATTTTCACCCTCTTTTTGGGGGGGGAAAAGGTGCGTCTTATACTCTGAAAAATACGGTAAATTTAAGGTTTTAAAAACAAAAAAAATGCACAGCAGATCACTTTGGCACTCTCTTCCTTCACCTTTAACAAGAGAGTTCTTAAAACTGCCTCATTTCTGTCCATCAAAATGGGATCACTAGATTATCTGAGCTGTTGATGTTTCTCCCAGCAATTTCAGTTCCAATTTTTCTTTCTTCTAATTCATACTTGTTCATGATATATCTTGCATATTCAGTAAGTTACATCAATAAAGTAATAGTTTATACCTTGATGAATTCCTTTCCCAATTTTGATCTGTAAGTTGCTTCAAATTCTTTAGTAGAAGAAAGAAGGAATACCCTTAAGTTTTTAAGAGTTGTGTTGCCTATCTTATCCTTAGGATAATCAATAAGTAGACATCTCTGTGTAATTTTTTGCTCTTTCCAGTATTCTTGATATGTTACCAATCTGATTGCAAGCACCCCTTCTTCTTTGAAATTCAGCTTGTAAATTTGGCAGTTCTCATTCCATGTAATGTTAAAGGCTGGATTATAAAATTTTGAGTGCTATTTTTCTACCACATGAAATAAATGCAACTGTTCAATACACATACACAATACAAGTATTTCTTACCCCTGCCATATTTTGATATTGGAATACAAACTGATTTTCCCCCCGGTTGGTTGGACACTGCTGTGTGCGCCGTATATGACTTGGTGTTGAAATACCCCATGGTTCATCTTCTGCACCAAAACAGATCCATCTAATATATACATCCCAGGGAAAATTGTGGATGCTCTCTCATTTCTTTGAAATCAGGGTCTGAGTGAGCATACTGATAGATGATAGATAGATAGATAGATAGATAGATAGATAGATAGATAGATAGATGGATGGATGGATGGATGGATGGATGGATGGATGGATGGATGGATGGATGGATGGATGGATAGATAGATAGATAGATAGATAGATAGATGTATCTATTACCAATTTGGAAAACTTTTTAAAGGGTTCTGGAGATTCATGCCATCTTTTCTTTGTATCTTCTTTCTCTGATAGATCTTTACTTCTTTATCTTTTATGATGCCCATCTTTACACAATATCTGTTGATCTCTTCAATTTTATTAAATACATATATTTTCATTCTCATTTGGCTGTAATCTTCCATTTTGTTGCATTGCTTATTTAGCAATGTCTTTTTGTCTCTTCTTGTTCTTCCATGCAACTAAGGATTTAATTGGGCAATTTTTCCTTTGTTCCAGTTGTCTTTTGTTTTCGTCAGCTATTTTCAATGTATGAACAGACAGCCTTTTTTGCATGTTGGGATATTTATCTTTGACTTATCTTTGATGATTATAGATAACTCTCATACTTTGTTGTTGTCTAATGGTTGCCCAGATGTTCTCTTCCAAAGAAATCCTTAATCCTCTGATTCCTTATTGGTAACTTTATTTCACATACCAATGCATTGACATTTGAGTGAATTTAAAACTGCAAAACAATAGGATACAATAAATTACACATTCTCAAATCTGCAATTGTCTATTCTGGAGGTAGAAAACCTGACATCTCACACACTCCCTTGTTGCTGTGGGGTGATAAAATAAAAACAATAAAGTAATATTAAGATACCTACCCTTGCAATAAATTTTTATGTGAGCCATGAATAGGCTGTAAAAATCCTAATGCCCATTAGATGGCAGCCAAAAGGTACAAACATTCTGTTTGTATCCCTTCTATTCATCTGGACTTTTGCAGCCAAGATCTGATGGCTCTAAGCATGGGGAATTGGGGAGTGGATGAGAAATTCTATTGTGCTTATATGTTAACACAATTCCTCTGATCAAACTTTGGTCCAAAGAAGTATGGTCAAAGAAGTCATCCAGAAGTCTAGACATTTACACAGAGTCAGGAACTGAATGAGACTTTGGTACTCCTTCAGACCCCAGTAACTGATAATCCTGATCTTAAGCCAACTTTATTACTCCAAATTCACAAGAGTGAATCATTGAATTGATTAATAGGAGTATATGATTCAGTGGGTAGCTACTTGGGACAAATCAAACGATTTTCTTGGGAATCAGTGATTGACTCTTAAATAGAGTCCTGTTGTTAATTCATTAATTAAAGGTAAAGGTTCCCCTTGCACATACGTGCTAGTTGTTCCCAACTCTAGGGGGCGGTGCTCATCTCCGTTTCAAAGCTGAAGAGCCAGCGCTGTCCAAGGACATCTCCGTGGTCATGTGGCCGGCATGACTAAACACCAAAGGCACACAGGATGCTGTTACTTTCCTACCAAAGGTGGTCCCTATTTTTCTATTTGCATTTTTTTTATGTGCTTCTGAACTACTAGGTTGGCAGAAAGCTGGGACAAGTAATGGGAGCTCACCCCATTATGCGGCATTAGGGATTCGAACCGCTGAACTGCTGTCCTTTCGATTGACAAGCTCAGCATCTTAGTCACTGAACTACCGTGTCCCTTAGAATAATTAGTGAATAATAATTAGTGATTAATTAATGAATAAATAATTCATTAATTAGGATCAGCTTTATATATATGAGTTCTTCTGTAAGCTGCCCTGAGTTACCGTTAGTTAGGCAATCAAATACATTTCTTAATAAACAAATATTAAAATCTGAAGTCAGAAGTTAATAGAGTAATATTTCCTGTGGTTTCTTCTTATACTTAAGTGTGTAAGGCTCCAATTCAACTCATTCTGTTAAATTACTGAAAGTTACCTGTTCCTTGTATTGGCTTTGGACTTTGTTTAGTCTTGCTAACCTACTTCGTCTATAAGTAGCTGATGTGCCCTTGTCTAACTTCATTGGATTATATTATATTGCTTGTACCTCATTAGATAGGACTGTAGTTTAGTTAGTGTTTCATTAATATTGGCAGGTTGGGGTCCTCAAAACATAGTTATATCAGGAGGCCTTAGGGTACCAAGGAAATGGTGAGTTGCTGAGGGTGACTCCATTTTGTTCATATCTATGCAGCTTTCTTCTTGCCTTTTAATCATAACTTTTTTTTAATTTAATGGTATAAGGCAGCTGCATTTTGGATGTACATTTTTGTCACCGTAAACTTTGCAAAAACAAACAAACAACAACCTCCATTTATAAGTCTTCAAAGAACATCATTTCAAAAGGGGAAGAAAAAAGGTAATGTTTTACAATGACTAGAGGCAGTTCATGTGATTTATTTGCAGAAACATTTTATGCGACCTATGCTTTACAAATATATGATCATTTGTTCAAATAATTATCGCTGCTCATTCTTTTCTTCTCTTTCCTTTCTCTTTCCAGCATTATATACTTTTCCAGAGAGCTCGGTATTTGTGTAATGTATCCAAAATACAATAATTTTAACCTGGCCATTTGTGACTTGAGAGACAACTCTGAGCTGATTTATTTGATGATCCATTTGGTTGTTTACTTGGATGTCTGTGGCATTCTCAGGAGTCTTCCCAAATGGCATAGTTCAAAAGCATCAGCATTCTTTCTATCCTGCTTTTTTAAAGTCCAATTTTCACTTTAAAACAGTGTCACAGATAAAACTATTTCCTGTATGATTCTGTTCTTTGTAGGTATAAGTATAGCATGACATTTGAATATAATATCCAAAGACTTCATTAGTAGCCTATCAAGTGCTAGTCTGTAGCATAGTTTTGAACATCTGATTCCTTTATTATCAATAGTCCATTCTAAAAGATATCATTTACTTCTAAAAGATATCATTTACTTCATTGACAGTTCAAAGTCTGGCTGCTGTATCTATTGTTATTAGTTTGGTCTTCTTTATGTTTAATCTTAATCCTTTTTTTCCTTTACAAGTGTTTGGAGATAATTTCCACTTTCTTCCAACCCAGCCTCCCTCAATATATATTCCTCGTGGAATCTGGATAAATAAAAGAGGATACAGACTCTTCTTGTTCTCCAAGCCAGTTGTTTCATTGTGTTCATCTGGACTGTATCTTCTTGTCCTGCATATACATAGGAGAGGAATATATGCATATATCTATCAGAGTTTCTTGCAAAAATCAAATCCAGAAGCACACACAGATAACTGATTCAGCTGGATTCATTACCTTCTTTATATACATAATAGCAGATGAAGTATCTACAATATTACCAATAGTTGATTCTTCCAATGTGGCAGAAGTTACAGGCAGAACACAAGGCAGGAAAGAACCGTTAGTTTCATTTCAGCAGAACAGACCAGCAAGCACAGACTGCTTAGTTTCAGTTTTAATTCTCTGCACAGACTCAGAAGCTGCAGACTAAGACACGCCCTGGCTCCAGTCTGTCTCAGCTCCCAATTGGCTGACTTAGTTGCTATGCCTATTCATTGGCTGACCTTGTTACCGTGTCTCTGTCAGTTCATGAATAGTCTGACAATATCTATTTCATATATGCATATATTTAGACAACCCTAGCAATATTTGCAAAAATATAGACACCCATAAGATGGAAGCATAGGCATATTTTTCTGGCCAGACATGGTACCCCTAACACCTTACCTTATTTGTATTTGACCACTATACCATCACAATGTTTTAAGAGTTTTCTGGGCTGGTTATTTACTAGCAATGTTGAAGTATTAATGTATTTTGACTGTTACTATTTTAGAGTTAAAATACTTCTGTGTCCTCATTGCACTCATAAGCATTAAATGGACTCTCTGTGTTAGTATTTCAGAGTTAAAATACCTTGTGTTTGTCATTGTCACTCTTAACAAGAAAAGTCAATAGAAATTGTTTTAACATGGTCGTTCCTCTTAAAGAAAGACACATAATGCTATTGCTCTGCATTTTTTTTTTCAGTTTCTGGTGGTACATACTGAATAAAACATAGTACTTTCTGGAGATATTAAAAATCCTTGGTAAAGGAGGCAGATTTTATTTCATGATCTAACCTATTGCATTGAGCTAGATATTAGCTGTGAGTAGGAAGTTAGTCCCATTGCTAACCTTGAGACAGAAATTCTGTCTGTTTGCATGGCTCTCTCTGTCATAATGAAGAATAAATACATGGGGGGGGGGCGGGATCCACAAGGTGCTCTTTCTCTACACAGCTTTGATTAACTTCTGAATTGTGAGAAAAGGGAGAGAAGGGGGGATGACATTCTCTGAATTTCTTTAATGCAACTTTCCCTTGTATGCAGCTTGGAACTGTAAACTATATCACAAAACAGGGCTGTTTTTCATCATTAAACTCCAGCGATTGTAACATAATAGAGCAAAAGCAGGGGGGGGGGGGGAACAGGAACCTCAACAATAAATTTCAACAGTTAGTAAACCATGTGGTTTAATTTCATAGCAAACACGATTAATTTATGTGACAATTTCTAAACACAATGCAAGAAATTACAGTAAGATGTACAAACTCGGATAAAATGTGTTGGAATGGTTTAACAAGCTGTTTTGAAAAACAGCATGGATATTGACAATAAAGGATGCACCTGTAGCCTGCCACTGTCAAGTATAGATTTATCCCTCTAATCTATATTTGCTTAAAAAACATTGACCAGATGAAATTGTGTCCTCTCCTTTCACTAAGGATGCATTTTGTTTAGGAGAATATGGAACAAGGAGAGGTTTATTTTTATCACCTCAGAAGAAAGGGAAGTCCACATTCGAAAATCCCTGGGCCCTTGCTGTCTTTGACACTTGAAGAAAGATGAGGTGAAGCAAATGCAGCGCTACATTCTTTACTAGAGTTACTATATTAGGGACAAAATGAATGAATATACTTATTTTGCCTACTTTTTTGATAAGTCTTTTTTATCCTGTCAGGGTAGCTATCTGTGATGTATGTTTTTTTTTCCTACAAAAGGCAAGAAAAAGGAACATTTGTCTCTGTGTTTCCATCTTTAAATGTATCATTGAAATATATTATTAATGATTTCCTACACTAAATAAATAAATAATTACTAATAAATAGATATCCAGACACTTACTGTAAATAAAACTAGCACTGTTTTTTTTTTTTAAAGAAAGGTGTGTTTAATACAGGTACTACTACAGAAATGAGTAGTAGTAGAAATGATGCCAATATGACATCTCTAATAAAATGGAACTTTGAGGAAACTCAAGCCTTGGAGTTTTCTTTCGTTGGGGGTGTTACTTAGAACCCTGATACTTAGAGTTGATTAACAGAGGAATAGAATCAGGATCATGAGAAGTGATGCTTCCACTTTATAATGCCTTGGTAAAGCCACACTTTGAATACTGCATCCAGTTTTGGTCACCACCATATAAAAAAGATGTTGAGACTCTAGAAAGAGTGCAGAGAAGAGCCACAAAGATGACTGGGGTGGCTGAAGGCTAAAACATATGAAGAAGGGACAGGGAATAAGAATAGAAATTTTCAAAACTATACCTTCATTGCAGTTCCTTCATGCTAAACAAGACAAGACTGGATTTCAAGGCATGATTGTATGTAAAAACGAATATACAAACGAATATATATTTGTTTACCTTTTCCTACCTAAAAGCAGTGATTTGCTAATGGACAATATATGGTAGCATATTCTGAAGGGCCACTTTGACCTGTCACTAACTGAAACTAGCATCTCCCCATCATAATGCCTTTTACCAAAACCAAGTGTCAATTTTTTAAAAAAATTCTGTCCTCCTTCATTTTGATGCATGTGTTGTTGGGCCACCCTTCTAAGCATGCCCAGATCAGCAGAGACATGTAGAAATTAAAGAAATGAGGGGAATCATATGGAACCAAGTTTCAAATGGTGACAAATCCAGGGCGAGTCAGAATACATGACTGGGAAATCCTTAAAGAAGTCATTTTGTAAAACCATGCATAAAGCAGCCCCTCACTTAGCACATTATAATCTCTACATAAACTAGAGTGAGTTTCCAGGGCTGAGATCACTATAATACTTTGTTTCTGCAATTGCTTTGATTTATTTGTTTAAAAGAATGCATCCCTCACCTTTCATGCATACCTCCTAACAGGCATATGATTCTGGTTAATAGAACAAATAAAAGAAAGATAAATTACTCTGCTATCACAAGGGGAAAAATCATTTGTATGGCTTGAAAATAATAAAAATGATGACCCTATGCTTACAGGGCGATATCGTAAATGTTAACAAAGAGAATCTTGGCTTCAGTGAATTTTGAATGCCAGGAAAGTCTTGCCCTCAGTCTCCAAGACAGCACAGGAAAACAGAAAGGAAATTACCTCGAGCGACCTTTGTTTAAGGTCTCTGAATGAATTTTTGATTACAGTCATTTTGAGTGATTGAGTTTGCTTCTATAAATCCCAACTGTACAGGGTCTTCAGTTACTTTTTGCCCAGCCGTGAAAATGATTTTCAGAAAGTAAGCAAGAGGGGTTTAGATCGGATTGTATGGAAGTAAAATAACATTGCTGGCAATGCTACAAGTCAAATTACTCTTTTATACAGCACCAGCAATGTGCTACATGCCACCAATCTCATCAACCTCCTTTAGAGACTGACTTGTCACAACTAATATGTGGGCCTATAGAGTGCCTTCTTCACATTGCTATGGCACATCATAAGCTGCTGGTGGTCGCACTGTCTCCCCTCTTCATTAGCCTCTCGAGCTCTCTCCCTCGTAAATGAAAGACAGATGGTACTAGACACAGAGCAGGTCACAGAGATGAGCTTGTGTTGCTGCAGGAAAAAAAATAACTTCTATTTCAGAAGCAAGGCACATACTCTCTGGAGACACGAAAGGTATCTGTGGCAGAACTTACCACTTCAGCACTGTGGATGAGTTCAACATTGTGACAGATACAATAATGGCTTGGAACTGAAGGGGATCTCACGTTATCTGAAAGTATTCCATTTAGAACATGAATCCTGAGTATTTCACCATTTTCTCATACAACATGCCATTCTACCCTAGATTTCTGATTTGGTGACATAAACCTCCATTTGAAGGAGGTTCAGAGACACAAACTCCATACAAGGAGTACTGTAGACATTCCTTTCCAATTGCAGAACAGATTTTATAATACCAGTCAATGACCAATGCTTTTCTGGCTTTCTGATAATAAAGGAACTTTTTCAGGGATACTTTTGCAGATACAGCTTACAAAAAAAAATGAGTAAATTAAACCCACAAATTTATTGAAATATTTATTTGGTGAGGTTATTGTCCTAGCTTATCACCTGTGCATTTGAAGGGGAACAGCTTTGGGTGCAAGTAGTATATTTCCTATTAATGCTCAATATTATTTAGCAGAATGAAATCTTAATTCACTACCTTGGCCCTGTACCACTGTGCCTGGGAAGAGCCAGTTTCATTCATTCATTCATTCATTCATTCATTCATTCATTCATTCATTC
>WNWU01000006.1:41896605-41923400 GCA_012654045.1 Ptyas mucosa | reverse complement strand
TAGATAGATAGATAGATAGATAGATAGATAGATAGATAGATAGATAGGCAGACAGACAGACAGACAGACAGACAGACAGACAGACAGACAGACAGACAGACAGACAGACAGACAGACAGACAGAATACTCTCCCGAAACAAAACAGCTGCCAAATTCCTTCACTTGCATTCAGGAATCAAGGTTGATCTTTTAGTTCTTTCATTATGCATCTGGTGTCTAGTATTGTCTAATAATTAGGATAGCAATAAGAGAAACAATCATTCCATTTTCATTGCTCTAACATTAACCATAGTGATTCAGAATAAAAAATGATATGTTGCTTGAGCAATTGGACTTGAGAGTCATTTTGGTGAACTTTCAGAAAGGACTAGGTTCAAAAAAGGACAGATCATTCTATTACCAATTTGTGACATACTGTGAAGTTCATAAATCTGCCTCTAATCTATGGTTAAAAATAACATCAATCCATCCCTGAAGTTCTGGGATGTTTTGGAATATTTATCTCAAGATATACATTTTGTTTCAAATGATGTGTACTTGAGCCCATTTTATTCCAAACACATACATTTCGATCTTTGAATTTTTAGATGAAAACTGCATTTGCTAATCCAGGACAGTGCAAATTGCAAATGATAGCTGTGGTCTCATCCACATTAATCTGGATGAAAGATTGCTTTGCTTTAGAATGTGGCAAGATGGGAGGCAAATAAAATCAATCAATAAATTTAATAAATAAATGGGCACAGTCAAAATTTCAGTTATCACCCTATAGCAGCAACCATGTTGCATTGTTACAAATAATTCATATGCTAATCTTGCATAATATATAAAACTTTGAAGCATCTTACTTTTTAATTAGGCTACTTTGGAATTATTCTTCCCTGCCATGACATACTGAATTTCTTTTGTATTGGTAAGTAACCTTTAGCATTCTGTTTTATGCTTGTGTAACAATAATAATATAACTACAATTTTCCAGTTTTATTGATCCTTTTATTCTCTGAATTGCCCTCTTTATGAGAGGAAAAAGATCTCCAGCAAAACAAACACAGCTGTTGCTTTGCCTCTCTTCTTTCACTTGTAAAAAATTGCTATTATTTTTATTATTATTTTTTTCAAACATGTAATAAACTGCTAGTTCTTAAGGGTCATTGGGGAATAAGAAATAGCTTGGCTTATTTCTAATCCAATGCAGTATGAGCTGGCAAATCACCTAATTCTACTCCTGTTCTAGGCTTTAAAATGTACTTTCCTAACAATCATACTTTACTTGGTTTTCTAAATAAAAGATTATTGTGGGCAGTGACAGACAAATAATAGAAAAGATGGCTGGTTGTAAACATTAAAAAAAAAAACCTAGAGAAGCAAGAACAAGCTCTTTTCTAGTCACCTATTTGGCCAGCCCAGGGGGAAAACAATATTTTGGCATGCTGTCATGGGAAATGCTCTCATGTTAACAGCACTGAAATTACAGGAAATGAGATCAAGATGGATTCCTTCTTTCTCAGCAATTCTACTCTCCAGCTGGTTCAGCCTTCAGATCCTATTAGCTGCAGTTTTTCATTTGTGTTTAATGCCACAACTTCTCCTTTGGTTGCTTTCCTTATCTGGTGTTAGTTTGAAAACTTTGAATATGTGGTGAATGAAGTGGTGAAGGAATCACTACTTTTCTATTAGGTTGCATGCATTTTCAGTACTTTTTTTAAAAAACAGTTTAATTACTCATATTTACAATGAGAGGTAAACAGATGAAAAATGAGGAAGAGCTTTGCCAGGAACGGGGACCTTTGTAAAAGAAAATAAGAAGCAATTAAGGTTCACTCATTGTTTTTGAGAACGAGAGCACTTAAGGCAGCCTAACATGGAATCCAAAGTGAGAGTTGGTTATCTTAACCATGCACAGATCATAGACCAAGGGGCAGAATTAAACTTGCAGTTCAAACAGAGAGAAAATGTCAGAATTCCACTGAGATGGATCTAGAGCAGGGGTGTGAAACTCAAGGCACGAGGGCTAGATCCGGCCCATGGGATGCTTAGATCTGGCCCGTGGGGCTGCCCTGGAAACAGAGAATGACTGCCATCCAGTACCTCTGCAAGTGAAAAGGAGCTTGCTAGCTGTTTTCACTGGCAGAGGGTTGCAGGAGGCCATCACAGCTGAAAACGGAACTCAGGAGCCCATTTCACTGGCAGAGCGCTTGGGCCACCACAGGGACCCCTGACATGAGTGATGTCGAGCTGGCCACTCCCCCTCCCCAAGGTCAAACACAACCCTGATGCAGCCCTCAATGAAATTGAGTTTGTCACCCCTGATCTAGAGATTAAATTAATCTAGATTTGGCAGATTTGCCCCCACAGTATGAATTTTGTTTACCTTCTGTTAGCGGAGGATTACTTAACTTATCATAAACTCACTACTTAGAAATGCATGCTAATTTAAAAGAATCTTGAATGGTACAGCTAATAGAAAACCAAATCAGAAGACAGCACTAATCCTGTTGAAATGCACGAGTGGACCTTCCTTGCTTTCAATTTCATCTTAAAAATTAAATCTCAGGATGACATTGGTATGGAAGAGAAAAGAGAGGCTAACCCTTCCCCTCCTTCACTGAAGCTTCAACTCAGATGGAAAATGAACTTGGAATGTGCATTTGAAACATCTCTGGAAACTTTTTTCCCCAATGGAAATTAGAGATGTGTGGGCGTCATGCCCCTGTTGGAGTCTGAATCCGAAGGGGAAGAGGAACAGCTGACAGAAAGTGAGAGTGGATCTGTTGGCTGTGGAAGAAACTGGAGAAGTGCAAAGTCAGGCTAGGCAGAGCAGAGGAGAGATAGAACAAAGGAGAGGGGGTTCAGATGAAGACCAAGGCCCACCCCCTCCTCATCCTAGGCATTGCAGGGAGGAGCGGAGAAGAGAGCAATGTGGGTTGCATGGCTTATGAGGGAGGAAAGGGACCTGATCCTCTTTATAAGGCACAGTTGCTGATGGAGTTTAAAAGTAGAGGCAAATGGAAGGGGCGGTTGTCGGAAACTAACAAACAAACAAACAAACGCTGAGTTCATCTGGTGTTTATCTGAGTTCCTGGCACCCTCCCCAACTGGTTTGATTTACTGCCGTGCCACTTCACTTCTGGAATTCCCTATTTTGTTTGCCCTGCTGGATTACTTACCTTGTCTTGCCTTGTTGGATTTTTAGTTGAAAGTTTTCTGTTTACAATGTTTGGGACTGAAGTATTGTCAGCCAAAGACTATTACAGGTTGGTGGAGGAGCTCTCTCCAGGCCGGAGAGTTGAAAGAGATATTGGGGGCACAGTTGGTGATAATAAAGGGATTTATATCGGTTCCCTGGCTGTGTTGCCTTTGTGTCACACCCTGGGTCATCACAGTGGATTTCCTACTAGAACTTACCATATGAAGCAAATTGTTAAATCTGATCTTGAAAATACTAATGGAAGTGGAGAATTTGTTTATTGAGCAAATTCATTCTGTCTTACAAATCCATAATAAAATTTATTTTTCTCTCTCTCTTATACTCACTTTTGTTTGAAGTATGCAAGTGTGTTTTCCAGGTAATCAAATTTCAAATTATCTTCAGGCTTGCAAAGTGTATTTACTGTTACGTAAAGGAAAGGTTCTCTCTTCTGCCTTCTTAATAATTTACAAACTCTACTTCCAATAGTGCATATGTCATATATTGTTAAGAAAGAGTAACATGTTCTTCCAAGTACATTTAACTAAAAAAAATAGTCATGAATATTTGAAAGTGTTACAGATAAATAAGAACAGTATCTTCAAATAAGAAAAGTATCATAAATGTTAAATTAATCACTTTGGTATACAAAGTTGGGATAGCTGTTTCAGGCCAGAGGACAGATATGCCAGAAATACAAATCAGGTTGCAAGGCCAAACCCAACAAAGAGGTCCACATCATCCATGCTGAATCTTAGGACTGGGGAATTATATACACCAGAAATTCTAATGACAGCTATTGGGTTTAGCTTCTTATGACTATATAGATAAATGCATACTATCTTGACCTATATTTAGTAATATCTTATAGCTCTTCCAAGGATACTCCTGAAATCTCTCTCTCTCTTTTTTTAAAAAAAATTTATTTATATGCCGCCCTTCTCCGGAGACTCAGGGCGACTTACAATGCATTAAGGAATAGCCTTCATACTTTTGTATATTTTTATACAAAGTCAGCTTATTGCCCCCACAATCGGGTCCTCATTTTACCCACCTTAGAAAGGATGGAAGGCTGAGTCAACCTTGAGCCTGGTGAGAATTGAACTCGCAGTAATTGCAGACAGTTGGATGTTAAATGCTGCCTTAGTAGGAGGCATTAGCCTCCTACGCCACTCAGGCTCTTAAACAATGTATCTTTGAACCAACATCTGTCATTCCCATAATCAATCAATCTCTCTCTCCCTCTCTCTCTCTCTCTCTTAATTAAATTAATTTCAATTCTTTAATTAAACCATTGGCCCAAGATACTGCCTCAAATAGCAGTCCCTTAAAAAAGAAAGGATTGATTGTTTCCTTTGGGAATTGATGGCATACATAACAACATTTCCAAATTTCTAATTCAAGGATTGCTCTTAGTGTCTACCTGTACATTTCCATTATGACCAACATTATTATGGTTTGTTATGCAGCCAGATATTTAGACTTGATTTGGCATTTTTGTCTACCTATCGAGTCCTTACCAAAGACATGAGATAGGCAGTTGTTGTTTGGTTGTGTTAAAGGTATCATCACAGGATATACTGTGACCCAAGTAAACCTGCCTTTTCCAATTGACGGATGGTTATTTTATCAATGCTGATGATGTTCAAGGGGTGCTCCAGATGTTATGGGATTGCCTCCAAGACACCTATTACTGTTAGTACTACCTTTCCTTTCTTTTGCCATAGTTGTTCTATTTCTATTTGCAGGTCTTTGTACTTTATTATCTTTTCCAGTTTTTTCTCTTCTATTCTGCTCTCTCCAGGTAGTGCAATGTCCACTATCCAGACATTTTTGTCTTTCTTATCAACACATGTTAAGTCTGGGATGTTATGTGGCAGGCGCCTGTCTGTTTGAATTCCAAAGTCCCAGAGCACTTTAGCTTCCTTATTTTCTATAACTTTCTCTATTTTATGGTCCCAAGCAGTTCTTGCTTGTAGGCAAATTTCTTGCAGATCTTCCAATGCACTGGTGTTGCTACTTTGTCATGCAGTTGTTTGTTGTCAGTCTGTGTGATCTTTTTGCAGGAGCTAACCTGCACTGTTTCTTCAGCTTCTTTGCATAGGCGGAACTTTCTGTCTGTGGTTATCCTCTCAATTCTGGCTTTCTATGCATTTGTTCTTAAGGCTTGATTTTGTGCAGCCAGAATTAGCTCCTCAGTCTCTTCAACTTTCCTGCTCTTAACCACTGGCAGGTCTTGTTATAATTTGCTTTGCTTTCTTTTCTTTTTTTAAATGTACTGACCATGTAATACTTTGTCTTCCCATGTCTCTTTTCTGTTCATTTGGTCTCTCCAGTAAGCCCTGTATACTGATATAGTAGCTTCAGTGCATCTTCTTCACTGTCATTTAAATATTATTGCTATGGTATGTTCTGTTTTCTTCTTCAATCATCTGATGTACTTTCAACATTCCATGCCTACCCATTTTCCTTGGTAAGCAGAGCCCTGGTGGCACAGCAGACTAAAGCACTGTTATTAACATCAGCTGCCTGCAATTACTGTGAGTTCAAATCTCACCAGGCTCAAGGTTGACTCAGCCTTCCATCCTTTCAAAGGTAGGTAAAATGAGGACCCAGATTGTGGGGACAACAAGCTGACTTTGTATAAATATATACAAAAGTATGAAGGCTATTGCTTAACGCATTGTAAGCCACCCTGAGTCTCCGGAGAAAGGTGGCATATAAATAAAAACAAACAAACAAACAAACAAATAAACAAACAAACAAAAACATCGCTCTGAGGATGAAGGGCATCATTTTCCTTATTTTTCTGGCCTTTCAAGCCAGGGCTTTTAGTTTTGCTTGAATCCAGTCAAAGACTTTAAGATCTTATTTACTGTCTTGATGTATTCACTTGTAACCTTTTTCTTGACTTCATTGGCCTGATGTTGAAGGATGCCAATGTATTTGTAGTGATCATCTTCATCCAGACTCTTGATGTTATTTACATAGGACATCTTGATTCCTTCAGTTTTCACTATTTTCTCCTTTTTAACGATGACAGTGACACACTTGTCCATTTCAATATGTTGGCTGTATATATGGACAGTGCTGAGCAGCAATTCTATTTTACTATTATGTCCCTTTGAGTCATTCCCAGGGCTGAGAGAGAGTGACTAGGCCAAGGTTACCCAGCTGGTTTTATGCCTAAAATTGAGATTAGAATTTAGTTTCCTGGTTTCTAGCCTGGAAACCAGGACACTTAGCTTCTAGACCAAATTGGCACTTTAATAAAATGTATTCTGTTGCCACTGAAATATTTTAACCCTTCATAATATTGTCTCTTTTAACTTTTGCTCTGGTTGGGCCCCAAGAATAAATTTCATTCAGTACCTTCTCCTCCTTTAACTACTCTTGAACTCAAAAAACCCAAAACCCATTTACCTCTTCACCAACAACCATCAACTGTAACTTCACCAAATATGTTAGTCTTCTTAACCTTTAACATTAACTAGATACTTCACTCTCAATTTTTACTTTATTAAGTAATATTAATAGAAGAAGTACTTCTAAGGTTTCTTTACTTTCAGCCAAATGAAGTAACATCATCTGCATATCTTAAACTATTAGTCTTTGGCCTCCAATTTTGATTCCAGCTTCTAATTCTGTAATTCATATAGTATCTTCACTGTATACATTAAATGAATATAGGAACATTAGGCAACCTTGTTTTACCTTTTACCCAATACAAACTACTCTATTTTTGTTTTAAGCTCATCTCTCAAAATAGTTTCTCCTTTATTGTAAAGATTCTTCATAAAAACAAGGCGGCATTCCAGAACTCCCATTTTCCTTAATATACTTTCCATTCAGACATAATCCAATGAGGCAAAGGTATTGCTATAATTAAGAAAGCCAAAGGTAAATATTCATTATATCTTTTTCTGTCCCCATTAGATATCTTAAGCCAGTTTTCTTTTTTTCTTTTTTTAAAAAGTTTTTTATTTTTAAACAAAACATAAAACAACCATCATCCATTACAATTACAAAAAGTGTATCGATCGGCTACATATCTTTCATGCTTAATCCCATATCCAAAATTCTCTTATTTGACAATTTATTATATCCCTTTGTATTATTATTCTCATTTACCAATTATTTAACAATGATCTTAAGCCAGTTTTCTGATCTCATCATTCTCCATCCATTCTGAAATCTACCACTTGGCATTTCTATCCACAGATATGGCTTTATTCTTATCAAATCTTAAGAAAAAAAGTGACTTGTGCAAGGATTTAGCAGTACTATGTCTCTCTTTCGAGGTATAAATATATACATTATTTCCCCCAATTTCTACCCTTACAACCCTGTTCCATATGATTGACATAGAACTGATAGTACTTTGTCTCAACTGCTGCAGTTTTGTACATGTATTTCCTTTATGCCACATACTTTTCCATTTATAGCTAGTCTATTGTATAATAAAGCTGACTTACTAGTGAAATCAGTTCCTTAACTTACCTTATATTCTATATTCTATAATCTAATTTGTAAAGTATGTTAATATATTTTCCATTTTCCTATTTGTCTCATTTACTTGTATTCAATCTGTTCTATTATTTTTTCTTATTATTTTCCCTGTGTATCTCATTTATGTTTATTAGTAATCTCTCAATTCTTATAGACATTACTATGTTCCTCCCTCCCCTCCCTTGGGTTATAGTCAAGTACATATTTAATGTACATATTTATGATTGTCTTTTTTGAGTATCATTGCCATTTCATTCTTTTCTATTATAATAATAATAACAGCATAATCATCTGAGTTATTAGCCCTTAGCCATCTAGATATTTTTTCTTCTGTTCAATCATGTCTGACTTTCAGAGAATGCCTGGACAAATCCCTCCAGTTTTCTTGGCAAGTTTTTTCAGAAGTGGTTTGTCCTTGCCTGTTTCCTAGGGCTGAAAAAAAATGACTGGTCCAAGATTACCCACTGGCTTTGTGCCTAAATTGGGACTAGCTCAGGGTTTACTGATTTCTATTCTGATCCCTTAACCATTAAATCAAACTGACTCTCCATTTACCTGTTCTCCAAATATATAATTTAGTACATTACATTTGCATTCTGGCCACTTCGGGTTTTTTCTTGATTTGTATGTGATATAGTAAATTGATGAACTTCTTTTCCAGGACTAGCTCCATCAGTGATCAGACTTCATGGCTTTGGTCCAGACACATTATCTCCCTCACTTCTATTTCTGAAAGTTTAGTGTTCCTCTCCAGTAGGTATAAGAGTGACTTTCAACCTGGGGTTTAATATAATCAGACATCCAAATGTATCTAAGTATTCCAGCCACTTCCAAATCCTTCTCTTGCCAATAACAAAGAAGTGATATGAAGTATTTGATTGCATTTCCTCTATACCTATCCTATAGAACTACATCTGTTTTCACTCCTGCTTTGGATTATTGTTAGTACAGCGCTCATCCCCAAAGGACTCACTGATGATTGGGTCCTTCTGTCACTCTTCTCAGAGGACCAGCCTGCCTCGCCGAAACTTACCAAAATACCTTGTGGGGTTTGTAAGGTTTTAATTTAAGATAATGCTCCTCTCTAGGCAAAGGCGATGAAACAGGAAACTGCAGCTGGATCAGGAATGCAGCCACTTCTGATCTCAGACTAGGATTGCCATCTCTCTTACAGCAGAGGAATGCAATCCATAGTCCCTAATGCCACAGCAATTCTGAATAACACTATCTCTCTCCTCACTCCCTTCTTTCCTGTCTTTTTATAGTCCCTCTTCAGAGGCTGGCTTTTGCTTTCCCCTCCCTGCCCCTCTAAGCTGCTGGGACATGTAGTTCTGCTTTCCTGCACTTGGATTCTAATTTCCTCCCCCTGAGACTATCTAAGTCCCTTCAGACTTCTTTCTGTTCAGAATTCAAAGGGCAAAGTTCCATCCACCAGGCAATCAAGCAGTATTAGCTAACTGACCTATCAAAGATTGGTTATTTGCAATCAGACCAGAATATCTTACCATATTTTTTGGAGTATAAGAGGCACCGGAGTATAAGACACACCTTAGTTTTTTGGGAGGAAAATCAGAAAAGCTGATTGGTGGGTCATCTGCTCCCAGAATACCCCCAATCAGCTGTTTCCAGAGGTGAATTTTAGCAACAGGTTTGTTGGTTGTGAGCTCTGTGCCTTGCTTTTTTTTTTCTGCCTCTGAAACTTCTGAAACTCTGTTTCAGGAAAAACTTTTTTTTCTGCCTCTGAAAGCCTCCGAAACAGAGTTTCAGAAAAAAAGGCTTTTTTTTCTGAAGCTTCTTTTAGAGGCTTTTATTCTGAAGGACTATCTGTACTCTGTTCAATCTTCTTTCTTTGGTATTAATATGTAGATTAACATCTTCCAATCTGTTGGTTATTGTGTCATTCTCCAGATTTGTTAGCATAGTTTGGTTAGAACCTTTACTGATTCTTCTTTTGTTGCTTGTCATATTATTTTAGATAAAAGCCTTTCAGAGGCTTTTTCTTCTGAAGCTTCATTTCTGAGGCTTTTTTTCTGAAGCTTCTTTAAGAGGCTTCTTTCAGCCTCTGAAATCTCCATTTGCGAGGCTGGGCGGAGCTACATTCGGAGTATAAAATGCACCCAGATTTACACCCTTTTTGGGGTGGGGGAAGGTGCATCTTATACTCTGAAAAATACAGTATTTGAACAGAAGGGCCAGAGTAGCACATAGAGAAGAGAAATGCCACCAGTAGCTATAAGCCTTGCATAATTTGTAAAATGAAAACACTGCTGTAAAGCAGGACTATATTAGTTTCATCCTTCTCCTTTACCATGGTGACTTTACCATGTGCTTCCACATCCAACAGCATTTCCTTTTGTGGTCCGTAGAAATACTCAGTCCTCCCATTACATAAATGTGCTTATGTTCATTTATTGTCTCTCTTGAAGCAACAGCATAGAACATATGGTTTTTCATAGACCCTTCTCTCTGTGTGCAGATGACAGGAAGATGTAGATGACAGCAGCAATAGTTTCTAAGGAAAAATGTCACTTTGTTCCCTCTGTATACGAACAAAGTCAGCAAGATTGATAGCACAATCTTAGACCTGGTATTTCAGAAGTAAATTCAATTATCTTCAGAGAAGCCTACATATAAGATGTGTGCTTAGGATCTTAACCTTACATAATTTTGAACAGGTTGTCAATGTTCTTTGTTTCTTTACAAATATACACAAACACAAAGCCTCTTTACTGTTTGATAGTGGTATAGAGCAAGAAAGATGGGGGATTGCTTGAACTTTTGTAGAAAATAAGGTCTAGTACATTTAGGCTTTATGGTCTGATTATTTATCATGACCATTAATGGTATTTTAATTGTTACTGACAAATAACTCACAGAAGTAAAATAAACAAATGGAGATGAAGGTCTGTAATGACATATTTCATCTAGTCTAATAAAAAAAGCAAATATCACAGACATCAAGTGCTTTTATTTTCATTTCTGCTTTTATTGTATACAAATTGTTTAAAGTGCTAGTTTTCTGCACTTTCTGAATCATTCCTTTGTATGTTTGGGTTTTGTTTTGTTTTTTAAATCTGGGGATTTTAATAACCATAGCCACAAGCATAGTGACCATGAAATAGACTAAATTTGCTAATATATGGTTTATTTTCAATATCTCTGTCCAACCACAAAATCCAAAGTACAATGAAAAACATTTAATATAACATACGTAGCTGATGCTTCATTTTAAACTCTTAAAATATGTACCTATATCAGTGGTGGGTTTCAAATTTTTTTACTACCGGTTCTGTGGGTGTGGCTTGGTGGGCGTGGCATGGCTTGGTGGGTGTGGCTTGGTGGGTGTGGCAGGGGAAGGATACTGTAAACTCTCCATTCCCTCCCCACTTCAAGGGAAGGATACTGTAAAATCTCTATTCCCACCCCACTCCAGGGGAAGGATACTGTAAAATCTCCATTCCCTCCCCAATCCAGGGGAAGGTTACTGCAAAATCCCCATTTCCTCCCGATTAGCTGGGACTCAGGAGGCAGAGAATAGATGGGGGCGGGGCCAGTCAGAATTTTTACTACCGGTTTTCCGAACTACTCAAAATTTCCGCTACCGGTTCTCCAGAACTGGTCAGAAACTGCTGAAACCCACTTCTGATGTATATGTATTTTATGTCCAATGTTGAGTTCCCACCACAACTCCACCAGTCATGCATCCTCACACACCCTCTCCAGGCCTCACTGCATTTGGAGCATGCCTTCCTGCCACTTGTACCTCCTCTCTAAGCCTCCCAGCACTCACACAATGCCTGTACCATATTCAAGCACCCTCATGCAATTTGCCCCATTCAGCAGCAGCCACCTCAAGCCCTGCTTTACCTGTGCCATGCCTCCCTCACTGCTTGTACACACCCTTCTTCATCTCCTATCCAGTGGCAGTGACTTAACTGTCTTCTGGCCTACTTGCAAATGATGGAATTTGCAACTTCCTGCCATCTTTTCCATTGACTTCGATTGTTGAATACCAATAGGAAGTTGCAAAATTGTGCTTGCTTAATGACCCCAGATCCTGGCTTAATTATTATAATAGGGATTGCAGGTGGTAAGTGATGTAGTGATTATGATCACATCACTTAGCAACAGAAATTCTAGTCCCAGTTGCCATCGTAACTTGAGAAATACCCGTAGAAGTACCAGGACTCTGTTTTATTAATATAGACTATAATAACAGAACCTTGAAAGTTTCTTTTTCTTATATCAAAGAGAGTTAAGATATGCAACCTTGGAGTTTCTTCCTCATCCCTTCCTGCTTTTCCAAGCCAGGTTCATGTGTTCCTAATGATTGCTAGATAGCTTCTTCAAGGCTTTCTCCAAACTCCTCTCCAACTGTTCAGGAAAAGAAAAAAGTGCACTTTTTATCCCTAGAGTTCTATAAAAATTGTCATTATTCCCTCCTAACATTTATTCAGCACATGCTTAGAGGCCTTTCCTATGCTAAATTAATAAGCTCCCCAACCCTAGTTGAATCAGTTGAAAACCATGCCAGCGTGAAATTGATACTCCCATCATCCCATATTCCTCTTTTCTGCTTCATGGTCAAATAGTGCTATCCTGATAGACAGGTTTAGCATACAAGATGCAAAATTATTGGTTGAGTCTTCCAGCTTTGTTGTCCTTCCTTCTCCTTCTCTTATAGCAGGGGAAACCAATCAGAGCAATGTAGCTATAAAACAGGACACTGTATAGGAACTGTAGGCTTCTTCCTTGCCCCCCTCTCTCTCTTATATCACTTTCAGTCCCAAACTGAATTCAGCTATTTAAAAAAGTCTTGAAGGGAATGAATCATAAGCAGCTGGTTTACTTCAGATTTCTTTTCTCTTCTTTTCCTATTTTTATATAGGGTATGAATGTTGACTGACAGATTTCACCATATTCAGTTTTTTGGGAGGCAGAGTGGTTGATTCTGTCAGCCTGTTATGGCATTTCCTTGCTGTGTGATTCCGCTGTTATGCTATTTTAAGCTCCAGAAACCTTTTAAAGAAACCCTACAACACCCTCATGCTGCTATTTCTAGTTCCTTGGGGAGACAACAATAAAATGGCAGTAGATAAGGCTGATTGGGTACTGGAGGACAAAGAGTATGCCCACATCAGCTTGAAATGTCCAATCAGTATCTTTCTGCTCCCATCAGTTATTGAACATCTGATTTCACCTTGGAGATAATGGGTAGTGAAGATAACAGATATTGTACACCTTGATGCTATTAGATGCCATTGCCTTAATGGGGAAACACTATCTTAACACAGTGTTTCCCCATTAGCTAAGAAAAGTTAAGGATGGCTTGTCCTACTTGTGGGCTGGAATCAAAAGGCAATATATTGCAAAGACGGCAGAAAAAAAGGTATTGCCAAAACAGGTTTGCACCATAGTGAGGTGCAAATGGGTGTCTTTGCTCAAGCAATTTTAATTTAATTTTGGTATTTCTAATTATTACCAATTGCAAAGCCAATCTGACTTTTCTTACTACTTCATTTCGGTTATTTCCATTATAAAGATCTGGGGAAGGGGACAGGGGGTTGGCTTGCTGGTATGCATATAAAGCAAGTAATAGTTTCAGAGAAGATTTAATGAATATCTGGGTATTTTTATCATGTAGAATAAGATAAAATAAACCTTTATTATGGTCAATGTCTATGGAGATTCTCAGTCATGCAGGTCATGGTTGTCCCAAAGGTGAGAGATGAAGAAGCTTCTTGAATGAGAAGTGGAACGTCTTCCAAGAAAAACAAGGAAGTCCAGTTGCCTCTTGAAAAAGCACTTTTGGGACTTATTATGGTCTTCAACCAATATGTGGATGGATGGATGGATGGATGGATGGATGGATGGATGGATGGACACATGAAATACATTTAAAATGGCAATTAAAAGATGTTAGCTGACTAAAGGGGAAGAAAGAGAGTGTATGGGCTGGGAGCAGGGAAATGTTAAAACTTCAGAGATAGTGTCCTAAGTAGTGCTATGTTGCCAAATTTTGCCTCGCTGAATGGCAAAGTGAGGCAACAGATATTATCCAATAAAACTGCATTTCTTGGACACCTTTTTACCATATACTCAAATGAAATTGAAGAAAAAACATAAAGTAATGTCACAAATAGCATGGATCTCTAAAATATATTAACTTAGAAGAGGATCAGTGCCCTGTGGAGATTGGTAAGAACTTTTAAAGACACCATAATATAAACAAAGAAATCCCGAGTCAGAACAGTTCCTGTATTTGCATAAACAAAAGGCTGTGCTGCTTCAAATAACCTCACTCTGGATCTATAGTTATAAATTATATTGGAACTTCAGTTTATGAGTCATATATTTTATGATAATGACTCTGTATTATGAATCATTTTTAAGATGGCCTTTTTTTATTTGATATAGAAACTGCTTTACTATTTTAATACCTATTTACCTACAGAATCCTGGTCAGTTACAGTAATAAAGATGACTAATATAAAAGCCCAGTAATAAAGTTGGATATTTGGTAGATTAAAGACACCATCAACATAAAACAAACTCAATTTGGCTGTGAAGCTTAGCTGAAATAACAATGCTTTTCCACAATTCTGGATGGCTTTCAAATATACTGTGCACCTTAAATTTCTCAATCAGACTGCTCTTAGATGACATCATATTCAATGTTGCATAATCTCAAAAATTCATTTACATGGCAACCATATACCCAAAGGATCTGGGAAGCAATAAGCACTGCAGGTCCCAACAGTAAGCACTGCTGGGATCAACAGTAGGATACATTCTTTCTTCTTTCTGAGAATTACTTCAGTACATGAAATCATGATCTATGGCAGTGATGGCTAACCTTTTTGCCATCGTGTGCCAAAAGCGGGGGGAGCATGGTAGGGTCACACGCACACGTGCCCACATCCATAATTCTATGTGCCCTCCCCATGCTCCCCCTGCTTTTGGCACGTGATGGCATGGTGGGCCCAGTAGGCCCGTTTTTTGCTCTCTCCAGGCTCCAGAGCCTTTCTAATGGCCTTCCCCACCCCCAGAGGCCCTCTGGAGGCCAGAAACAGTGTGTTTCCTGACTTCTGGTGGGCCCAGAAGGCCCAAAAATCAGCTGGCTGGCACACACATGCGTGCCAGAGCTGAGCTCGTGTGCCCACCGATATGGCTCCGCGTGCCACCTGTGGCACCCGTGCCATAGGTTCGCCATCACGGATCTATGGTATATCATTTTTTTTCCACCAGAAACAGGCTAACAGACTAAATAGGTCTAATCAGCATTTCTCAATTAGCTCTCTAATTTTGCCCCTACTTTAGCCTTTACTTATGCACATGGACACACACTAATCTGCTTTTTTTAAAAAAAAAGTAGAAGAGATTTTTCTTTCCTCTATTTGTTTTTTTCTTTGTAAGTCACTTCTTCTCTAAGCAGTAGCTGACATAAGCAGTAGCTGCAATGGTTAGCTCAGTTGGTTAGCCCAGTAATAATTCCTCCTCTTCCTCCTCCTCCTCCCCCTCCTCCTCCTCCTCCTTTCATATAAAATAGTAAAAATTATAAAAGCAGCTTAAACATTGTTTATACTGTAAAATGAGTGGTTTTACAGATTTAAAACTTCCCATTATATTTATTTCTTAACTATTAAATTTATATGACAGCCCATCACACTAACATGACTCTAAGTGGTTTACAAATTGAAAACACACACACACATACACACACAAGCCCAGTACAAACACAAACAAAAAATAATCACAGAAATCATTTAAAACATTTAAAAAGCAAAAATGTTTTAAGCCAGAAAAAAAAACAACCCAACAACACAATCTTAGGAGAGGCCAGACGGCAAAGCTATTTCTTCAAACTCTTCTGGAAAATCAATAAGGTTAAAGGGGAGGGGCTAGAGCAGAAAAGGCTCTCCTCCTGAGTCCTGCCGGATGACTTTCCAACATGACCTTTCCTCCAGATTAGATGGCATTGGTAGATGTGATGTGGGCGAAGCATTTCTTCAAATAATCTGCTTTGCAGGGTTTTATGGGTTATCACCAACACGTTGAATTGAGCTGGTAGCCAATACTTCTCATGGAGCAGTGGCATAAAATCTAAATGCATACATCCCCACACAATCACATTTTGCTCTACAAGGGCAGCCCCATGTAGAACACATTGTAGTAATCATACAGGAGGTAACCAGGATTTGAGTGACTGAGCATAAAACCTCCTGGTCAGTGGTTCAGAGCCTCCAGTTTGCACTAGTTCTATAGAACCAGTAGTAAAACTGGCGGGAGGCTCTGCCCACCGACCCCGATGTCATCAAAACACTTCTGCGCTTGCGCAGAAGAGCGCGCACGGCCCCGCTGCGAACCGGTAGTAAAGGTAAGTAGAACCCACCCCTGCTCCTGGTCCACAAAAGAGTGCAACTGGCACACAACTTAAAATTGGGTAAAGACACTCCTAGTCACAACTGCTATCCACTCTTTAAATGAGTTGGACCCCCAGATTTTTGCATCAAGTCTGTCTGGTATAAAGCTACCCAATCCAAAATGAAAGATGGTAAATTGTCACAAATAGCTCCCAAACCCAAAGCCACTCAATCTTGCCATTAAATTGAAACCTGTTGTTCCCCATCCAAACTCCCACATCCTCCATGCAGCAAGACAAGACATCAACCATATCGTTTATTTAACCAGGGTTGGAGATATAAAACTGGGTCAGCATACTTATAATACCTCACCCCATGGCTATGGACAATTTCCCCCAGCAGCTTCATGCTGATGTTAAACAGAAGCAGAGAAAGTACCAATAAAGTCCAATAAATTAAAATGACATACTATACATATATGCATAGGGACAGAAGGGCTCAGTTGAGGGAAATCAGCCCTGATCTATCTCTGTTATTGAAGACTGCTTTGTGATTTTAAACTGTCAGAAATCTCTTGCAGTTTCCTTTCATTCCCACCCCCCACACTTTTCCCTCTCCCTTTTTTTTAATCTTCATATTTCACAGGATTTAATACTTGGATTTTTACCTCCCTTTCCTCCTTCCACTCAGGAAACCTGGTTCCATAAAAGGATGGTCATGTTTTTCTTAGACTGGTGAGAAGCAGCCATTTTTCTTTCTAATGGATATACTCTAGTTTTCTCCTCCACCCTTATTTTCCCTTGCTTTCTCTTTCCTGACACCTCCTCAGTTTTTTCAACATCCAGCTTCATCCTTCGCACATCCAACTTCAGTGGTGTGGTTTTTTAGTAGGAGCTGAGACCCATCAAGCTATCCCAACTATATGCTAAAAATGGGCGCCCTAACAGCTAAGTAGAACAACTTATATATGCAAATCTCCTTATTAAAATTCCAAGGTAGAAATCAACACCTTCATATAATCTGTGTGAGAACTTCATCAAACTTTTAATCGTTTTCCATAGAGACTTGGCAACTGCAAAAGACCTAAGCTGGACCAGCATATTTTTCCCTGCATATTTTTCAGACTGAGGTAAAAAAAAATCAGCATGAGAACCAACCAAGAGAATGTGATAATAAATTGTGGGCTCTGCTACCTGTGAGCATTCGGCATTAAATTTTAAACTAAATTTTAAAGTCTAATACTAAAGGCTATAATGCCTCACAGTGCATTCCTATACATGCCTGTTCAAAGTAAATGCCATTGAGTTAAATGACACTAACTTCTTTATAAATAGATATAAGAATTCAGCCTGTACTGATTTTCTCAGACTACATCCTCATGTTAACAGCAGATGTAAAAGTGCCATTCATAATAAGCATATTTTAAGTAAATAAAAAAATAGCTTCCAGACAACTGGGAGGATAAAAGGTTTGAAGGTCTGTTTTTTCAAAGACATGACCAGACATACCAATTTCTCCTTATGGACTGAAATTCTCATAACAGAGAAATGGTTCCATGGGGATGCCATCAATGGATCCCCCCTCTACATATTTATGTGGTTAATACTCTAAGCCCATCCAGGTGATACACATGAAAAATACTCCCTTGGAACAAAATTGTGTATGATTAGTCAGCTTTGGGGTAGTCATCCATAATTGTGTAGGGAATTTATTTTGTACACAGAGGGTCTACTGAAGAAGGCAAACAATGTCTAAACTGACTTGGATGAGGGTTTGGGATCAGAGGAAAGGCAATGTCATGTTGGAAAAAGATTTATTCCATGGTTAGAGATACAAGTTATAGAATGACTTAAGAAGAAGCACTACAAAATGGGCAATATAAAACAAAGTATATTTGGCTCTAGATACTGTTTTAGCATCTGCAGGAGGAGCTGCAGCAATTCTTCTAACCCATTTATTCCCTATTGGCCTCCAAAGTTAAATGAGGTTCTGGTATTTCTTTAAATGAGGAGATGCGTATGGTGGAGAATGATTTTTACTTCCTTAAGATTTCCTATTTATAACCTGCTGGTAATTCATTAAGACCTGCAGCTGTATACATTTCCCAACAGCCCAATTCTCGGTGGAAACAATAGATTCACAAGAGGATCAGCGAGATATTTGCTTGCAAGAAGCTTCAAATGGAAGTGAATAAATAGCATGGGGGAAAAATCCAAAGGTTTCTCAGGTGGTTACTAAGCTCTCTTTAAAATGTACAAATACTTGTCAATATTTCAGAAATTGGACTGCAAATCTGTGCTTACAAAATATGTTCATCTTTACCCAATAGAACTTGTGACTGAATTTTTAAGTTAAATAAAATTTAGCTCTTTGAAAATGAGTGGCCTTATGCTACTCATTAGGCTCCCCATTGTCATTTGAAATGTGAAAGAATAAGATTCCTCTTTGTCCTCCCCCAAAAAAACTTTTATTAAGGAAACAGTCAGATTTTTTTCCTAATTAAAAGTCATAATTACATTTTTTATTAGATTGGACCTAACAATAATATAGATTTGTTATCAGATTGTTGCATTCCCTACTATAAAAATCAGAGCATGACAAATTTAACTTTCACTAACTCAGAAATTTTAGTCATTAAGATAAGAGCAGAAGGTACTAAAAACCAATTCATGCCTTACAATCTACACAGATTTACATATATTTGACAGCTTCTTTGTAGAAAGCACAAACATGCCATAAACATTTCCCATAAGTCTACCACCAATGAAGATTGTGCTTTTTAAAGAATCATGCTAATTTAAAAGGGAAATGTCAAAATCATCATGAATGAATCTTTTCTTGCCCCCAATTTTTGGTGGCCTTTACTCTGAATAAAATTAAGCTTCTGATCAAATGCCATTCATACATAAATCAGACAATGTTATCTTCATTTTAGAATCATAAAATTGCTTGATGTATGGGTTACTTATTGATTGTAAATTGGATTTGGAGTTGCTCTTTCTCAGTTCTAGTTAGTAATTAACAATATGTGTGTGTGTGTGTACATATATCTCTATCTCTATCACTATCTATCTATCTATCTATCTATCTATAAATCTATAAACCATATACACACACACACACACACACACACACACACACACACACACACACACACATATATATATATATATATATATATATATATATATATATATATATATATATATGGTTGAAAGCCTTCTCTGATACGTTATAATGCAGTATCCAGGACCCTGGTCTCTTATTTAATGAAGTTTACAAATGTTATGCATCCTGATTGCGACTGAATTATTGTATTTAATACATATAGTTGCCCATCTCATATTTACTGAAGTGGTTTACAATTAATCATAAATTATTGTTTTGTGTTAAGTACTTTGAACCAGTAATTATTTTAGTCCAATCCCCATATCTTTTGGGGGGGAGCTGAAGGGCGCATAGGATACATGCCTTGACAAAAGATAAATATGGGAAAACAAATAAACAAACTTTTCTTTGTTTGAGAATTGCTAGTAATAGTGTGTACTACTAGTTATATCTCTTAAGGATTCTGAAGTAGGCTCAAGTTAAATGAGCATTTTAGATGGACAATTCAGTATTATAATCTGCAAAAACATAGCAATTTGTTCCACCATCATGGAGAGAGGTTCAGATGGATCTATTCTGGAGAATTGCATTAAGCTTTTGTCATTGGTATAATTGATATCAAGCAAATATAGAATCAACATGAGATACAGAACCAGGACAAGCATCTCACACTGTGGTTTGATTCAGATTCTGGATCACCTCTGTGGGAATAAAGTGGGAGGCACTATTTGCAGTGGTTCTCTTCCTTCCTTAAAGAGATAGTTCCAGGCAAAGGAAGCTGGGGAAAAGATCTGCCTATAGAGATTGACTTTGCTTCAAGGCCATCTCCTCTTTTCAATATCTATATGAAACTGCTGGTGGAGATAATGTGGTCCACTATCATCAATATGTTGATGATATCTTGTTAACGTGTCATTCCCAGGTCAAAAAGGCAGAAGAAATAGTTTCAAGGAAATACCAGAATTTTTTGGGGGGTCATTATCTCCATACTTCTTTCCCTATAGAAATTCAGCTGGCTCTTTCCCTCTTGGATTTCAGGAAAGCAGATAAGACCCAGTTGTTCTATCTGATTCAAGAGGAGGACACATTTATGAAAGCTAAATATTTTCTATTTTTTTATTATTATCCTATTTTTATATTATGAATAGGTTTCTTATTTCTGATGATCTTGTGTGTTAACTACTGAGAGCCTTTGGGAATAGATGACTAACATAAGATAACATAAAAATGAATAAAATAAAAGCTAGAATGGACTTAAACTATTCTAGTGGTTCTTGATCTTAATACAGAGAAAAAGTGACTATTACTAAAATGAACAGTGCAGTTTTATAAGTATATGTATGTATATGTACATGTACATCAGGGAATTCTACTTACCTTTACTACTGGTTCGCAACGGGGTCGTGCATGCACGCTTGCATCATTTGCACGCTTCTGCGCATGCGCAGAAGCTTCCTGATGATGTCGGTGGGCAGAGCCTCTCATCAGTTTTACTACCCGTTCTATACAACCGGTCCGAAGCAGGGGCAACACACCACTGATGTACATGTACATACATACATATGTATGTACATGTACATACGTATGTATGTATGTATGTATGTATGTATGTATATTTATCTTTATCAGATTACTCTCTATTATATTCTGATAAACTTATCAGTAAGTGGCTCCATTTTCATAGAAACTGAGGAGCTAGATTCTTTACAGGATGATCTATTAGACTTAGGTTTTCATTAGTCAATGCAGAACTAAGGCAAAGGATATTAGATACAGAAACTCAGCAAATCCAATTGACTATGCCAATAGGAGTTTATTTAGTTTTTCAACCCTTTAAATTAAAACAGGGCAGATACATTAACCTATCCATATAAAGGCAGCATGATCTAACATATTTCCAACCGTCCATTTGGAATGGAATTTTGAGAAACCTCCTTACAATGATGGATCATCTTTATTTGAAATAGATAGCACTGAAGCTGCTCCTCATTTTCTTCTACCATTCTTTTTTGGGGGATACACATGCATATAAAATTGCCAAGAATAAATCACCAAGGGCAACTACACTTGTTTTCCTGACAGTATTTCTTGCCTAATCAGAGCAATAGAATCTCATTTATTGTCTCTAAATACTGCTCTATTACATACAGCGTCTGAAAGAGGTTACTTGCCTAATTGTTTGCAAGTTGATAGAAGTTGAACCTCTGTATTTTATATTTACTTGATATTATCATACATACACACACACACATATATATAACTGTATTATTCTTTAAGAAAGTTGTTTTTTAACATCTTTAACTATTAGTCATATATTTATATAATTAATATTAGTAATGTGGCGTAGTTGTTTATTTGCATTTGAAAATGCTATACTATCATTGATGCCCTTATTACATTATATTTAGGGCTGGTCGTTGACCAAAATAAAATGGACAGGACCGGAGTAGACTGGACTGGATTGACTAATACAGGATGATCACAATTTCTTTTTATTTATTTGTTACTGGAAGTGGAAGGTGGTACTAGAATGTGAGAAAGAAATAATGTGAAGGATTCAGGACTCTGCCTATCAAGTTGTCCAGCAGTAGGACAATTCTCCAAAAGCAGAATTGTAGTAGAGCTGGAACATTCACGCATGTGCACACACACACATACACACACACGACACATAAATGCTAAATGTACTTACCGCTCTGATAAATCTGATAAATCTAAAATTGTTTTTTACTTTTTTTAAAAAAGTGATTACAACCCAGAGGAAGCCTAGAAGCTGGGTGGCACTGCTTCTTTCAATTACATGCCTTTAACCCATGTATGTACGTCATCATAGTACCTCATTGCACTGATATCTACTGTTTCTTTCTTAATACTGCATTTCAAAATGCACCTTGTTTGTTGGCATACCTGTCCAAATTGAAAGTTGAGAGTCCCAAATCATTCATTCATTCATTCATTCATTCATTCATTCATTCATTCATAGCAAGGCAAGTATAGTTTGCTTTAATTTAATTCCATCTCCAGAGAGCATTTGCTTTCAAAGCCATGGAGATGTTTTACTAGAACTTCCAAAATTCCTTATGCCTCTTCAGTCTTAAAGAAGCTTGCAGTGCAGAATCTCTGGAACAGACCAATTTTTAGGTGTTGCCAGAGACCTCTCATAGACCTCTACACCATAGAAAATTATTCTACCAAACTTGTTGGTTTATGCTTTGAAAGGAGGTGAAAATTTGTGCTGAAAACTTAGCTTCCAGCACTTTTTCTCTGCCCCTCACTCCTGTTCACTATCTATCCACCAAACTTGCATAACCCAGTTTAACTACAACTCATGACAGTGTACTGACCATTATCCTAACTCCTTGATGGCACACTTTCCCGAGGTGGCACGCAGAGCCATCTTTCCAGGAACACCAGCTATCGCCCAACTCACCTGCAGCTGCACATGTGTGCGCGCCCCAGCTGGTGTTCGGGCCTCTGGTGTGCATGCATGCAATTCTGAAGACCCAGCTGGTCTTCAGAGCTCTCTTGTGCATGCATGCATGTTTGCGCATGCGCACGCAAGGACTTGTGTGCAGCACACACATGCATCGCACACATGCATTGCACACACAAAAGCCATGCACATTCACAGATGGTGCAATTGTGTGCGCAGCCCAGTGGGGAGCCACGCGAAAGATGCACACATGCGCAGATGGTGCAATTGCATGTGCAGCACACAGGGAAGCCGTGCAAAAGCCATGTGCAGGTGCAGATGGTGCGATTGTGCACACAGCGAACGGAGGCACGAAAACCGTGTGCATGTTCAGATGGTGTGGTTGCATTTGCAGCACATGGGAAGAGCCTGTTTGGCACTCGGTGAGTAAAAGGTTCGCCACCACTGTCCTAACTATTAAAACACACCATACATATGCAATACATAATGGAAATAATAAAACACACAATAAAACACACCCTCTATATGCTCACAAATCCCATGTTTTGCAGGTTCTGAAATGTTGTACACATGATCTGGGAAGCTCCTTTACCTGAGTTTTTGGAAATGAGTAGAGCTGTCAATAAATTAATCCAAATTAATTGGTAGCTCTATTCAGATCTTCAAGCTAAACACATAGAATTCTCAAATATACCAGATATATGGAGGCATTGAGATTTTGACATCCAAAATCTATTGTAGCCTACCTGAACATAGTCCTAAAGCACGGGTGTCAAACTCAATTGCATCACGTGACATATCATTATGTATCACAGTGGTTTTTGCCTTTGTGGAGTTGGAGTGGGCATGGCCGGCACATGACACATCCGGCCCATGGGCCGCCAGTTTGACAGGCCTGCTCTAAAGCTTCTCTAAGTTGAAGTTGATTGTGTTTTCAATCCTTAGAAAAGATGTATAAAAAAATCCACGAGTCCTTATTTTATCTCTCCTCAACCTTATTGTCTCCATCCATCTTTGAAACATCAAAAAATTATGCCAGCCAATAATTGGGTGCCTCATCTCTGCCCAATTAAAGTAGGTCACCTGACTTTTGAATAAGGAGAACATTTTAATAATAGTACAGTTAAGAATGTTCCAGACCACTCTTGTTCATAGGCTCAGGGTGAGCTGAAGGACACAATCAAATCAAAAAGTGCCATTTGTATTCTGGTTAAACTGCAAGCAGGAAAAGATCGTACAAGTATTGTTTTGTGCCTGATACATTAGAAATGATGCCTCATGGAAAACAAGGACTAAGATTGAAATCTGGCTATATTGAAATTTATATTTATCTTCCTCTGCAAAACCCCTACAGTAGTCTTGCAGAAGAAAAATGCAGAAAAGTATGCAGCTCAAAACAGGTAATACAACCTTAACTGTTTTTATAACTGCAGTGATGAGAAATATATGATGTATCTTAAAAAATGAAGTTAAATGACAATTCTCAATGTAACAGTATCAGTGATCAGAAAAAAATAATATGTATTGTTTCACAGATAGGGTCACCTCTAAATATTTGTGGGCAAGTCACTTAATATTTTCTGACTTACCTCGGCCTTTTGAGAGTTTCAGTTGGCATATTAATTTAACACATCTCATTCTTCTTCTTCATACTACTTCTTAAATTATGGTAATGCATCACCTTTCCAATATGCCTGAAGAAAATCAAGTTATGCTGAACCTTTTTAAAAAAAATTATTTCCCCCCCCCCTGTTCTTTATTCATTATCCATTTCCACCCTTTCAAGATTTTATGCACCTTTTTTCAAATGCCTGTGATTAAGTCTGAAACAAACCAAGAACATAAATATGAACCATTTTCTTCCTTTTTGTTTCAATAAGCCAGCAGAGTTTTTCCTTTGCCTTCTAAGCTTCACTTTTATCTCATCTAAAACCAGTGTTTCTTAAAAGCCGCTTAGCAATTATAATTCATTGGATATTTTTTAAAAAATAATGGGTTTGTATTTGGCATCAAAGGGATCCTTTTGAAATATTTCAAACCCATCCCCTCATTGATTATTTATTTATTAGATTTTTATCCCACTTTTACTACTTTATAAATAACACAAAGTTGCAAACATACATAATACTCCTTCCGCCTCCTGTTTTCCCCACAACAATAATTGTGAGGTGATTTAGATTAAGAGAGAATGATTGGCTCAACTGGTTTTTATGCCTAAAGTGGGACTAGAACTCATAGCCTCCTAGTTTCTAGGCCAGCACCTTAATCTTATTCCAAATTGACTCTCATTATTTTAACAATAGGGTTAGGAAGGACTCACTGCAGAAGAGCCTAATGCTGGGAAAGATTGAGGGGAAAAAAAGAAGGGGACAGCAGAGAATGAGGTGGCTGGATGGAGTCACTGAAGGAGTAGGTGTGAGAGGTGTGAGCTTAAATGGACTCCAGAGGATAGTAGAGGATAGGAAGGCCTGGAGGATCATTGTCCATACGGTCGCGATGGGTCGGACATGAATTCACAACTAATAACAACAACAATTTTAACAATGTATAAGTTACAGCATACAATCATTTTTAACGCCCGTCCCATGTTCATATAATAATACCATTTTGCCAATCAAAATAAACCAATCATACACCTAATAATTGAATAAACTGAGGAAGGTCCTTAGAGCTTTTGTGACCACATATTTACATATTTAAAATACTGTGTTTCTCAATATCAGTTCAAGCTATAGACTTACATAAGTTCATCCCTTCTTTTATATATTTAGTCTAGTCCAGGAGATTCCATATGTCTTGGATCAATGATTATAATATAATCCTATATATGGGTTAGTTCAGATGAGATGACTGAGGCAGGTCTTGAGAGTGTTATCTGGGAGGAGTTCGATCCTGTGGCTCCCGAGGATGTGGACAGGATCTTGGGACGGCTGAACGCGACCACATGTTTATTGGACCCGTGTCCCTCCTGGTTGGTGCTGGCTTCCTGGGAGGTTACACGAGGCTGGCTCCAGAGGATTATCAACGCTTCTTTGAGTGAGGGTGTCTTACTGGCTGCCTTGAAAGAGGCGGTGGTGAGGCCCCTCCTCAAGAAGCCTTCTCTGGATCTGGCTATTTTGGCTAACTGTCGTCCAGTCTCCAACCTTCGTTGGACCATCCGAACGATGCCTTGGAAGTGATGTCCCAGTGCTTGGAGGCCGTGCAGGTCTGGATGGGGAGAAACAGGCTTCGACTCAACCCTTCCAAGACCGAGTGGCTGTGGCTGCCGGCATCCCGGTATAGCCAGCTGGTGCCATCTCTGGCTATTGAGGGTGAATCATTGGCCCCCACGGAAAGGGCTCGCAACTTGGGTGTCCTCCTGGATGCATGGCTGTCTTTAGAAGTGCATACGACGGCCGTGGCAAGGGGGGCTTTCTATCAGGTTCGCCTGATATGCCAGTTGCGCCCCTTTCTAGACTGGGACTCCTTACGCACGGTCACTCAAGCACTCATCACTTCTCGTCTGGACTATTGTAATGCTCTCTACATGGGGCTCCCCTTGGGGTGCACCCGGAGGCTCCAACTGGTGCAGAATGTGGCCGCGTGCGGGATTATGGGAGCGACAGGATGCTGCCATGTGATGCCTCTCCTGCGCAAGCTGCATTGGCTCCCAGTGGACTTCCAGGTGCGCTACAAGGTGTTGGTGACCACCTTTAAAGCGCTCCATGCCTTAGGGCCGGGGTACTTATGGGACCGCCTTCTGCCACCAATTGCCTCCCACCGGCCAGTTCGCTCCCACAGAGAGGGCCTCCTCAGGGTGCCGTCGTCTAGACAATGTTGGCTGGTGACCCCACGGGGGAAAGCCTTCTCTGTGGCGGCACCTACCTTATGGAACGATCTACCCCCAGAGATTCAAGTGATCCCAGACCTCCGGACTTTTCGTCAGGCCCTAAAAACCTACTTTTTTCAGTTGGCCGGGCTGGCCTGATCAGTTGGCCGGGTTGGTTTTAGTGTTTGATATTGATTGATTTTAATTGACATGTTTTAAATTTTGGGCCAAATTGTATTTAAATTATTTTAAAATGATTTTAACTTTTGTATTATGTTTTTTACCTGGCTGTTCACTGCCCTGAGTCTGCTAGGAGAAGGGCGGTATAAAAGTTAAATAAAATAAATAAATAAATAAATAAATAAATAAATAAATAAATAAATAAA
>WNWU01000006.1:41869517-41896595 GCA_012654045.1 Ptyas mucosa | reverse complement strand
AAATAAATAAATAAATAAATAAATAAATAAATAAATAAATAAATAAATAAATAAATAAGATTCTCCTCATTATTCTTCAGTCTATTATTTTTAACCCAAATCATTTTTATTCTGTTCATGACCATATGTATGAATTCCAGGAAGTTCTTTTATTTAAAAAGCAAAATAACAAAGCATACAAAGATCTTACCCATCTCTACCAGATAATTTGTCAAATGCAGCATATGGCAAGGCAGAGATGATAAAGGGTATCAACAAATAATGCCATTTGTTTCACAAAGTGGAAAAATATTAGATGCAACTTCAGTGGTTACGTCAAACATGATATTTGGGACTCCACTGGGTCAGGATTCAAATACCACACAAAATCAACCTTTCTGCTAGCTACATAACCCATCCATTGCTGAAACACATTGGCTGATGTGTGACTTAACATGGCATAAGTTTATCATGAATTTTATTTTATTTTGGGGGCATTGTTGAGCAGGAAGGTAGTGGAGAAAATGCTATGCCCTAGTGGTTTTGGACTGTGCTGTGAGGCCACTTCCTATGCCAGGATTCCTATTCTATATGTACATATCATCCCAATCTGCCCATCAAAAACATTAATCTGGCTCCATGTCTCAAAAAACAATGATGCAATCAATACTAATTGCTAAAGTATTAATTATGGTAAATTAGCATATAACTACAGCACTTCTATATCACTCCAAAGTGCTTTGTAGGCAGTTTACAAAGTCAGCATATTGCCTCCAACAATCTGAGTCCTCATTTTACTGACATCAGAAGGATGGAAGGTTGAGTCAACCTTGAACCCAACAGGATCAAACTCCAGACTATGGACAGAGCCTGCAATACTGCATTATAAACACTGCACCACTAGGGCTCCAACAACTATCCAACTATCTCCTATAAGAGATAATTGTATTACCTCTTGTCTTATGCAAAGTTCCATTAAAATGAGAACAGAAATGGATGGACTGGGAGGCTCAAAAAGGAGGAAGAAACCATGTACAGGATCTTTTTAAGCAGATAACTGAAGCCTGTGAGAATCTTCCAGTTCAGGTAATTTTTATCCTTAGTTCTTCATTTAGTCAGAGGATAATGGTCCTAATCCAGTAAGATGACAAGGGGTAGGGTTTTTTCCTTCCATGTCTGCCTTTCTGCCCAAGCTCTTTGTTGCTGTACTACACACACACACACACACACACTGAGCATCCTTCATTTGCACGGGGATAGGGTCATAGTTGCAACACTGCTGTCAATTAGAGAGAGAGAACAGATGTTGCTTTTAAAGTTATATATCTCAGAAATAGGGGTAATATCAGTTAATCACAACTGGAAAGAATACGCAAGTATTCAAAGCCAGTTTTCAACAAACTGTCCCCTTGGTGGGATGGATCTATGAGTTTTACTTTCAGCCCAGATGTCATGTTTAAGTCAAATTCTTTCCACTTCTAACTTTTGATATGTTGTCTTTATCTACTGAATTGTACTGAACGTACATACAATTTTTCTGCCTTTTACTCCATCTACACTTTAATACATCTGGCATCTGACATGTGTAAGTGTGTGCAATTTGTCTTATGCTGCATAAGTCAGGGCCTTGTTTTATTTATGTAATATACTCAGTTGGCTTTTCACCTTTCTTTTCAATTGAATGCTCAAGACACTTTAGCATACTTGTTTAGCATAATGATACGATTAGCAGCAAGGTGGATTATGGCCTAGTATATAAGGAAAGAAGGCACAATCTCAATAAAATTATTCCACTATTATGGAACACTTCGTATTAATGAAAATGTTTTTAAAATACCAGAGATTAACCTTTCCACCATGCTATTGTATATAGGCATTCAATATTTTCTTAAGAAGTTTGCAGTTTATTTTTCTTTTATTTTGTAATTCTAAAAATATTTAGCTGAAAAACATGAATATAAACATTCCCACTTTTTTGTCCCACCAATCAACACTAAGAATTGAGAAGATAATGCCTCTAAAAATGTGGCTGGCTCTCCAGACATTAATGCCTAGACTAGCATACGTGAACAACAGTCCACGTGCAATATAGAATCACTTTTTGTGATATGGGCATCTATACAAATTGGATTAATAAATAATAAATACTGACATTTGTGCACCCTTGGCTCTCATTATGAAGATACATGACACGTGGAGTCATGCATTCTCCAGGAAACCTCAAGAATTGTTCCCATTTATGCCTTCTTCCCAGGGGTGAAATCCAGCAGGTTCTGACAGGTTCTGGAGAACCGGTAGCAGAAATTTTGAGTAGTTCAGAGAACCGGTAGCGGAAATTTTGAGTAGTGGCTGGCCCCAGAGTGGGTTAGGAATGGAGATTTTGTAATATCTTTCCCCCAGGAATAGGGAGGGAATGGGGATTTTGCAGTATCCTTCCCCTGGAGTGGGGTGGGAATGGAGATTTTGCAGTATCTTTCCCCTGCCATGCCCATCAAGCCATGCCCACCAAGCCACACCACGCCCACCAAGCCACGCAAACAGAAGTAAAAATAATTGGATTTCACCACTGCTTCTACCTATTTAGAAGTTGGAAATATATAGAGCATTGGATATAAAATAACAGAGTTGGAAAGGTCCTTGGAGGTCTTCTAGTTCACCCCACTCCTTGAGCAGGAGATTCTTTACCATTTCAGACAAACAGCTGCCCAGTAAAAGCCTCCAGTGATGAAGCACCCACAATTTCTGAAGGCAAGCCATTTCACTGGTTAATTGTTCTCACTGTTTGGAAATTTCTTAGTATTAGGTTGTTTTTCTCTTTATTTAGAGAAGGCTTTCACTTTTTCTGTAACCTGAAATATTGATGTGCCCAGTTTCAAATCTACTTGAGAAGTTGTTAGGAAATTGTTATTACACAACTGGTTGGTCAGGAAATATATAAACCAACATTGTGTGTTTGTAGCTAAAAGTATTATGTAGCTTTAAAAACTGTGTTGCATCATCCTGCATCCTGATTGGCTGAGCTTTGTAGCCAATGTATTTAAGGAGAGCTAAATTATGGTTTGTGTGGACCATTTTACCTGCTGATATGCTGTAACTCTATATTTGATCTCTCTGCATGATCATTGCTTGATCATGGCTATTTATTGCTTTTCTACTATTTATTGACTGTTTTTATATTGAACTGTGTTCCTGAATGAAACTAATGAGTCTTCGGAGAGGGGCAGCATATAAATTGAATTAATTAAATTAAATTAATGAAGATCTGTTTTATTGTATTTCTCTACAACTGGTAAGACTTTATATTGAAAAATATCCTTGGACTGATCTTTATCTCACTTTATATGTGTATGACTTGGAATGTTTTTGGACTATGATTTTGCTTTTTCCCTAAAAGTAAAATATTATCAAAACCCAGTTTGTATGTGAACTGTTATTATCCACAATCATTCTCAGTCACTTTCGTGCATAAACTCAAAGGGTACTCTGCTCAATAACCCACAACATTGGTTATGAGACTAGAACCATGATGGCGAACCGATGGCACGTGTGCCACAGGTGGCACGCAGAGCCATGTCACCTGGCACGCCAGCTTAGCTTCAGGAGTATCTGGAGGCTGGGGACAGCAAAAAACATCACTTCCTGTCCAACTGGAAGTTGGGAAATGGGCCGTTTCGGGCCTCCGGAGGGCCTCCGAGGGGGTGGGGAAGGCTGTTTTCGCCCTCCCCAGATGCATAGAGAGGATCTGGAGCCAGATGAGAAAGAAAAACGGGCCATCACGCACCAAGGGCGGGGGGGTCACGTGCACATGCGCGGGGCAGGGCACATAGAATTATGGGTGTGGGCATGCGTGCGTGCGTGCGAACCTTCCCTGCCCCCACCTTCCTGGCACATGATGGCAAAAAGGTTAGCTATTACTGGACTAGAATATCCTTAGCAGAAGTGAATGGATTTCCCCTCCTGAGCTGTGAGAAAGATCAGATTAGAATCCTGACTTCCTTTTGTTGTAAGGGCAAGATTTTGACCAAATGGAAATCTTGGCACTATGGTAGGAAAACCAGGTGTATTTTTTTCTTTCACGTAATGGACTGAAATACAGCGGAAATTCCTTATAAAAGGATGAGTGCTAAAACTGATTCATTGATTCAGATTCTCTTTGCCCTCATGCACATCCATACCACCTCATCCTGTACAATGTTTTGCATGAATGGATGACCTTCAGCACAAATGATGAAAATTGTGGGAGAAAAGAGGAATGGAGTGAATGAGGGAATTCTAAACAAACTTATTTCCTGGTGCCCAGTTTGTAATATTTAGCTCAAGCTGTCTAAAATCCAAAACAATTTAGTTGCAATGAATACATTATTAGCAGTGATTCAGTTTTAGCAGGGATATCCACAGGGATGAAAAAAGTTAAGATTATAGTCACAGTCATATAAAGAATCTCTGCCCCCTTTTTAACTAAAAAGGTAGAGATTTAATCTCATGGTTATAGTTATCCTCTTGTTTTTTTAAAAATCTCCTTGCAGACTGAGTCTATGACAATTCAAAGTGGCCAACTCGCCACAGCCAACTTGCCACGGGCAATTTGCTGTGGCCAACTCGCCGCAGGTCAACTTGCCACAGGACAAGAGTTATACTAATATCAAAGAAATGGTGGAATAGAATAATTAAAGGATAAAAAAGGAGGGACAGAATGAAATGTGAATGACAAAAATTAAAATATTTTTTATTTATTTTAAATAATTAAATTGAATTGTTGAATTGTCCCTGAACGAGTTGTCCCATGGGGAGTTGGCTGTGGTGAGTTTTCCTATTCCATTGCAGATCACCCTGCAATCACTTTAGGGATCATAATAGATATAGAGAATGTCTAATATTTCTACAGTTCAAATTAAATTATTCACATTTTTGGTTCTCAAAGTGTCCACTTGGGGAAAAAATATAGTTTTAAAATAAATGTGTTTTGTTATAAGTGCTTTCAGAATTACAGTGAATGTTGTGAATATATCCTTCTCTGAGATGTACTTCATTTTGTATTACGTATTTATTTTTCAAATTTATATAGCCACCCCACTAACAAAACAAGTGTCTCTGGTTGGCATTCAACAAATTATAAATCTCGGTGTAATTTAAAGAGCTTCCTTTTATTGAAAATGTGGTACACATTACCATAAGAGATTACAGCCCACAGGTAAAAAGTGACACATGGAAATAATATTATGGAGATGTCTTTGATATTTTGATACCAAGTTGCAACTAAAATAGATTTGAAAATTGATTTGCCACCCGTGATCTTGATTGTATACAAAAAGCAATCTCCATTTCAAATATTCATAAGTTACCATACCACAACATAAGTCACAATTTGACAAAATTGTAGTGAGCAGTGTGTTCTCTCTTCTTTTTGTCTCCTTTGTGAGATAGTTTAATGAGAATAAACAGCTCTAATTTCTGCCTGTACATTCTACTGCCATTGTTCTCTTTATAACAAAGGAAGAATAAAAGAAGTAAAAGAAGCAGAGAAGGCACTGCATAAATTTGAATGTTCTTAAGAAGAAGATTATTTCACCGATGAGGCAGTAAAATGTTCAAATAAAGGCTGTGATAATTATACAGGAGTCAAAAATGAAGACAAAAGCAACATTTTCTCCTTTTGGCAACTTGAGTAAATTTAAGATATGAAGTTTTAGCACAAAACATAAGCGCTATTTGCATAGGTTTGTATTTGCCTACTTCAAGGATGTAAAATTCCTCTCTTAGTCCTATGGAGGATGCAATTGTAAGGCTTTAATTTTGGTTGTCAGTGGTCCAGTTCTTGAGCAAGAGCTGCCTGCTGCTCATTCATATAGCAGTGCATGTCATTCTGCAATTCTTTACCAATATGTATTTAGATTTTTTTTCACTGTATTATTATGGAAATCAAGAGCCAGAGTAACTTTCAGTAATTGTTGCTTTGAGGTAGCTGATTTATTCATGAATGCCAAACAGGGAACAGGGCAATAATATCTGCTGTAGAAGGTTCTGATGTCACAGTCTCCACATCATCAAACACCTGTTCTGACCTAGGCTCCCTTAAACAAGCAGGAGGCAGGAATTACTGGCAAAACCTCTTACATGGCTGTGAGTTACGTTCATTCACAGTCAGCAAGGTTTGTCCAAACAGTTTTTCAAAGGAGTATTTCTCAACACACCTTATCTCGTTTGGCAAGCTGCCATGGAAGTTGTTTCCAACCACAGTACAAGGCAAAACTTGGAACAGAGTCTCTCAGGGTCATGGAATGAACAAATTGTTTCCTGCAAAAGCCCACTCCCTGTTTGCTCCTCTTTTATTTCCTATGGGAGGGGCCAATTATTTCCAAGGTGTGGTCTTACTCCTAAGTTGACCCTGCTTTCTTAGTTGTTCTTGTCTTCTGGCAGCCCTGCACATGCACACACTGAGAATGGGCTCCAGCTGTTCCTCTACCTCACTGCTATCTATCTCCCTCTCTGTCTCCAATGCAGAGCCCTCGTCTGAGCTTTCCCAAGCCCCCAGGACTGGCCCAAGTTCCTTTCCAACCTCCTCATTGTCCGACTCTGCTGCCAGCTCCACAGGGTTAAAGTATGGGAAAAGCAGGCTTGATGTCTTTGGGGGGGGGGGGGCACTTAAAGAATTTTCAAAATTATTTGCTTATTTAATACCAATTCCTCCTTTCAAACAAATAAAAGGAAGAAGTCTATATACTGTAGAGTAAATAACATTCTGGTAGTGACATCACAGATGGGATGAATGATCAGATCCAAAATGGTCCTCTCACTGTCAGTAGTAAGAAGCAAAACAATTTTATGGAGTAATTCCAAACAGATACGCTTGAAAATAACATTGGTTTGCTTCATGCTTGGACCAACCTGTTTTAATTATGCTTTAACCACATCTAATATAATTCACAAGCATGAGCCACTGGAAACAGCTAGGTTGACTTCAAGACATTTTGAGTTTGAAATGCTTTGTACCTTTTGTTATGATGATGAATGAGTTCAGTAAATTAATTCAACCCATAAAATTATGTATACCTTAAGGCTTTTGTACCTCTTGTATTTCAGCTGATTCTACTTAGTACTTCCAGAAATTCTGGAAATTCTGGTTAAAGCAGAAATTCTGGCTTTGTATTTCCTTTTTTCCCCTTAAATTAGATTCTAAGATTTTAATTCAAGACTATCTGTAATATCAGTCACTGGCTTCAAAATGGTGGGCACAACTCAACAATTGAAGTCTCACCCCTTTTTTTTACTTGTGTGCAATGCAGTGGTGGGGCTTTGATCATCTGGATGTGCCCATCATTTTGAGACCTGTGATTATTGCTACTGATGCCACTGCAACACTCTTCAATATTGATGATGTTGGGAATCCCAGATTCTTCCAATTCTGGGTCAAACCAGCTAGTCTCTTGATCAGAAGTTCAAAGATTAGGTATGAATGATTTTTGAATCTCTCTTCCTCCATTTAAGCCATGTGCCAGCCAAAAGAGAAGGCCTTCTGCTTCTGGAAGCCTTCTGCCTCCTCAATTTCCAATTCATCTAAAGCAAAATGATTGATCACACTACTTTATTTAGTTCACAAAATACAATCTCACAATGACTTGGGACATCACACAGGGCAACAGTAAATCTGAATAAAAGTTTAAAAATAACCTGCAGTATCTCTCTTTTTTTAAAAAAAAATATTTTTATGAAAGTTTACAAATCAAAGATTAAAAACTAATGCATACTAAGGGGAAAATATAAAAAGTAAAGAAAATAAGAAGTGAAAAGAAAATTTAGAAAAGAAACAAAGGCAGAAAAGAGAAAAGATGTAAAAGATGACTGCCCCCCTCTCTATAAACAATTTGGCTAACTTTATAAAATAAAGCAGAAGAAATTTCTTCCTACTTATAAATAAATCATTAAATCCTTGTCATACAATCTTGGTCAAAAAGAATTCCTATTACACCTACCAGAATGAATGGTACATACACATCATATGGTACATCAAATGATACATACACATCATATGTATATGATGTATACCCTTATCAAACAGATTCACTAAATCTCCTTTTCATTTTTAAAAACTTTGCTCCTTAGCAAAGTAGTGTCCCACAAGTTAATTTCCTATCATTTCCTCTTTGTCTCTTCTCAGAGAGAGTTTCTTTGATTCCATACATTCCTTTTGTAAATCCAAGGTAAAGCTTTTACTTTTCTGATTTACTATTTGTATGATCCTTTTCATCATTAAAATATCAATTGGTTTCACTTGTAGAGCTGTGTTGATTTTATTTTCCATATCACTCTTATATTCTGCCATGTTTAAATCCATTTTCAGATGAACAACATCTTTTCCCATATCTCTTTCATAATTCAGCATTTTTTACACTCCAAAACTACATTCAAGTCAGTCTCTGTTTTATCCAATAAAAATGATTGTTGTTTTTTTCTATATCCTCTGCTATAGTGTCACACAATCTTTTAAGTAACTTCTAAATAAATTGTTTCTAAACAGCCTTAATTTCTTCTATAGCCAAACATGGTATTAATGTGTCTGGTCTCCTTTAAGAGCAATACTTTGTTTTTTCAGATTCCTTGTCATCATCCTTTAAGTTCCCTCTTATCATCTGTTTATTTTCTAGTCAGCAAAATGTTCCAGTGAGAGGATTTATGATTAATTCCAAAGACTGCATATACTATTTTATACATTTTTGAACTCCCCAAAAGAAATATTCTTTCAAGTCTATCTAGCTCCTTAACTTTCCAAAATCAGTGTTATAGTTCCATTTTTGCTGTTTTCCAAAAATTAAAGCTTTTCTTGTTAATTCTTAAACTTACTCAGAGTTTCTTTCATCCAGGGTGGAAGGAAAATCTCCTAGTCTTTTGATTTTTGAAAAGTTCTTGACTTCAAAGAGATCAGTAATAAGTGGCTCCCTAGAATAATTAAGAGAGGAAGGTGAATGCAGTGTCTGTTTGAAAGGTACTGAGTGTGGCTTAGGCAAACTCTCGAACCATTCTGGAGAAAGTTGGCTTGTGATCTCTTCTCAGGGAGAATCTGTATAGATCCAAACATAGGTAATCTTTGTTGTTTGGAGAACCCTTCAATGGGTCCTATTTTGGCCACATTCATTGGCTCCACAAAAAACAGTGCTGTGCTCAATCCGCCATGCTGCCCCAAGAGTCCAATAAACTAGAACAGGAGTGTCAAACTCGCGTCATCACATCATCATCACGTGACGTATCACAACTTTTTCCCCTTCACTAAATTGGGCATGGGTGTGGCCAGCATGTGACGCATCCAGCCCAGGGGCCGTGAGTTTAACTAGATACCTTAACTAGAAGATATCTTTAGTTTTCAAGATTATGCAATGGGGGCAAACAATGTTGATTTGATTCTAAGAATCTCCTTGGTTTCTGGACAGACCTTTTGATCCTCAGGTTTCAATTCTCCATGTAATTTTGTAATTATTTCTCTTATTTCCGTTTTCCATGACGAATACATCATTTTCATCATTTCTCTAATTTCCTGCGCCATTTTATTCTTTCTAGGTTAGTATTTATGCCAATTTAAAAGTTTCATTATGTTCCTCCCCCCCTCCCCCCCAAAGTCAAGTCGCTTGCAGACAAAGAAATCCTCCCCAAAAGTTCTCATGGCTGTTATCTCTATTAAAGTTCAGGGTTTTCCAAAACAAAAGTTCCAAATTGCAATATTCTTGTTTCTCCTGAAGATGTCTCTCTACAATCCACAATTCTAATTAGGAGTCTAACGAAGTATCCATTTTGTTTCAATCCACGTTAACAGTCTTTACTAGTTTCTCTTTTCTTCTTTTTAACTTGAAAATGCCAAATCAGTTTTATAGTCCAGTCCAAATTAAACAATATGTTCTTCCCCTCCTTTTTTTTTTAATACAGCACTTCTGTTGCAGGGCTTAATTTCCAATTTCTCTTTTGTTTTCTTAACATTCAAAAAGAAAGGATCTGCTCATTTTCTTTCCAATCCTTTAGCCAATTTTGGGGTTATTTCTTCTAATTTTTAAAGTTCTCCAGATATTTTTGTTCAAAAGTCAATTATCTTTTCGGGTTTTTGTCAATTTAAATTTCCACTTCAAACCTCTTCTTTTCTCCCCCACCCCCCATGCCCATTAGCTGCTGTTTTTATGCTGGAGCTCTTTCAAATTTAAAAATCTTTTTTTATTATTTTGCCTATGAGTTGGCTGTCACTCATCCAGCTTCAAAAACTCCATTCCAGTCACCACTCCTGCTCAATACTTAGCCCGGTTGCCCCAACTTCTTGATGTCTGCAATGGCCACCACCCCCACTGCTGAGTCGGAGAGAGTTTCCTCTGACCTTTGAGGAACTTGCCTGTTCCTCTTGGTCATCCGAGGTGCCTCTCCTTCTTTCCCGTCCTTACAGGATGGTTCCGGTCCGAAGACCCCTTGGCAGCGGCTTGGCAGTCCGGGTTTTCGCAGAGCTCATTGGAGCTCGCTAATTCCCCAACTTTCTCGCTGTGACGCTTCCAGTTGAATCCCCCGTGTAGAACCTCTTTAAAGCATTGGGTTTGTTTGTTTTTTTTAGAACCTCTGTAGAAAAAGCTCTAACATTGGGAAAAGTGGAACGAAAGAGAAGAAGTGGACAACCAGCTGCAATGTGAATGGTCTTAGTTACAGTGGGTGATGTGTGCACTATTAGAAGATCTGAAAAATCAGACCATAATGGAGGAAGTCTATCTATGTGGTCATTAAGGATTGATACTCTTGACACCACACAATCAATCAAACAGTCCCTTATAAGTGTTGCTTTCAAGATGTTCTTCATCCATGTTCCCTGCATTCTTATGAATCACTTCAAAGAAGTATACACATCCCTGGTACATAGCATTAAATGCAGCTTGGACATGCTGCTAAATTTAGGAGCATACTCCATCTGTGACCTTACTTTTCAGCACTCCCCCAACAACAGTGTCAACAGTAATCACAATCTTTTGCTTGCTAACAGCAAAGAGTTGGTAATCTCAGTCCTACCAGGCAGGTGTTTCCTTCACAACAGACCTTCAAATTAGCATTGACAGGAACTTTTATTAGAAAGCCAATTAATCTTGAAAAAAAAAATAAGGGGAAAAAAACTATCCATCTGGAACTTCAAAGCTTCTCCCTGGATGATTAAGAATGGAATATTCTCACTGAAAAAATGAAGAACAACCTTTCTTCTAAAATCACATATGCACGCACACACAGAGAGAGAGCTGAATAATGAATATTAGATTTAGACAAGAGAAAGCCTGATGTAAATCATTATAATCATTTAGGATTATCAACTATACACTGGTCACTGATCAGTGGCCTAGAACAGCAAACTCATTTGTAAATATTACTATGTTATAATGCTAATGCCTTTCTGCAACATGGAACATTACAACTCTTGATTACACTAGTTTAAATGAAAGTCCTACAACCATTGATTATTTGCCAAACAATGTTGGAATGCCCATTATTTTTCAGCATTGGTTCTTGACTGCTACAACATGGTTGTCTTTATCTTATTTGTGTGTGTGTGTGTGCGCGCTCGCATATTCTATATGCATGCATATGTTTTAGTGGCTTCTTTCTATTTTTGTTTCATTTTACTTTTTTTTTTCCTTTTATGTGCTGAATAGCATAACAGTTCTGGATTTTGAAATAAAGCCGTCATACATATTCGCAAGGATATTGTCTTCTTTAATGGCCTTTGAAATGAACAGCCATAAGAAAAAAGAACTATTTATAGCACGTACAGTAATTTATAGTGTTTTAATTAAAGGAACTTCTATTAATTCACTATGTATGTAAAGCTGAACCTTATGTTTGATTGTTCTAGAAATATATGTAGTTACACCAATATCACATTGGTCTAGGGTAAGAGTGAAATGTTCCCGGTTCGGACCAGATCGCTCGATCCGGTAGCGATGGTGGCAGGTGGTTCGGAGAACTGGTGGCAAAAATCTCTGCACCCCCACCCCCACTCCACCTTGCCCAGCTGAGCCGCAGGATCATCAGAGGCTTTTTTTTACTTTTAAAAGCATTTTTTCTATAACCTCTTCCGATGAAAAAAATGCTTTTAAAAGTAAAAAAAAAAAAAGCCTGATGATCGCGTGGCTCAGCTGGGAAAGTCAGAGGCTTTTCAAAGCATTTTTTTCTTCAACCTCTTGGCTGAAGATTCCTGATCGGCAGAGAGGTATTTTTTAAAAAGCCTCTCTTATGATCCCAGCTGAGTTTCCTGATCGGCAGAGAGGTATTTTTTAAAAAATACCTCTCTGACAATCCCAGCTGAGTTTCCTGAGCTGCAGAGGCTTTTCAAAGCATTAGAAAAAATGCTTTGAAAAGTTAAAAAAAAAAAAGTTGGCCACGGCCCACCCAGTCACATTACCCCACCACCACCAAGCCACTCCCGCAGAACTGGTAGTAACAAATTTTACATTTCACCCCTGGTCCAGGGTCTAGGTTTTACCCTAGAAGGAGAAGATATATTCAATAACACTGATATTGACACAACTACACTGATGCGTAGACAAGTGGCCTTGCTGAAGAAGAAAGTTAGTTGTTATTTGTTGCTCCCAATTGGAAGCAAAATATGAATAGAACAATATAACAATTCCTAACAATAAAACACACACACACACACACACACACACACACACACCCCAATGTCTTGGGAGGTATAAAGACTGAAACAGAAGCTGGGCAGTCTTGTTTCAGGGCTATTGTAGGTTCCTGGCATATCTTGCAGTTAACAGGTGGTTAAACTTTCAGCTTATCTCCTAAAAAATATTATACAATATACAAAAATTAATACTTAAATTTAAGATTCTTAGGCTAGTTTTATTATGTGTTTAAATGATATTTATTGCAATCAACCCAAGAAACAGAATCTTGTGCATCCACAAAACACACTGAAATATTAATACACATTTTGTAATAAGTCCAAATCAAATATGTTGGTTCCATTATGTTGGATAACCTAATAAAGAGTATATTTTTACCATACATACCAAAGGACTAATAGACTGCCAATGGCTGCATCATGGAAGAAATTTGTTGCTAAATCTATTTCTTCATTATGAATCTCCAAGTATTTGGAGTATCCCTTATTGTATTTTCCAAGTATCCCCTATTGTATTTTCTCTTCTTCACCATCTGCTGCTCTGCTCTTAAAGCAAAACAGAAAAGGCTTCATCACTTCTAATATGTTAAATTCTGTGGGTCTTCTATAATAAACATAAATGCAGGCTGCAAGCTGATCTACTTTTTTGGCAAATAGTTATATATGTAAAAGAATAGAAGGCCATCATGTAATGCTAACTTGAGAATGCCAGAGTCTTTCCTGACAGAAATCACAGCATTTTCATGCCAAATATCAGTTTTTCCTCCACAGGTTCTATTTGGAGAAAAGTAACAATAGCAATTAGACTTGTATACTATTCCAAAGTGCTTTACAGTTTTCTCTCTAAGTGGTTTACGAAGTCAGCATATTGCCCCCACAATCTGAGTCCTCATTTTACTGACCTCAGAAGGATGGAAGGCTGAGTAAACCTTGAGCTGGTCTGGATTTAACTCCTGTCAGTGGGAAGAGTCAGTCTGCAATACTGCTTTCTTATCACTGTGCCACCATGGCTCTATCTCTCATGATCCCTCAGGAACAGGCATTCTTATGTGTCATGAAAACCAAAAATAATGAAAATGAATGTACATATTTATGGGCACATGCATAAGGATTTTTAAATGTTTAAGGACAAAACTACAAAAGCCAACATGAATAACTAAATAAACATAAATTAGGGGGTTTAAGGATGGATAAATTAAGGAAAGATGCAAGATTTTAAATATCCATATTCAATATTTCTATCTAAAAAAATATTTTTCTTCAGGAGTGTTTATTAAGAATTACTTTATTGATATAACTAAAAATTGAGATTACTGTATATATGAGTAAGACATTAATTAATTAAAAGAGTTGAGATTGTTTAGTACTGAGTTAGCTTGTTAACCTATTTCCCAAACATTTAAATGCTGTTGATGCAATAAAAATTACAATCTAGTTTTCCAGTATACTAAATCTCACAATGACTTTTGAATTAATTTATTTTATTGCACTATTTTATATTGCGGCTGCAAAAAGCATTCACAGCCTCGTTCCAAAGCATTCTTTGCAAATAACAACAAAAGGACTGCTTTTAATAGGCAACCGAGTGCTTAGACACAATTACCATTAAGTTTATGTTAAGTAACTTCTATTCTGGATTAGACTATTCTTTTCCTTTCCAAAATATCAGATTAGAAACTCAACACCCAAGTTTATATTCTAAGCAAACTTACATTACTAAAAATATTACACAGAGTGAAATATTGCCATCTTTTAATTGCTGTAGGAAGTTAGCACCCACCCCTTTCCTATAAGAATGAAATATTTTAGGAAATATTACAAAGACAGAATGTTATGTTTTCTTGGATGAGAAATGGAGAAGCATGTTTTAAAGATGAAGCAGCTCCCACCTTCTTTCCCCCCCACTCTTTGTCAATGGGCCAGAGACAGAAACTCAATTCCCTCCCATCTATGTCAATGGACCATCATCTGCAACACAATAGGACCCATCTAGCAACAGAAACTAACACAATAGGACCCATCTAGCAACAGAAACGCACCTGGAAAGATTACATCAGCCAGCAAGGCTAGCTTAGACCCCCCCCCCCAGCCCCTGGGAGTCTGACAACCAATCAGGATACTCTTTCTGGGCCCCGGGAAGTTCAAAGCCAGAGAGGGCATAAAACCCGGGGACTCGCAGCATCTCACCCCTTTTTCTGTTCAGGAACTCAAACCATGTGATCCTGTCCACCATTAAACCATCTTTCCAAGCAGTCTCCATGTTTCCAGTGTCTTTTTCCCCACTTGGAGTTGAACCCAGAAGGATATTTCTTCCAACACTGCCTACAGTGTGTCACACATTTGGAACTCCATAAGAAACTTAACAATGGATTTTTATCACTTTTCCGGTTCAATTCACAGCAGTTTCCGGGTGACAGAATACCCAAGAAGTATATTCTAAAGTTGGCTTGATGAAAAACAGATTCAAATGCTAATTTTATTGTAATCCCCAGGAATTGTGCTAATTAATTAATTAGCAAACTTCAGGGCTTAATGAACTCTGTGTGGGAAGTCTTTAATTCTGCACTGCACATCATATAGTACTTTAATGTTGTGATTGCATAATCCCTTATTAGAGCAACAGTAACCAAAGTATTGGGAGAGGTTATACACAAAGAACCACCTCTGCAAACACAAGAGTTTGGTTGTGGAGAGAATAAAACCCTGTGAAACCCTTGATTCGTGCATAAAATGTTGCACTTTCTACCACCTCCGTACTTGTAACATCTCCAAATGTGTTGCCTAGAGAACAGTCACTGACCACCCACTTGGATATCCGGAATAGATTGTTTTTCCCAGAAAAATAGCAAAGACTTTTTTAAAAAAAATCCAACAGAATTAATAATTCACCATTCTCTTTATACTGAGTTAATGTTCACATCAATGTCTTTCCACTTGGAAGATCTGAAATGCAATGGAGGCACTTGTAAACTTCTGAGCAAATACAGATATAGATTTGCTTCATCCCATCCCTGGCAGGCCAAAGACAGAATGGGGAACAGCCAGATATCTGCATCTGTCATGTAGAAAGGACTGAATCCAAATAGTCTGATTTCAAACCATTCCTCAATTTTTCAACGTCAGTTACGTTCTATTTTCACATTAGCTTCTTTTTTCTTTTTTGCTGTTTAAAAGCCAGCATGGATTTGAAATCAACTCATTCAAGTAATTTTGTGAGGAATTTAAAAAAAATCCATTTAAATGGGGAAATTAGCATCTAATTCAAAACAAAAAGTAAATGAGATGGAAGTGAAATAAAACATACACACAGAGAGAGGGGTATGTGTGTTTACCTTGTTAGTCACAGATAATACAAAGAAAAGAAGATTGAAACTCTGCATACAAGGCAGGACTTGGTTGGTAAGATTGAAAGGAATCGTTTCATCAGCCTTTAATCTCCCTTGGTCCATGAAGAATGGACAGCAAGGTTTGCTTGAGAAGAAACTGGGATGTCGGGCAGAACATTTGAAAATCAGAGCAAAACATTGAAGAGAATTCTGAAAAGGATTTTTGGAAAAAAAGAGAGTCTTGGAGATTGTGTGATGACTTATCTCTTGCTGTTAAGCACCATTAATGGAAGAAACCAAATCAAAGGCATAAAAGGGGAAGGAAGGGGAAGAAGTAAATGTGTTCCTTCATTAAGAGGATTGGGGTGAAAGTGTGGGACCTAAATTCTCCTTACAGTTAGAAACAGAATCCAAAATATAGCATTTCCTGTCAAACTAAAGAAACTGGGAGCAGCTGAAATGATAATCTAAATTGCAGATAAAAATTTAAATTGGCATGACTACAGGAAAGCATTATAATTCCATAATGCTATATATACAAAAGAATATATTTCTGATCCTTCTTTAGCCTAGGACATTACTACTGTAACATAGTTTTATTTTGTAGTACCTGAGAAGCTTCTTCTCAATTTTATCCTACCTCCCCCTTCAGATAATAAGCACAGAACTTGGCTATTAAAACACGGAACTGTGCTAAAGTTCTGTCTGGAAAATGCAGAGAATTTTCTCCTATTTTCTAAAAATCTTGTCTCATTGGGATCATCACAGCTTCTAGAAAAGCAGACTTGGGTTTTCTTGTCCTTAAGCTTTTGGATTTTCTAGGGAAAAATTGGAAGAAATCAGAGGTAGACTTATGAAGTCCGTCACTGTTCATTTTTGGCTTGGTTCGCAAGGTGGGATACCTGACATGTACATGGGTTAATCAGAGGTGGGTTTCAGCAGGTTCTAACCAGTTCTAGAGAACCGGTAGTGGAAATCTTGAGTAGTTTGGAGAACTGGAAGTAAAAATTCTGACTGGCCCCCATCTATTCTCTGCCTCCCAAGTCCCAGCTGATTGGGAAGAAATGGGGATATTGCAGTAACCTTTCCCTGGATTGGGGAGGGAATGGAGATTTTACAATATCTTTCCCCTTCCGCCCACCAAGCCACACCCACCAAGCCATGCCACACCCACCAAGCCACACCCACAGAACCAGTAGTAAAAAAAATTGAAACCCATTACTGGGGTAAATGCCAAGTCATTGTCTTCGGAGATTGCAATAATAGACCAGGGCCCAATTGAAAATAAAGGGTGATGTGTGTTTTGATTGGCTTTAGAGTATGATAACAAGAGAGGCATTTTGGAAAGATGCTATGGGACAAGTGGATAAAGAAGGACAAATGAATATTATTCAAAAATGCTTTGAGAAGCTTATGATGAGGAATGGAGAACTGAGGTGCCACAAATAGTGGGAGACATTATGGCTGAAAGGTAGTTTAATGCTGGATCCAGACTGCTGAAAACTCTCTCTAGAGCAAGGAGACATCTTGAGACCACCCCATACAGCTGATTTTTTTGGTGCATCTGTGTGTTTGTGTGACTAGACAGCAGACATTCGTGTTTTTATGATCTTTTGCAAACAGCTGGGATTTGCAAGATTCCATCGAGCTCAGAGCTTGTCATATTGTGGACCTAAGGTTCAACTTTATCTGTTTAATCACTTTGGAGTTTGGATGATGAATTAATAATTACAAATGACCTACAAATATTAAACCAAAAGAGTGATGTCCATAACATTTCTGCAATGGATTTACAAAAAGGATTTGTTGGAATTGTCAATGTTTTTGTGAGAAGAGATAGTGAGAATGGTGATGTGGATAACTTTCTTATACTGGAATTACTAATGAGGTCCAGACAAAAATGCCAATAGTTTTGAGAGAAAAGAAACAGAGAGCATGAGAAAACAGATGTTGTGACTAAATTTCAGGGAATGAAAATTTGTGAGGAAAAAAGTAGAAAGAATACAACATTTGTTTATTTGCTCAAGATTAATACAAATGGATTGCTAATGTTTAATGAATTTTTGCCTATTAGAACAGTATGACAATGTTTTAAAGATTTTTTAATGTTATTTTTGTGAGATTTAATGGATTTTTAAAATCAGGACTAGATAATGTTTTAAAAACATTTATATGATCTGAAGAGAAACCTTTTAAAAAGTTTTTATTGTTCTTTCTTTTTGAAATATTTACTGAATTAGTTTTATTTATATAATATAATCTTTAATGACATTATTGCAAAAAACCCACAAACATAAGAAAAATCTTGAATTTACCTTGAGTGATTGATTATCTGGGAATACTCTTTTTTCCCACTGACTGAGAATCCAACGCACATAGATTAATTCAAAATTTGTTCTCCTTTCCCTAAAATGATTTTCAGGAAAAATTAAAATTCACAGGCTAAGACTGGGTAAATTGCAAGATTATTTAGGACAATGGTTCTGTAGGCTTTTTCCCTTTTCTATTTTTCTCTCACTCTCTTTATATAAAATACATAAGCAATAAAACTTCAATTTTATGAACCTTTCAGCAGAAGGTGTTAGTTACTTTTGAAAAGTATCTGTTAAAGCCAGTTTTGCATCCATTTACATCATTTGCATAATTATGTCCTTACACAAAGAACAGAAATGGGTAAAAATAAAATAGTGATTTCAGTGATTTGTTCAGATTATTTCAGATGCAGCTAATTTTGTTATCTATTTCTAGGGAATATCTTAAGGTCAAATTTGTCCATTGTATCTGAGGTCTGGTAAATGATGATTCATTATTTCTAAGTATTACTGCTTCGTGGAATATGTAGTTTATCACATAATTTGTTTGCCCCTCAGCATCACAAATGGATGCAGAAATACTGTAAATCAGAATGAATCTATGCAAAACACTGACAGTCAAGAAAAGAAAAAAAATCCAAGTGTTTCCACTCTTAATGCAGCAAAGGATAAAAAACAAAGCGTTTTCTTGTCTTTATACTATTTGTATTGTGAGAATTTGTCACTGGTACAGTACAGAAAACTGGAAGTTGGAAAAGACATGTAATGCCTTTTCTCAATTTATCAGGTGAGGCAGCTATAAGAAAATTTTAGTTTAAGTAAATACATTGGGGAGAATAGGTGGGTTATATCTACCTTTTCCTAGTTGTCAAATGTGACCAAATGGCTATTGATTGCTAGATACAAGGAAGAAAGATATTTAGTTGTGTAAATGTTGGTCTGCATATACATCTTGTTCTTCCAGCTTATGAGTTGTATTGTTTATTTGTTTATTTATCAAATGGATATAGTTGTCCATTTCATTCAAAGTGCACTCTGGGTGGAGCATTAAATAAAAACAATACATGTATAAAAACAAGCATATGCGAATTTGATTTAAAATAAATAATATAACAGAATATGTAGGCAAGATAGGTTTGATTCTTATTTTAATGAATTTATATTCCTTTCTAGCTAAATTGTTAGCCATTCACTGTGAAGTACTTTCAGCAATATGCCTTTGTGAATGCTAAGAACCACTCAACGTATGTTAATAGTTTATGTGTCTGTTCTAACCTTCAGTCTAAAGAGAGGAATTATTTTTCTTCTGGTTATTTTAACCTATTTAACCTCTAACAGAAGGTGAAGTAGTCCCCCTCCATTGTTTTTTTTTCTCAATACACTTTATTAAGCTTTTATTACATTAAAAACATAAAAAATTATTTCACTCAACAACAGCTATTTGTGGTGTTTTTCTTGTGACGATAATTCGTGCATTAATTCATGACCTTTTGTATGACCAGTTTCTCTGCAGGTGTTTCCAACATGGCTGTTTCCAACATTGAGTGTAGGCAATCTTAGCAGTGGTTAATATGTGTAGTACTAGATATTTTGTGCTCTTCACATTTTTTTTTTGAAGATCCCCAATAGGAAGATTTCTGGTTCTAAGTCTAGTTTTTCATTAATAATTTCCTGTAGCCAATCTTTAATTTTTAGCCAATATTTTCAAGCCTCAGGACAGGACCACCACATATGGTAGTATGTTCCCTCTTTCTTTTTACATTTCCAACATATGGGGCTCATTTTAGGGTACATTTTTGCTAATCTCGAAGGGGGTAAATGCCACCTGTAGAACATTTTGTATGTGTTTTCTTTATATGCTGCTGATTTTGTTAGTTTATGGTTTCTGTTCCATATGTTCTCCCAATCTGATAGTTTTATGTTGTGTCCAATATTTTGACCCCATGCAATCCTGCATCCTTTCACTACTTCTTCCTCCAGTTCTACTTCCAGAAGATATTTGTAAATTTTAGTAATATTTTTTTGGTCTGGTCCTAATAAAATTTTATCTAAGTGTTGTGGTTTAAGATATATTCCATAATCTTTTATATCTTGTTTATATTGGTTAGCATGTTAGTCCATAGTTCTAAATCTTTTTTTGTTTGTTGTAATAGTTTGTTATAGTTATTCTCCTTTATCGATTTGCAGTGCGCTGTCAACCATATACCTAAGTATTTGATTTTTCTTGTTGTTTGGAGTCCAAGTGTTCTTTCCAATTCTGTTATTTGTAGTTCTGTTAAATTTTTCGCTAGAATTTTCGTTTTCTGTCTATTAATTTTCAGTCCTGCTACAGCTCCATATCTTTCTAATTCCTTAATTAATGTTTGTCCTTTCTATATTGGTTTTTTGATAATAAAAGCCAAATCGTCTGCAAATGCTTGCAATTTATATTCTTCATTTCTGGTTTTCAAACCTTTTATTTCTGAATTTTGTTTAATTCGTTCTAATAATACTTCTAGTGACAGTTCAAAGAGCAGAGGAGATAGAGGATAACCTTGTCGAACTCCTTTCTCTATATTTAAAGTTTGAGTGTTTTCTCCATTAATTATAATTTTTGCTTTTTGTATCGAATATATTGCCGTTATAATATTCTCAAATTTAGTGCCAAAATTCATATCATAAACTTGTTGAATCATAAACTGCCATTTGAGGTTGTCAAATGCCTTTTGGGTGTCCAAGAAAACAAAGGCTACTTGTTTCTCTGGATGGGCTTCGTAATATTCTAAACTGTCCATTATTATTCTTAAATTATTCCTGATTTGTCTATTTGGAAAAAATCCATTTTGATCTAAGTGTATATAGGTGTTCAAAATTTTCTTTAATCTGTTGGCAATAATAGTAGCAAATATTTTATAGTCTACGTTTAACAGAGAGATTGGTCTATAGTTTTGTATCAGTCTGGCATCTGTATCCCCCTTCGGGATTAGCGAAATTAATGCTTCCCTCCACGTATCTGGCATTTTAGCTGATGTTAATACCTCATTATATAAATCAACCATTATTGGTCCTACTTGTTCTTCTATTACCTTATAAAATTCTGATGGAAAACCATCGGGGCCCAGTGTTTTGTTACTTTTCTGGGATCTGATTGCTTGAATTAATTCCATCCTAGTTATATCCTTAGTCAGAGTTTCTTTCAGTTCGTCTTTTATTTCTCGGGTTCTTTTTTCTCTTAGATACTCCCTAATCTGATTCTCATCTACTCTTTCTTTCTTATAGAGGTCCTCAAAATATTTACGTGTGATCTCTTTTTTCTTTTCTATTGTGTGTTGGTAATCTCCATTTTCATCTTGTAGCTGGTAGATGGTTCTTTTCTCTTTCTCTTTTTTAAGTTTATAAGATAGCCATCTTCCTGGCTTGTTTGCTTGTTCGAAATATATTTGATTGCCTTCAAGTTTCTAACCAATTCTTCCTGATCAACTAAATTGAGTTTGTGTTTATGAAAAATCAATTGTTCTTGTAATTGGGAATTTTGAGGGCTGTTCTGTAATTTGGTCTCTAATTTTTTGATTGCTTGAAGTAGATTGTTTTGTCGGGCATATTTTTCTTTGTTCTTTTTTGCAACATAGGATATTATAATTCCATGTATAACAGCTTTCATAGTATCCCATAAGTTTTGGGTCGTTGTATATTGGTTATTATTTTCTTTAAAATAAAAAAATAGTTCTTCCTTAATTTTCTTGGTCAATTCCTCATCTTTCAATAATTGAGAATCTAGCGTCCCTCTTCTCCTTGGTTTTTTTTTTTTACCCTTCCAATTAATTCTGAGTGGGTTGTGGTCTGCCCACGAGTTCGGTAAAATTTCTACTTCTGTCACTTCTTCTGCTAGTTCTCCACTCATCCAAGCCATGTCGATGCGTGACCATGATTGATGGGGGTTCGAATAGAAAGTAAATAGTCTCTTTTCTGAATTTAGTGTTCTCCATATATCCATTAAATTTAATTCTTTGGTCATTTCTACATATATTTTGAATAGTTCTCTTTTTCCCCCCCTTTCTTATTTCCCCCATTGTAGTCTTTTTGATAATCTGTTATCACATTATAATCTCCTATGATGCAAATATTTTTTCTTTCTAATTCATTAATTTTTTCATAAAGGGCTTTGTAAAATTCTTTTTGATTACCATTGGGGGCATAAATTACCATTAACATTTTTTTAAAAAAAAAATTATCTGTATTTCTATTGCCAGAATTCTTCCTTTGGGGTCTGCAAATATTAAGTTTGCCTTTATCTCTTCTTTAATGTAGACAGCCATTCCTTTCTTTTTTTCCTGATCTGCAGAAGCCGTAAACAGAGTCCCTAATTTGGGGCAATCTGAATATTTTTTGTCTGTTTTTAAAATGTGTGTTTCCTGTAAACATATAATATCTGCAGTTTGTTTTATTAAGTTTGCCAAAATCCGTTTTCTTTTTGTCATTGAGTTTAGTCCATTTATGTTAATAGATAAGAATTTCACCTCTTTTTCTATAATCCTAATTGTATCACATTTTTGCCTTCTGTTTACTCTTATTTCCCTTTCTGTTCTGTTCGCTGTCTTAGGCTCTTCTCTTTCTTGTTGTTGTTGTTTGGTATCTTTTACTTCATGTTCTTCGTCTTTATTTTTTGGTTGGCCTTGTTCTTCCCCTTCCATTGTTAAGGATTGGGATCAACATATCACAAAAGTAACATCTAATAGGACTGTGCAAAACATTTATTTTAATTTATTACAATTTATGTAGCCACCCAACTCATTACTGTACTTTGGTCAGCTAATAAAATACAATCTAAACAACCAATACAGCACAACAGCAAATACATACTCAGCATCTGGAATAAAATAGAAATAAACATTATAAACCATACACTCTGACCTTTCATGCTTGATGATATGCTTGATGGTATATGCTATGACTTTCATGCTTGATGATAGCCCTCAAGATCTTACATTCTAAGCTTACAACAACTGTTTTTAGTAGTCTGAGTTTGAATCAAAACACTTGTGCTTGAATCAATAAAAATATTTATTTTAGGTAGTTTCAGCTGGGATAATTGGTGGAAACTCAATGGTCTTATTATCCCTGATGCTGCCATCTTAACTTGGACCAGGGTGATATGGCTGATACAGAATGCTGGGGCATCAACAAACACAAAAGCATGTGTGGCTTGCAAATCATAAAGTTCAAGAAACGTATTCAGGCCTTTTAAAACATTTCTACGTGAAATGCATTATTGGTTAAATGTTCTTGGGTCTGTTGATGTCGAGTTTAAAAATGTTAAAATTTCTACCTATCATGCTTTTTTGTTCTGTTGAGGTTGAGTTTTTCAGAACGATGTGGATTGCAGATTGTGCTGATTTGTAGAGATTGGTATTTGCAAATGAAATAGTAGTGTTGTGCTGCTTACTATTGCAATGTGTGCAGGAATTAAAGGCCATACTTCCTCTGTCCCCATTAGCATTAGCATAGTTCGATCTCTATTGGGAGACTGTTCAGAAGATTGGCGTTTGTATTTCTGGGTGCCTATCTATTATAAAGAAGAGAAGAAACATCCCTCAATCATGCCTCAAATCTCTCACTGCAGAATAGCTTCTATTATATTTTTCTTATATTGCAACATAATAGATTTATTAGGCACTTGTATATAATAAAGTTAATAAAGCATAATAGAGATAGCCTCCTTTCTTCAAGTTCATGAGCTACCATGATCTTAAAGAAGTGATGAAGAGATAAAAGGAGATAGGAGGAAACTAAGCACTAAAATAGCAGCTCCTGCTCTGATTAATAGATGGAGTCATAGTTGTCCCAAAGATGCTTTTTCAAGAGGCAATTGGACTTTCTGGTTTTTCTTTGAAGATGTTTCACTTCTCATCCAAGAAACTTCTTCAGCTCTGACTGGATGGCGGGGAATGGAAGGATTTATACTCCTTGTGGGACAGCTGATCATTTGCATTCTTTTAGTGAGTTGTTGAGGCCACCTGGAGGTTTATCTGTGTCCTCAGGGTCACCTGAGTAGTGCAAATGGGTGTGGAGCCTTCTTGGAACTATTGAAAGGAGCGTGTTGTAGACTGCAGATAGATGATGTTGTATCCTTTCTCCTCTGTTGAGAGAGAGCTATTCAATTTTGACATACATGGCCTCTTTGACCCCTCTTTCAAACCAAAAAGTCCAGTTGCCTCTTGAAAAAGCACCTTTGAGACAACCATGACCTGGATGACTGAGAATCTCCATAGGCATGGAGTCATATTATTCCTCCACTGCCAGGATATTCTTTCTGGGGGGTGGAAGATAATAATAATAATAATAATAATAATAATAATAATAATAATAATAATAATAATAACAACAACAACAACAACAACAACAATAACAACAACAACAATAATAATAATAATAATAATAATAATAATAATAATAATAATTTTATTTCTATACCGCCCTTCTCCCGAAGGACTCAGGGCGGTATACAGCCTATTAAAAGCACAAGACAAACATCAATTAAAATTATTAAAATTATTAAATAATTTGGCTCAATTTAAGACCCCCCAAATTTAAAACACCCGATTTAAAATTATTACATTGATAACCCAGCCTGGCGGAACAACAGGGTCTTAAGGGTAAAGCGAAATACCCGGAGGTCGGAGATCTTACGCATTTCCAGGGGCAGTTCATTCCATAGGGCTGGGGCTCCCACAGAGAAGGCCCTCCCCCTGGGTGTCACCAGCCGGCATAGCTTGTCCGATGGCATCCTGAGGAGACCCTCTCTGTGTGAGCGAATTGGCCGGTGGGAGGCTATTGGTGGCAGAAGTCGGTCTCAAAGGTACCCGGGTCCTATGCCATGAAGCGCTTTAAAGGTGGTGACCAACACCTTGAATCGCACCTGGAAGACCACTGGGAGCCAGTGAAGCTTGCGCAGGAGGGGTGTCACGTGGGCACATCGGGTTCCTCCCATAACCACCCATGCGGCCGCATTCTGGACCAGTTGGAGCCTCCGAGTGCTCTTCAAGGGGAGCCCCATGTAGAGAGCATTACAGTAGTCCAACCGGGAGGTGACAAGGGCATGAGTGACCGTGCGCAAGGCGTCCCAATCCAGAAAGGGCTGCAACTGGTGAATCAGGCGGACCTGATAGAAGGCCCCCCAGGCCACGGCTGTCATATGCTCTTCTAAAGACAGCCGTGCATCCAGGAGGACACCCAGATTATGAGCCCTCTCTGTGGGGGGCAAAGATTCACCCCCAATAGTCAGCGATGGCACCAGCTGACTATATCGGGATGCCGGGAGCCATAGCCACTCAGTCTTGGAAGGGTTGAGTCTGAGCCTGTTTCTCCCTGAGCCTGTTTCACTAGCCATTTGGTCTCCTAGACTTACAGATGTGACCAAACACTGTTGCTTTTCAATACTCTAATTCAGAGCCAAGAATATAAAACCATAGCAATTCAAGTAGTAGTTGCTTTTCATTACAGGCATTAACACCTTAAAGCAGAAAAAGAAAATAAATGGTGAGACAGCAAGTCAAAATCTCAGTAAAACCCAATATATTATAAAATTGATGTGAACAACTCTCATCTAGTCAGATTTCCAATTCACATGAATTTTTATTTTATTTACGGTATATTTGTTATTATCTGATCAATGTGATTTTATCAACAGGGCTAAGTTTATAAAATACAGCATACTTTTACCTACCAATTTTATAAATACTGAATGTTGATTGGTTTTTACATGTTGTCTCACTTTTTTATTTTGTTTTGTTTTGTGTTCTGAAACAGTCAATGACTGTTGGACTGTAAATCAAGTATTATCACAACTTGACACCACTTTCAATACTATTTTTAACGTTAGTGGTCATATTCATTTACAAGACTAGTGCAAGGAGCTCAGTAAGAATATTATTGTATGTTTCTGAACACACATTGAGCAAAGATCAGAACTAGAGTAATAAATAATTGAAGGAAGAGGCATAGATGGATGAACATAGAGGCATAAAGTGCAGAATACGCCCATGCATGATTACTTGGAATTCAGTCTCACTGGATTTAAGAAATAAGTCCTAAGTAAATATGCAGCTTTATTCCCCATCTTGCTATTATCATTTATTATACAAGAGTCTAAAAGTAAATTTTGTCCTACTACAGCATTTTTCCCCCTTCCAAATATCTTGACCTCTAAGCACATACTTGATTAATATCTTTGCTTGACTGATTTAACAAGACAGTTGTGGCATAAAGTGCTCTGATTTCTAAACTACTGTTTAAAACATGTCAGTTTGTATCCTGGAAGCACATATTTGTACTTGAATTCTCTCCTTTGAACAGCATATCTCAGCTGTTCTTTGCAAATGTGATAGAGGTGTTTTTCTCAATAACTTTCAAGCTAAGCTGAAGGAACAAGCAAGCAGTTACCAGACAAGTTAGCACCCTAATTCAATTAAGACAAGAGATGGGGTAGGTTGTCCATTTGTAATCCACACATATCTACACATATATCCATAATAGTTTAGGAAACATAACTATACAGAAAAGAAATCTGGACTCTCCTTTGGAGATGAAAGCAAATCAAAATAGTTTTTCAATCATCTTGATAGAATTGTGTAGTTATTTTTTTCTGGTCTGCCCCTAATTTTTCACTTACAAACCTAACCTAGAATACTACATAATTCTGATATGTAATACTGTGTGAAAAATATGTGCGATTTTTTTTTATCCCAGCCACAATTCATTTTGTAAGAAAAACATAATTTGCTATTCTCCTTTCTGATCTGAGAAAGAAAGAAAGAAAGAAAGAAAGAAAGAAAGAAAGAAAGAAAGA
>WNWU01000006.1:41844688-41869507 GCA_012654045.1 Ptyas mucosa | reverse complement strand
AAAGAAAGAAAGAAAGAAAGAAAGAAAGAAAGAAAGAAAGAAAGAAAAAGATTCTGCTGCTGCAGAAATTGTGCTGACATTTAAATTTGTATCCAAATATTACAAAATGTACCACAGAACATTAACTTGGGGTCCTAAGATTATTTTCCCTCATAAAAGTTTTCCACAATCAGCAAAAAACCAATGTGCTTTTTTTCAAATCCTGGAAACAGATGCTCTCTTTATATCTCTTAATGTGAATTGCTTTTTAACATTTAAAAAAATCATTATATTCCCTTGTAAAATCCACTGGCATCTTGCTACAGCTTTTGGCATCCCTTGATAATATGGGAGAACAGAGGAAGAGGCCAATACATTCAACTAAGTACCATTAGATAGTTAACTTTTCATGCAAGGGCAACCTCCACCATTGTTCCTTAATAGAAAAAGGAGTAGCTGGCCTTGTCTACCACTATAGTGTCCACCCTGGCAGGTGACCACATGTGTTCATTTCCAACCATCACTATGTAATCATTAGTGAAAACTCTTTCTCCCCACAAAGTTAACTATAATAAAAACTTAATATTTTTACTTTTGTCTGAAATCATCATTTCTTGAGAAATGTAGGCTAAGTACTCTGGAAGATTGTCTATGATGTTCTGCAAACAAAAAGCTTTAAAAGCTCGCTACTTGAATTTCTTCTTCTTTGCAGATTAATTGATACTTCAGAAGGAAAGCACTGCTTCATATATTTAACAGTTATGTAAAAAAAAATTGTGCCATTATTTGGGGGGTGCATTTGTGCATTCTGCTTCTGCTGGGCTTCTCAGTAAAATAAATATTGGAATCAGACAAAACCTACTAGCATAGATGTGTCCAGGATCAAAATACCCCAGTGTGATCACCATACAAAAGGGGGAAAGAAAAGAAAAGAAAAGAAGGAAGAGAAGAAAGAGAGACGGGGGGAGAGAGAGAGAGAGAGAGAGAGAGAGAGAGAAAGAAAGAAAGAAAGAAAGAAAGAAAGAAAGAAAGAAAGAAAGAAAGAAAGAAAGAAAGAAAGAAAGAAAGAAAGAAACCACTCCTGAGACTTGAATGCAAACATAAATTGCTAAAACGCTTACACTGGAGAAGTCTGCATAAGGGAAATATAAATGTTAAAGAATAAAAGCAAAATAATTTGCATTACAAAAAGAGAACTTTGACAATTTTTGTGAATAGCTGTATAAATTAAAAGATGCCTGTGGGTGTCGAAGCTTTTCTATATTATGGAATCTGTTAATGTAAATGCTTACCATTTTATAAAGTTTTTTTTAAAAATAGCTTTCTAGAATATTTAGTAAACAACACATCTTTTCTTAGGCCATATGTCATGATTGTAACACTGACATATTATTTCCAGAAAACACAATCGCTGTTTAAAATCTGAAGGGCCCACAATGCTGTGTATATTGGGAGGGGGGGTCCTTTAATCTCTTCATTGTGAGACGTTTCTCTGTATTCATTAGGAAACACTGTAACTTGAATCCTTTCATGCCAAATGAAGAATGTCAAAAGCATCAACTGTTTTGAAAATCATGGTAGTGCATGCTATCCATGACGTCTCCTTCGTTCATATATGTGCCATGCAGTCCTGTCATTCATACTTTCATTCTTGAGTATAACTATACTTGCAATTATTTTGGGAGAGAAACATTGTAGTCAATATCGATCTGATTTCTGCATAGAGAAGGGCCTTTTATGTGCAACCTGGTACATACTGTACTCTTCTGACAAAGAGGAATGCTTTCAAAATATTAAAGAATATACCTTTTCTCAGAACATTTTCCTTCTATCAAAGAGTACTCCACAGCATCCAGGGAGCTCATGACTGAAGTACCTTTTAAACTGGGATCTTTCCCTTTACTCTTAGGTATTATATGTGCCATGGAAGATATGTTCATATTAGATGCTTAAGAATAATTTCACTACTTTGTTAAAAATTCATAAGCATAGATTAAGCTGTAAATCATAGCCATTCTTTCCTATTAAACCAGGGTGTAAAATAGTTTTCTTACCCAGGATAAAACTTTTTTTTCTTTTTTGATTTCGGGACAATCAATCTGTTTTTGGAACAAAAAATAATCTCCAATTATTTCTAGTATCTCTCATCCCTGTAAAACGGAGAAAAGATATTATACTGCCAGGTATTTATCCAAATCATGTACAGTACATTCCCCCACGCATCTGCTGCATGAAAGTCTACCCACAATTTTGCCAATCAAGCTGACAACACAGTCAGTAAAAGAGAATTGTTTCTGAAGGGAACAAAAGAAATCCAGACCTCAAAGTGAATTGCAAAACAGAAGTCTTTCCTCCTTTCCTTACATTATTATTGCAGAAATTGTTTTACAGCATACAAATTAAACAGCATTGTATGAAATTCGATCTGAGTTGTGTGCAGTGGTAATTTATATCCCAACTAATTCATTCTGTAAATATGCAGATATGTGGATAGCCAAGACATTAAGAATCAAGTCTAAAAGTGTGCCGCTGGTATGACAGGAATGCTAGAAAAATAATATATTACAAACAAAACTAAACAGACATAAACAATTATGTTTGCATGCCTAATTTTTGCATGCTTTTCCTTGCAGCTTTCAGGATGCCAGAAGCCATAAAATAGCTGAGATCTTTTTTAGGGGGGGAAAGAATGGGAGAGCCAACCATGGAAAATGCCTCTAAGATTCCATATAAATCCTCCTGAACAGTCTGAGAAAATACTATTTCAGAGACTGCCTCTGCTCTTAAGAATTTGTCCGGACCCTTCCTGAAGTCTTCATCCAATCAACATGGCAACCTTCAGTTATGGAAACCTGATTTTTGAATATTCTCTGAAGGAATCATGCCTGCACCACCAGATTGATGTGTTCTCAGTGTCAAGCTAAAATTCCCTTTCAACTTTAGGAGCTGATTTCTTATTTAATTTCTTATTTAAGCCTGAAACCTTTATATATTGGTTATTATATATTGGGGGTTTTTTTGTTGTTGTTGAATCTTTCCTGAGTTATATTTGTCATTTTTATTTTGTTGATTTAAAAGTTTTCTGCAACTTTGTAGTTCTCACAGTTTTTTAATAGGTTTTTAAAATATGTTCATGATTGATATCAATTATTGGCAATTTCTTCTAAAGAAAGAGTTGTAATACCTCATGCATATCAATGACTAATTTTAGAAAAATGAAGCATGGTTCTCATGATCTTATAATAGGATTCAAAAGATGACTCCATATTTATTGGACATCAGTCAGCTCAGCACCAAATTGGAAGAGTAAAACAAAGAAGACACTTACTCATATAATATATTCTTGCCCTATTGTGATTTTATTTCTCTTTAATATCCATGAAGTTATTAATATGATTTTGGGAAAATTAGTAAGATTTAAAGAAATGAATGTGATTTTGTATTATATGTTAATGATTTGGAACTTATCAATATATGAAAAATTGTAGATTTAGCAAGCCTGGGCAGCATTTAGCCAAAAACAAAATGCTTGCAATAGAGATTTATAGATCCAGGCTGGCAAAGTCTTGGAATTATGGAATATGTTCATTTTCTGTTTTTCAATGATCAGACTGACTATAAAATGGGATGGTTTAACATCATCATTTCAAGTAGTCATGTTTAATGTATTTTAAAGATGAGTGTTTTTTGATAAATATGGTAATATGATTTTGTGCTTCCCTCTACCCTACACTAAATCAGTACAAAAATAAAATAAAATGCCTGCAATTGTCATTATCTCAATCATCTGTAGCTTTTTCCTCAACAAGATTTCAAAATTCCAGGATTGGTAGTGGTGAGCAAAACACACTGTTTACTAACTCTGGAGACGTGATGAAGGTTTGAATCTGCAAGGTTTTTAATTTCATCTGCCAAATTGTCAACCAAACTAATAGTATATAAATATACTGCCATATCCAACAAGACTGCCCTCCGGATGTATAGATTTCAACTTCAAGAATTTTTCAACCAACATTGCTGAGAATTCTGTAAGTTTAAGTCTACACATCAGGAAAGAAAGAATCATTTACTGCTCATGGTAAAAAACTTGGAGTAGGGGAGAGAACACTAAAAAAAAAGAAAGAAAGAAAGAAAGTCAATAAAATATGTTCTTTCCCTTTGCCAGTGTGAGCCAGGCTTTAATGCAGCAAATCATCCACTCTTGGTTCTCATTCTTTCCCTTGGTAGGATGGTTTTGGTCTCCTTCTATAAAGGATCCCTACAAAACTTTTATTATATTATTTATTATTATTTAGAGGTGTTCCTTATTAATTGATTGACAGATTATGTTTATCAAGTCATTTTTTACTTATAAAAAGCTCATGTATTCCAGCTATCTCCCCAATATAATTTTCTGTGTTTCCCTATAGAACAATGATGGTGAATCTTTTCGGCACCAACTGCCCAAACTGGAACGCACATGCTCACCAGAGGCCCAGAAACTCAAAGATCAGCTGGCCGGTGTGCATGTGTGTGCCAGCCACCTGGTCTTCGGGCTTCTGGGGCTCCAGCACACATGAAGACCAGCTGGCTGGCATGCAAGTGTGTGCCGGAAACCAGAACAGCTGGCGATGACGTGTGCCCACAGAGAGCCATAAGTTCGCCATCACGGCTATAAAATAATATGAATGGTGCTCTGCCTGTTGTTTTTAAAATATGGTTATCGTATTAAAAAGTAATCAAAAAGACGTACTGTAGTAATAAAGATGACATCTCACCTTTACAGATGACATTAGTTCTGCTATTCTAGCTAGTTATGGATCACAAGGAAGCAAAACTGTTATACAATCCTCATCATGTTTATCTGTTTCTTGCTGCCAGTGCTTTGCCTAAGATTTTTTTTTACTCTTTTTCAGGAAAAACAGGCCAGGTTTTGAACGGAAACTTATCATTTTGCAAGTTATTCCCTTGTAGTGGTTCTAGCTCTCAAAGGAAATTAGAACGGAGGCCTGAATGCACACAATGCAGGTAATTCAAAACTAAAACAATACGTTTCCTTGCCTTTGCTTTAAGTGCCTTGATATACATATTTAACTCTGCTTAGATTGGGGTTGTCTTTAGTATTGGCAGCTGGGTTTATTTTCTAGCAAGAATAAAGTTGTGATTAAAGGGGGGGAAAGGATGCACTTGTATCATTTGCCAAGGTCTGCATTATATTTCTAAAACCTGAATAGATCTTCCTCATAATGTACAGGCAGAGAGGAACCAGTGCCGATAACCTCTAATACTCTACAATTGTTACAGCTACTAACCAAGAAATTATTCGAATGGTATTAAAGAACTTAGGTCTAAGACTTATTCTTCTACTTATGCTCATATCTATTTTACAGCCTTTAGTGGCAAAGGATTATGTATTTGTTTAGCATTTGTGATGAAAACAGGGAAGAAGTAGAAATTAATTTTGAAGCCCTGACTGCTCCTATTGTGTATCACTGTATGCTTCTTGGGTAGGATTTTATAGAGCTGTTTATAACAATGATAATTCACAGAACATGCAATAAAAGCTTGCATGTCCTTTTGATATATGCCCATATAGAACTGTGTATCCCTTTGATTGCATATTTACGTATACTTTATGCTCTCTCCCTACAATTTCATCGATGTTTATATCTTGTAGAAACCCCCAGCTAAATATAATTGCAGGCCTCTATATAATTAAAGATCAATAGGTTCTTGTCAATGGAACCTACATAACTTTAGAATTTACGACCTACTTTGGTGTCCTTGGAAATTGCTGAGAAATTGGAATGTTAGCCTCTTCTCTTTTCTTCTGCAATTGTAGCGAAGGAGGCCATTTACAAACTTGATAGGCTAACAATAGAGCACTTACAGTGCCTATAATCAAGGATGCAGGTCTTTTGTTTCCTCTTGTAACCTGAGAACATTCCAGATCTTATCTCCCATTCCTGTATTTTATATATATGAAATGCTTGCTCTGGTCTCCTCCAGGTGCAAGAAATCATGGCTACTAAGTAAAATGACCCCCTTCGGTTCTCGGGCATTTATTTAGTTAAGATTGCACTGGATGTACTTGCATTATGTTGAAATTTCACAAGTTTATTGGTAAGTCAGAAGGCAACAGAAAAGACGGTGCTATATTGCACCACATCAGCAGAAGTTTCAGTTTTTAATCATTCCACTTTACTCCTAATGAACAAGAGTTCATATATGGTGACAGGACTTCAGGGCCAACTCAAGAGCATAGAGTGCGCCTCCATAGGCTTCATATGATGGCACCACCTGCTGCCAATGCACTTTTTAACTTATTTGGAAGATGGACCAGCATTGGCACCCTAATCCAGGGCCTATTTGGCCTTAGTCTAACTCTGGTCCTGCTGTATTGTACAGTTATGATAACTATGCACACGTGAACCTATTCAGTAACTTTTGATGCCCAAATCTCAGCAGAAATGATGTTCCTCCAAACAAGTCATTAAAAATTGTCTTTTCAACTCAGGTCTGTTCACCAGCTTTGTTCCTTAGGGCCAGGTTTTAACTCATTTGGCAAGAACAGAATGGAACAATTCAGGATGCTGTTCAACTCACTGATCTCACTCACTCAAAATCCCTGTTAAAGGTCCATCTCCACTGTTAGTTTGGGAGAGCAAAGGGATATTCACAACACAAGCACAACAAAGTGCTCAGTTTTTTGATGTTATGGAGGGGAAGGGAAAATGGGACATTGATCATCTGTCCTGAAAACAAAAGGACCTTTGTGGCCATGTGCACCCTTTGGGGCACATGGGGCAAGCTATGGAAAATAGAAAGACAAATAGAAACATCTTCTTGTACCTCGTTGTTCTTTAGGCAGTCATTTTGAGCAACGTTGGGTAACATGGTGTCTTTCTTGCAAAGCACCAATTCATTTTTGATCCTCTTCGTTTTTTTTAAAAATATCATTTTCTTGTAAAATACTTCAAGGTGCAGTTTGAATTGTAAGTAGTTAGACAAAAGTTTATTTCATAAATAAATAAATGCCTCCTCTGATTTTTCATTCTTTTTTTCCCTTATAGCTTTTTTTCTCCACAATAATGTATATTTGAATCCTTTATTTTGTTTAAAAGCCACTACATTTCTAAGTTATCTCTTTTTCCTTTTCTCCTTTTTTGTTTATCCCAAATGTTTCATTAATTAGCTTCAATTCATTCTGTGTTAAATTATAAATAATTTGGTGAGACTTGATTGTCTTTTGAGTTTGTAAGCCTAATCCTATCCTCTCAGTCCTAGCTCTAGTGGTGGGTTTCAAATTTTTTTACTACCGGTTCTGTGGGTGTGGCTTGGTGGGCATGGCATGGTGGGCGTGGCAGGGGAAAGATACTGTAAAATCTCTATTCTGTCCCCAATCCAGGGGAAGTTTACTGCAAAACTCCCATTTCCTCCTGATCAGCTAGGACTTGAGAGGCAGAGAATAGATGGGGGCGGGGCCAGTCAGAATTTTTACTACCAGTTCTCTGAACTACTCAAAATTTCCACTACCAGTTCTCCAGAACTGGTCAGAACCTGCTGAAACCCACCTCTGCCTAGCTCCTTTGGTAGGAGAATGTTTGTGGGTGGAGGAAGAGAGAGAATTTGACTGTCTCACTTTCCTCCCTGAGCTACAACTATTCTCTTCTATTGGCATCTTCTATCAGTCCAATAATAGCCCCTAACTACAGTAGTAACATAAACAGAGGGATGTATTAATACACATATAAAGTGAGACTTAGTCAAATACTTCCCCTCCCCCAAAAAAGGATTAATAAAAGTAGTATGTGAAGGTGATTTCTATAGTTTAAAGACCCTGTACTGATTTCTATGAAATCAGAAATGTTTTATTGCCTGACAATGGTCTAGTGGTTTCCTATAAATTTCATCTGGTAAAAATCAAGAAAGACACGGGTGGTTTAGTAAACCAAATTTTAAGACAGTGTAACTGGAAAACCTCTAGAAGATCAATTTCTGTGCAATTTGACATTCTTCTTCTCGTGATAATCACCTAACGTTCCTGAAAAATTATTTCCCTTCTGATAGGCAGCAAAAAAGGCAATTGACAAGGCAGAGTACCTTCCATGCCAAATAAAGGAGGAAACCATTTCTTCCAGTACCAGAGCTGAGAGCAAGTTGCAGAGTGCACCACCCCTCAGCCCTCGCTACCTAAACAAGAGCTTGATCAGGCCACACAAGGGGACAAGCAGTCTTTGTATAACACTGTTTGTTATATACATGTGAAGTCTGAATATTGGATTTTAACCCCCACATCAGCAGAAATGTCTGTTTTTAATCATTCCACTTCACTGCTAATGAACAAGAGTTCATTGCAATTAATTGCATTAAATGATTTAATTAAATGATCTGGTTGTGTTGCTTTTAGTTGATTAAGATGGCAGATTTTGAGTGCAATATGGGAGAACAGGAATGTCAGGAAACTGTTTCATGCAGCTGCATTTGATTTCCCTTACTCTCCAGGGGCAGAACTTAACATCACCACATAGATGATCCATGGTTGCTACCAAAATAGCATCCGGTCTAGATGTCCTTTATTCTTAACCCCTACTAATGGTCAATAGCAGAAAAATTGGGGGTCTATCTTATTCCTAATCACAAGTGGAATCCAATGAGGTGAAGTAGGAATGACAAAACATAGAACATGATACTCTTGTTTTATTTTTCTGTATATCAGAAGGGGATGAAGATGGGAAAGGTGGGATGCTTTTTACTCAAGGCTACTGCTATCAAAAAAGTCACAGTAGCAAATGCTAGGTGCCACAGTGGTTAGAGTGAAGTAGCACAGGCTACTTCAGCTGACTGCTAGCTACAGTTCAGCAGTTCAAATCTCACCAGGCTCAAGGTTGACTCAGCCTTCCATCTTTCTGAGGTGGGTACAATGAGAACCCAGATTGTTGGGGGCAATATGCTGACTCTGTAAACTGCTTAGAGAGGGCTGTAAAAGCACTATGAAGCAGTGGTGAAATCTAAAATTTGTTACTACCGGTTCTGTGGGCGTGGCTTGGGGGAGTGTAATGTGACTGGGTGGGTGTGGCCAATTTTTTTTAACTTTTAAAACCATTTTTTCTACAACCTCTTCAGCAAAGAGGTTGTAAAAAAATGCTTTCAAAAGGCTCTGACAATCCCACTTGAGTTGCCTGATCGGCAGAGGCTTTTTTTCTTTTAAATGCCTCTGATAATCCAAACTGAGTTTAAGCCTCTGCTGATCAAACAACTCAGCTTGGATGATCAGAGGCATTTAAAAGAAAAAAAGCCTCTGCTGATCAGGCAACTCAGCTAGGATCATCAGAGGCTTTTAAAAGCATTTTTTCTACAACCTCTTCAGAGGTTGTAGAAAAAATGCTATTAAAAGCTTTTGACAATCCCAGCTTAGCAGCGTGATCATAAGAGGCTTTTTTTTTTTACTTTTAAAGGCATTTTTCGGCTGAAGAGGTTGTAGAAAAAATGCTGTTAAAAGTTTAAAAAAAGCTTCTGATGATTGTGCAGCTCAGCTAGGTGGGGGGCGGGCAGGGATTTTTGCTACGGGTTCTCCGAACCACCCGCCTCCATCGCTACCGGATCAGGTGATCCGGTCCAAACCAGGAGCATTTCACCCCTGCTATGAAGTGGTATATAAGTCTAAGTGCTATTGCTATTGCTATGTCTTCTCATACACCTAGAAGTGCTCACACACCTAAAGGAAACACAAGACATAAAATTTAACCAGTAAATATCTTTCAGTTTCCAGGAAAAAAATATGTTTACTCCTTTGTTATGTAGCAAAACATCAGTGTTCAGCTACTTACACTCTTCTATGTGAGGGGAAAAAAAACCCTTTCTCTTATGATGGCTTCCCTTGATTTAATGGAAACATGAGAAGACTATATAATAAAAAGAGGACATTGGCCACCTCATAACTAAAATAAATGGAATGGAATGTACGGATAACCTTGAGGAAAGGAGAGAAGGGATGCTGCTTAGGAAACCATCAGATAAGAAAGGCAGGAACCCTTAATTGGTTATGGTCAAAGAAAGAAACTTAGGAAGGACCTGCCCAGGGGTGAGTTCTACTTACCTTTACTACCGGTTCACAATGGGGCTGTGCACCTGCGCTTCCTGATAATGTCAGTGTCAATGGGCAGAGCCTCCCACCGGTTTTACTACCGGTTCTATAGAACCAGTCTGAACCAGGGGCAATTCACCACTAGACCCACCCTAATGGATCTAGAGTTAAAAGTGGTGGGTGGAAGTTGGTACTTTCTGACTTGCAAAATTCTGTTAATGGAGCTTTACAATAAGGTAGATTTAGCTAATCTAGTTGTGTTTCTTGTCTGGTTTACCAGGAAATAGCAACACTAAGGGAGATCCCATCTCATCTTCATCTGTCAAAATTCCATAAGATTTTCCTCCTAATATGAAAACAATGTCACCATTATTATTTTTTCATCCATTGCCTTAAATGGGTGGGAAGAGTTTTTTCAATGCCAAGCTAGAAATTACTAGTACTTTTAAGAAGTTTTCCAAATGAGCCCCATTTCAACTCTTTGCTCGCTATTGTCAGTAAGCAAAAAATACAGTATTTCTATTCAATGTCCTTCAATGCATCACAAAGATATTGTTGGCTATAAGCAACCTTATGTTATCATCTAAACTACTCTAGGTTTTACTTCTCCTATCTCTTCTCTGCCAGTAGTTTTAAAGTTCTTTGCACTGTGGTATCATCTTTTCATCCATATCTACATACACTTGCGCACACATTTATTCTCATTATTTTTTTCCTTTTAGCTCCCAGTTTTACATTCAGTATTTCTTGAACGATTCAAAGAGTATGCAGCTTGACTTATTTCCAAACTGTTGCACTTATAACAAAAATATTAAAGGACTTCAAACAGTTTTAAATGGCTCTCCACTGTGCAAAATGATTTGAAATTATTGGAGTGCTTCAAACCTTTTATGAATGCTTTAGTCTGAACCCTCTTACAGAGATTCAGGAACTGTAAACTACAAATCACCATAAAATTATTCCAGAATCTCAATTTCCTTTGGTCGTTTCAGTTTTCCCAACAGAGTAACAAGCCCATATAAAAAGTTAAGATGTGCTCAGTAGTTTAGGTCAAGCAAAAGAATGCTTTTTCTCTAAACATCTATGAGGCAATAACATGAATAGAGGTAATATGCCATTGGTTGTTGAACATACATTATCCCGAACCTATCCTTCCTCCCATTAATCATTAAAATAAAGTTATCTGAATGAAGCCAGGGTCAACATTCCAGTAACTCCAGACAGAAGCTTACTAAATTCCCAAGGAAACAGCTTACCACAAGAAAGCAAACAAAGCAGAACTACTGCGTAATTGCTTGAAATTGTTTGGCTTCTCTAGCACAAGCATTCACCAAGAGGCACCTAGGCACTGCAATCCTATACAAACACTTCTGGTAATAAGATCCCACTGAGTTTGATGGGCTTATTCCTGAGTTATACAGACATTTAATGTAAATAATATTCATATTCAAATAACATTTGACTTTGGATGAAAGGAGCAGTGAAAAGAAGTCCTACTATTTGCAAGTAAGACCACCACTTGGAGAATAGAAAGTTAAGATTTACTTTTCATAAAAAAAAATATGTGAGTTCCCACTTGAACCAATTTCTATTCTAGTGAAACTGAGTTGCTACCCCACAATCTGAAGATGAACCAGATATTGACATGTATCTGTGATAAAAGAAATTCTTACATCCCTGTTCTCTATTCCTAAAAAGAGGTAATGATTTCTTTGCTTTTCTTTTGCTTTTAATTGAAAGGTACATATTCTTTTGATAACCAATAAGCCATATTTAAACCAAGCTTCCCCCAACCACCTTTTATAATTGTTGGTTTGTTTTTAACAATCTCTCCTTACCATTTACAGTATATTCCATATCGTAGGCTATGGAATGGAAACCATGATACAAAAATTATCCTACACACAGTCCCCTAAAGTAAAATTTAGTATCCCGGGTCATAAGGAGCAGCAGAAGGATACAACAGAAATACTGCGGGGAAACAATTTCTCACTAACCAGCCTTGAAGGCCAATATGGTCTGATAGCTCTGTGCAACAAAAGCTCTGTTTTAAACTTCCCAAAGGACTTTCATACAATGGAAATCAAAAGGGTACATTAGTTACACAGTAGGAAAGAGAGAAAGAAAATGCCTTGTTCTAATAGTTCCATTTATTTCTTTTTCAAGAAAAAAATAGCCATCCATGCAAGCCTAAGGAAGAACAGAGCTCTAACACATCAATAGAAGTAGCTCATAATCTGTTTAAAAAGGGTCATCTTAAGGTTCACTTCATCTTCTACATACTATAGTAATGAAGACTTAATGGTTGCACTGTCAAGTATAAAGTGTTTCCTAGGAACAAGAGTGGTGAGCCATATATGTGAATGACTAGTACTTATTCAATCTAGAAATTTCTCCTAGTAGGTTCTGCACTTTTGTTGATATGTCTGTTTGCCTTTTTACAAAACTGAAGTATCTGTGGGGTTATTTTGTTTTAGGTGAGGCCTACAAAACTCAGCCTTTTCTGTTAACAAAAGATATTTGTGGATCCTTGTCTTCACGAGTCTTTCTACCAACTAAATAACACTGACAATGGGAAATCAGGCTAAAACACATGAAGAATGGTTGCAGGAAATGAATATGTCTAATGAAAAGAAGGATTGGGTGACATAATAGCAGTGTTCCAACGTTTGAAGGGCTGCCACAAGGAAGAGAGAGTCAATTTAATTTCAAAAGCACCTGAAAGCAGAACAAGAAGCAATGGATGGGAACTAATTAAGGAGAGAACCAATCTACTGTAGAATAAAGAGAAATTTCCTGATAGTTAGAACAATTAATCAATGGAACGAGTTGTCTCCAGACATTGTGGGTGCTCTAACACTGGAGATTTTTAGAAGAAATTGGACAACCATTGGAAATGGAATAGAGTTTCCTGCCTGAGCAGAGGGTTGGACTAAAAGACCTCCAAGGAAGGTCCCTTCCAACTCTATTATTCTGTTTTTCTATTATTCTGTTATTCAGTTCTGTGCTTGAGGAGAAAAAATTACGATTAGAGGATTTCCTGCTCATGACTGATCCAACCACCCTTTAAATAGTTATTATTAAAATTATCTTTTTTCCCCCTTATAATCCAACACAAGTAGCTTCCAACTTTATTCTAGAAATTAATGTGGTGATTGAATCTGATTATTAATGACAGCTTTGGCATATGCATGCAGTGTGCAAACATTTCAATGTTAGCGATTAATTTTTCTCCACAGGATTCCAGAATCAGTTGTATTCTGAGGACCTGACATAACCTAGACACCTACAGTAATTTTGGAGTATTTGAAAATAATGTCTCTTCTTGACACACACACACCTTTTAATTTGGATTTTTTTTTAAAGGTAAAGATAAAGGTTTTTTCTTTCCAGGCATGTATGACTCTAGGGGTGGGGCTCATCTCTGTTTCTTAGCCAAGAAGTCAGCATTGTCCAAAGATGCTTCCATAGCCATGTGGCCAGCATGACTACATACTGAGGCACATGGAACACTGTTACCTTCCCACTGAAGTGGTACCTGTTTATCTACTCTCATTTGCTTGCTTTCAAACTGTTAGGTGGGCAGGAGGCAGGACAAGTAATGTTTAGCTCACCCTATCATGCAGCAGTGGGCTGTCACCTTTTCACCTAACAAATTTAGTGTTTTTAACCGCTGAGACACCGCACCACCTTTTATTTTATTTTTTTAAAAAATTTGTTTGGCTTTTTAGGAAGGATTTTTTTTAAAAGAAAGTATTAATTTTCAAAACAAAATCCACAGAAGGTGTCAGGATGAGTTCCACACCACCTAGCAGATCCCCCATTTTCAAAGTAATGTAATTGGAACCCTTAAAATCCTGAGTTTCATCCTATTATTATTTTTGGAGTTTGGAAAACATGCATCTTTCCTACTCTTTAGGCAAAACACTCTTTAGGAAGTGAGAAATGACTCAGAATTCCCTGCAACAAAAAAGTAATCACCTATTTATCTGTATAAAAATATGTTTATGGCTTGATTTTACACCATGTTTACTCACAAACATGTCACATTGATATAAATGGTATTTAACAATTTTTAGGTAAATATATCCGGATGTGTCCTTTGGCACTTTATCTTAGTGATTCATAAAATGCTGACAATTTGGAGAGTAATATAGGATTTTAATATTTCCATCTGTGAAAAGTTTACCAGCAATGTTCAGAAAGGAAGAATGAAAAGTATGGTGTGATGTTTATATTTGTTGAATCTTTGTATACTGCATGAAGATTGCACTGATATTTAACTTTAAATATTCTTCCATACAACATTTAACTGCAAGAATTCATTCAGTCTGTTCTTGATCAGAAGTTCAAATCAATAGCATTATTTTTCCCCATCAAATTATATTGTCATTATGTATTTGTAATTTGTTTGGGAGTTTCTAATCTGTGTATCTACAACTACTAAGGCTGGATCAGTTTTATATGTCTGTCTGTTGTTTGCAAACTCAGGGGAGACAGTATCTTGTGAGCACTGGATCTGCAGTTGGAAGTTATGTATTTCTTATAAATATTTAAATCAGGCCTCTTTTTTCAGCTTGTTCACTAGATCCAATTAAGGCCAGTCCCCCTGAGACACATGGAGGATGTGTGCCTGTGTGTGTTCATGCATGTGCAGGCTGCCTAAATGAAATGAAAAATAAAGGAGAAAAGCAATTCAGTATCTGTCTGATTTTTAAAAGCCCATGGGAAGGAACTGACACTTTTCTATGACCGTTTCCCCCCCCCCCCCATTCCTTCTCCTTTCAAAAAAAATTAAGGTAGGAAAGGAAAAGAAAAAATGCTAATTTGAGCATGAATTCTCAACTTTTTTTTTTTAGCATCCCAAAATTAGAGGTGTGCAAAATTGTGCATGAGGAAGTCAACTAGTTCTGGAACATTCTGTTTTTCTTTTGGCGCATCCTCCATTTTTTTCTCTTGCAATGGATAGATCTAAATATGATAAAGTTCTTATTTAGTTAGAGATTCATAATACATAAAATAATGTAGGTTTATAACTGTAATTGTTCACTTGATGAATTATGGACTTCACTCAGCCTCCCACCACCATCACTATCTTTCTAAATATCTAACTAGCCTCAGTAAGTTTTAGTTCTGGAAGAACTGAGGCAGAAAAATAAGTCTAAGTGATGACTCTGAGGTACTAAAGTTCCCATGATTTTTATAATCTTGGCAGTACATATTCTGAAATCAGAACAATAACTTCCATCAAGGTCTGGTCAATTCCAACTTGATATTCATCTCATGCCTCCCAGTACTTTTCCATTTGAAAGCTAGCTGTTCATCCAGTTCTCATGGGAACCATCATTTGTTTTAAGACCCATCTTTTGATGTATCTTCTTAGAAGTTTTATTCTAGTATTTTCCACTTGCTGTATAAGATGAAATCTACCAGAACAAATCCTTCTGGCTTTATGGCTTATTCTGAGGGAGTTTCAGATACTCAAATTTTAATGCATGCCCATTCATAGCTTCACATAAATACATGACACAAGTTGTACATGAAACCAAGCAGCTACAATTGCATAGTTACAGTGGTAGCAATTTGTTATGTATTTTCTCTCTTTATGGGTCTGCTTGCAGAGAGACAGAGAGACGAAGGATGGGGGGGGGGGGAGAGAGAGAGAAAGAGAGAGAGAGAGAGAGAGAACACTAATAGTTGTGTTTAAGGTAGGCCTTCTCAATCTTTCTGATACTGTGACTTCTTAAAATGATAACTAAGTTTTTGGGACCCTTCCTATAACAAATAAATAAGAAATAAATAATGACTAAATATAAGTGTTGTACTGATGAAGGGATTTGGCTAAACTATATAGATGTTGTCATTTCTCAAAACTCGCCAAGGCTTTTCTCCCTGTTTCATATGGATAAGTCCAATATGATTTGCTGTAATAGAGCTGAAGCAAATTTTGAAACACATATTTGAACAGTTTTTTCCCGAACGCCATCACTCTGCTAGACAAATAATTCCCTCAACACTGTCAAACTACAGAGCTGCGGACTGCCAGGATGGAACCAAGACTACACCGGGTCCTAGCAGTACAAAACAGGGGTCTGCTAGGAAAACCAGCTATTTAAAAGTTTTAAATGGAAAGGGATGGGGCAGTGAAAAAATAAAATTGGGGAGTGCAAACAAATGAAAAAAAAACCATAGAGAAAAAAAGGTAACTTCTGAATTTTGGGGGGTGGGTACAGATATTTTTTTAAAAAAAAATCTATTGTCTTTTGAACTGGAATAAACCATACCAAACAGTAGTTTTATCATTATAAACAAGTTTAATCATCAAAACCAAGGTTAAAATTTCATTTATTTCAGTTTCAAACAAATATCTGAGAGTGGTCTCCAAATGGAAATGAACAAGTTAAAGTCTTTTGTTTAATAAAAGCAGTCAATTTTGCAATGTCCATTAACTCCGATAATTTCACCATCTATTCTTCCACTGTGAGTCCTCCCATCTCTACTCACTGAGACTCCTTGTTGCTCTTGTCATACACAAACAAAATACCATGTTCTTTTTCAAACTGTTTGGCCATCAAACTTAAAAGAAAAGCCTCTGGCTTCAACTGTACGTTCATTCAATTTAACAATTCCATAAGATAAAACACATATCTGATTCCAATAAGTCTTAACTTTCTTACATGTCCACCAGAGGTGAAAGGAGGAATTATTGAACATGCATTTATCCATAGCAGATATAATAGAGATATTTATATATACTCATTCATTCATTTCTTGTAAGGAAACCAGGGTTTACACTCTAATTTTATACCCATTTATTACTTCTGTAAAACTATTCTTTCCTTACAGTATATACAATTCAGCCAAGTTCTATCCAGCAGCATCTAATATTCAGTGACGGCAGAAGCGACGGCTCATGTGCCATCAGAGAGGGCACTGTGTGCCACCTCTGGCACGTGTGCCATAGGTTCGCCATCAAGATTATATAGGATTCCTCCTAGTCTAAAAGAGACCAGTAGTCTAAATAATGCCAGTATTGGCCAAGACACACATCACCTTGAATTTGTAGGTTGAGAACATTTTCTTTCATCGTTTACACCAGAGTTATCCATTTACATCTGCTAAAAGCTTGGCTTGAGCAAGTCCAGTGGGTGAATTTGAGGTGGGGCCAAAAGTCCCAATAGAAGATCAGGGCTCTGTCATGCCCCAATAGCTGTTTGGCCCTGATCCTTCTTTCTTTCAGCACTAGAAGCATCTCCACAATGGCAGTCATTCAGGTGAGAGGTTACAAGCTACAGCAGGGGTATCAAACTCATGTCATCATGGCAGTGTCACATGACATATGGGGCATTTTTCCCCTTTGCTAAACCAGGCATGGGTGTGGCCAGTGTGTGATGCATCCAGGCCTCGGGCCAGGAGTTTGACAGCCCTGGGCTACAGTATGTGACTTTTTCTCCTGCTCCAAGTTTCTCTAGTGGCTTGCCCTGGCCAAAGACTTGTTTGCAAGGGATCAGTGGTTTTATCTTTTCTTTGGGCTTTCCAATTGCAAAGGAAGTCACTCTGCCAAAACTCACCAAAAGCTTGGTTCCTTTTTTCCATGAGCAAGCCAGGCTGTCCAGGAAAAGTCAAGACTGGTCCTGGTGTCCTGGTGGCGCAGTGGACTAATTCACTTTTTTTAAAAAAAATTGATTTATATGCCACCCTTCTCCTACCTTAGAAAGGATGGAAGGCTGAGTCAACCTTGAGCCTGGTGAGATTTGAACTTGTAGTAATTGCAAGCAGCTGATCTTAATAACAGTGAATTAGTCCACTGCACCTCCAGGACTATTAAGATCAGCTGCTTGCAATTACTGCAAGTTCAAATCCCACCAGGCTCAAGGTTGACTCAGCCTTCCATCCTTTCTAAGGTAGGTGAAATGAGGACCCAGATTGTGGGGGCAATAAGCTGACTTTGTATAAATATATACAAAAGTATGAAGGCTATTGCTTAACGCATTGTAAGCCGCCCTGAGTCTCCGGAGAAGGGCGGCATATAAATCAATTTTTTTAAAAAAAAGACTAACCTTAAATAGGACTCCATTTTTTCATGCACAAGCCCTCCAAAATTTGTGTCCTTCCTAGCAGGCTGCCACCTGCATCTTGGAAATCCTTTTTGTTAAGATGAATAACAAAATAAGATGTACAGTCAATACCCCCAACATATAGCAATAAAGTAGGGCAGATAACAATGAGGGAGACAATTGTTTGCTTTGCTGCACAATTTCATAAAAAAATTTTTCAGTAGACCATTGGTTGCTTTTACGTAAAACAGCTTTATCAAAAGTAATCAATTAAATGAATAACATTATATAGGAATGCTATTCAAACCTTTATTCTTTGGTCATTATGATTTTAGCATCTGGGGACCTTTAAATGGGTCATGACCAGTAAATGAAATCCATGGGCACTAGAGGTCTCTGTGTGCGCCCTGCATACATATATATCTTCATGCACACACATTTAATGACTGCCCTGAGACAACTTATGCTTAAGTATTGGTGCTCTGCTAGAAATGTCTTCTGCATTTTTTTTCTTACAGCCAGGAAAACAAGGCAGCTGCTAATTATTTCCAAATAGTAGGTTGTATTCCTAATGTGTTTTGGACTCTAATCTTTTATCAAAGAACATTCTAACATATGGCTAGCAGACTGAGAGCTTTTTTGGTCCCAATGCATTTTTTTTTTACAGAATACGAGTTATTTTATGTTACCAACCAAGAACCTCTCACGCTACCATATTTTAAGAGTGTTCCTTGATAAAGGATCACAATCTGAAATACACTGAGAATAAAACCTCCAATTTGGAAATAACTAGCAGCTGTTCTGTTTTACTTGTGGTGTGCTTTACAGCTGTCTGGTCTTTTTCCGTTAGCCATTCTCCATCAATTTGATGGAAAAGAAATTGTTTTCCATTCTCCCCCCCCCCCCCAAAAAAAAACCAGAAGAAAGAAAATATAAGTGAAATTCTCATATGAGAGATGCAGGATTCCTATCCATATCTTAGATATGAGTGGCTGAAAGATGTATGAAAATACCCTGATCCAAATTTTACCTGCTGGTTTTCCAGCCTTCAATTAAAACATAAGAAAAACAATTTAGGGAATTCCCTCCATCAACCTTCTTTAGTTTAGGAAACAGGAAGAGTCAAGGACTGAAAAGAGATGGAAAGGGAAATTTTAATGTTATTCACTGTTTGAGATGCCTTGACCATATACTGGGGCTCTGTTACACAGGTACTAGAATTGAGTCCCTATATTTAAAACTGGATTGTAGGGAGAAGTCAGAGATTTGGTGGTTATACTGTTCCAACCACATTGTTTATCTTGGGCTAGTGGTTGATGCTCCTCAGCTGCTGAAGCCCACATGTCTTGGGAAGAATCCTGGGAGGGTTTTGAGGTTTTCATGGCAAACATAGATGTGTCCCAAGTAATATTAGGTCGTTTTCATCCAAATCGCTCTCAGATGGCTGCTTGGAGCCACTGACCAATTCCCCTTCAGATGAACCAGTGCCCAAAACTGGTTCATCCTTCTCCAAGCTGACATTTGGAAAGATATCTGGGGAAACATCCGGAGGAGTCATCACAGTTGATTGGCTCTGGGTGAGGTTGCATTTGTCTGGAAATAGCAAGTCCATGACCTGGGGGGCTCCTGGATCCATAGCTCCTCCTTGACCCGTGGTGAAGTCAGTAATCAGAGGAGCCTTTGCTGTCCTGTATTCTGTTGTTGCTATAATGTTTGTATGAGGGTTTTGGACAGATGCTATAGAGTTTGTTTTATGGATTGTTTTGTGGACAACATAGAGACGTGGGTAGATCCAGAATACAAATATTGCAATGAATGAATAAATAATTCAGAGACTCAAACCACTTCAAAGGAAATTCTAAATAGGTTTCTGAGAAAGAGGTAGAAAAGACAGAATTTTTGCTCTTGAGGAAAGGCAATGATTTGAATGTCAGTGGTCAGAATTTGGCATGGAATTATTTTTTACTTTTTAACAGTGAACATTTGAGATTCATTATTACAAATAGGTAAACAAAACTTCACTAAACCAGGTAGAAATTACTTTAACAGCTAGTTCCATATGACATTGTATTCTTTCCGGAATAGTTTATTGGTGTTTTTTCCATTTTTATTTGTAATATGGCTATACAAATCAGGGACCCTTTTTTAAAAAAAACTTCGTATTGTGATTATTAGTCTTAGAGGGGGGAGGAATTTTATTTATTCTTTAAAAAAGTGTTTCTCAGGAGGCATTTTACAAGCCAGAGTGTAATTACTCCATTTCAAATGTTAACATTCAGCTGTACAAAACAGAATCCCTAAGTGGAAAACAGCTCCAAGTAATTGCTTGCTAACTCATTTCCTTGAGAAGAATATTATGATGGCTTAATAGAGTTTCAACGGAGAGCTTGCTTTTATGGAAACCATAAGGTGAAGAATCATTTTAAAAATGAGTCATAGCCTTTTTGTAAAACTAGCAAACAAGGATGATTGTCAGCAAATTTATGTCCAGGGTACTTTATACAACACTTACATCCTCAGCATTAACTGAAAATAAAGTTCCAGAGATCTTTTTCTCTCTGCTTTACCACTTTCCGTCTCAGTTTAGAAATAAAGATTAAAATGATTTCTGCCCTTATTCAAAATTAAAAACATTCTGCGGTATTGTATTCTAGAATTCGACATTTCAAAGACAAGAAAGGAAAAGAGATGGGATTCTTTCGAGAAATGTCTCAGACCACCAACAAAATGACCATTACTATTTTCCATGTGTTTCCAGGGGCCCTGAACCCAAAACCATTACATCTTGACAGAGTTCTGTTTAAACTTGTTGTTCCCCATCCATATTCAACAGCCTCTGGGCACTGAGAAAGGGCTATTTTGTCTATTGCATGGCTGTGAGCTCCCAGCCGAAAGGCTGCAAATTAAGTTCTGGCAAGCAGTCTCTGTGGCACAAAACACGTTGAGCAAAATCTTCAGAAATACGAACTGTTGCTTCCTATGACAACCACTCCCCTTTCCTTCAATTTATTCCCAAGCCAGGGAGGGGCCATTCAGTGTCCACATGTGCTTTGCTTCCTGAGTCGACTCCTTGTTCTCTGTTGTTCACCTCTCCTAACAGCTCTGCGCATACGTGCGTCTGGAACAGGCCCCAGCTGTTCTTCCTCCTCACTCAGATCAGCCTCTCTGGTGGCTGGGAAATGTCAGATGGCCCTGGCTCTATCTCTGCGTCCAATGCAGAGCATCCATCAGAGCCTTCCCCAGATTTCAGAACTGGCCCAAGTTTTTCCCAAAGCTCCTCATCATTTGAGTCTGCTGCCAGCTCTGCTGGCAGCTGAGGGGCCACAACATTATACTATCCTCAGTGCATCTTCCTCACTGTTCTTCAGCTATTCTTCCAATGCTTTTTTCTTTCTCTCTTCAATTGTCTGGTGTGGTCGCAATATATATATTGTAAATGCAATACATAGTTGTGTGCAGTGGTGGGTTTCTACCAGTTCATACTGGTTCAGGCGAACCGGTAGCGATAATTTGGCCTGGGTCACCGAACTGGTAGTGGCCACTGGCTGGTCACTCCCCTGAACTGGTAGCCCAGTCGCCGCTCACTTGCCCACCTGCCCACACAACTGCTGGGAAGTGGCTGGCAAAGAGGCGGTGGCTGGGAGGCTTCTCGCAGTCACATTGAAAAAGAAAAAGCCTCTGCAGGCCACCAAAAACTACCGGAGAAGTGGTTACCATCACCGCCTGTTCTTCACACTGGCTGCGCATGCACATCCCATTGCCTGCTGTGTTGCACTCGGACTGATGCAGCAGGCAATGGGATCTTTTTCAATGCGACTGTGATGTTAAGTTGGCCATGCCCACTCAGTCACATGACCACCAAGCAAGCAATGAGTGATCTCAAGTTGGCCATGCCCACTCAGCTATGCCCACCAAGCAAGCTACGCCCACAGAACCGATAGTAAAAAAAATTTGAAACCCACCATTGGCTGTGTGGATGAAGGACATGATTCATTGTCATTATTTTTTTGGTCTTCCTATCCAGGACTTCTAGTTCTGCTTGAGTCGAGCCCACTATTCCAGCTGTGTATCAGTGACTACAATTAGCCAAGTGCCTGAGCTATTACTGTCAAGACTTCAATTTGTTTGTCCAGAGTAGACCTTCGCAGTTCTTTAAATTCTACTTCTGTGAATAGTTTATTTCATATTATAAATCAACATTGATCTGGTAGTCTGTGTTCTGTTAATTCTGATTCTGGACAGTGTTCTTTCCAGGACCAGTGAATTTTTTTGAGAAATCTTCTTCTTATTGAACTTGATTTGTAATCACACATTATTATTTCTTCGTATTCAATCTTTGTATATTTGTAACAGATAAACAACATTTCTTCCAGTAATTCTGGTTACATAACCAATAGTCCTGAATCCTGTAGTCTATTTGTCAACAGATGTCCAGGAAATCCAACACTTAGTGCAGTCCTTGTTAATCCAGTTAACATAATCAATCCAGTATAGATTTTTTCATCATATTTGTTTATGGGAGAGATACTCTTTGTCTGGCTTCTCTGATGGGACCAATATGGCTATACCTCTGGCACAGCTCTCATCTTCCTATAAGCATGTAAGTCCTACAACCACATCAAGGTAGTGCCTTACTGGATGATGATGATGATAATGGTGGTGGTGGTGGTGATTTCTTTTACTTATTAAACATGCAACTCAGTCAACTGAACATTTAAAAATGTATCACAAATATCATTGACTGGTGCTGATGTTTGATACAGGTTGCTGCCAGCATCCTAGGTATCAACCAAGTATCTTCTTAAAATGTATGATGTTCCAAGTAGCACAGTTTTTTGCAGTTATGCTGATGTTATAGCAGGAAACTGCAATTTCTTGATGTATTTTGTAAAATTCTTGGACATGGTACCAAGTGCCCTGATGACAATGGGTATCATTATTATTATTATCTCTTTTATTCATTAAACATGAAACTCAGTCAACTGGACATTTAAAATTATGTCACAAATACCATTGAATGGTGCTAATGGCTGATACGAGTTGCTGCCAGTGTCCTAGGTATCAACCAAGTATCTTCTTAAAATATATGATGTTCCGAGTAGCACAGTTTTTTGCAGTTCTGCTGGTGTTATTGCAGGAAGCTGCAATTTCTTGATGTGTTTTGTAAAATTCTTGGACATGGTACCAAGTGCCCTAATGACAATGGGTATCACTGTTACATGTTTCATCCATAGCCATGTAGCTTTGATGGCCAGGTTGCGATATTTCATGATTTTTTTCCAGTTCTTTTTCTTTGACTCTGGCATCTCCTGGTCCCACAATATCAATAAATTGTACATTTCGGTTTTCGACAACTGTGATATCTGGTGTGTTGTGTTCCAAATGATGATCCATCTGTATTTGAAAGTCCCACAAGATCTTCACTTTCTCATTTTCAATAACTTTTTCCGCTTTATGATTATTATTGTTGTTGTTGTTGTTGTTTTTAGTTCAGAGTTCAAACTTCTACACCCAAAAGATGTAGTCATTGCTATGCTGGTCCATCACAATCAGTGCAATAGGAAGACACTTTGTTGAGAACTGGTTGACATTTGGAGCTGGTCCTGACCCAACATAAGACATAATGATTTCATCATTTTCCATCTACTAATAGATAGAAGGAAGCCCACTACCTTGTGGCTTCTGTTTACATGATATATTATTAAATAACATTGTTTGTGATTGTTATCTCCTTATACAGTGTTGCTCTCTACAAATGACTCTCAGTAGTTAGTTAGTGACTAGACAGGCACTATATGAAATCCACTTGTAACTGTGAAGGCAGTACAGTATGTGACAAACATCCTACCTGTATGAGCAAACTATATGTTATATTCAGTGTAGCATAGTTAACCTTTGTAGTCTATCTATAGAAGTGCATCTTTACCATAAGGATGCATCAGACTCTTCCTTGCTGCCTAGATAAGTCCCCAAAGTGCCTTGAGAGGCAACATGCTTTCAGTATGCTGCCTTCTGTTCTTTCTTCTCTGCTATGAACAATATTCTTGTGACAGGATGAAATATACTTTTCAATGAACCCAGTGCAGAATACTTGATTTTCTTTAGTCTCACTCTGGGAGCTTTTCCAGATTTTCAATTATTCTATCTTGTACCTTAGAGGATTAGAGTGAATACAGAAGAACAGAAAATAATAGTGGACTTCTATATGGGAGCTACATTCAGATGAGTGCTTCTCTGAAATGTATACTGCTGGATGTTTCCCAGCAAATCTATAATTAATAATATACTTCTGTTTGGATATAAATAGCTACATGGATATGCACAGTGGCACTGATCTGTATGTCATATAGCTCACAGGACAGTTGGCTTATTTGTGGATGAATGTGATGGATATGCATTAGATGAAAATCAAAGCTGCTGGATTTTCTTTATCCTTTATGTTAACTGTAATGAGCAATAAATGGCACCATCTATTTACATCATTATGGTTGGAAATGGAAGAAAGAGGACTAAAGTGCGGGGGTGGGTGGGGGAGGAACAAAAATAGTTGGAAAACATGGAATGGAATGGAATGGAATGGAATGGAATGGAATGGAAGGGAAGGGAAGGGAAGGGAAGGGAAGGGAAGAGAAGAGAAGAGAAGAGAAGAGAAGAGAAGAGAAGAGAAGAGAAGAGAAGAGAAGAGAAGAGAAGAGAAGAGAAGAGAAGAGAAGAGAA
>WNWU01000006.1:41831175-41844678 GCA_012654045.1 Ptyas mucosa | reverse complement strand
AAGAGAAGAGAAGAGAAGAGAAGAGAAGAGAAGAGAAGAGAAGAGAATTTTTTATTGGCCAAGTGTGATTGGACACACAAGGAATTTGTCTTTGTGCATACACTTTCAGTGTACATAAAAGAAAAGAACCTTGGAGGTCTTCTAGTCCAGCCCCCTTCTCAAGCAGGAGACCCTACATTATTTCAGACAAGTGACTGTCCAGTCGCTTCTTAAAAGCCTTCAGTGATGAAGCACCTACAACTTCTGAAGGCAAGCTGTTCCACTGATTCATTGTTCTCATTATCAGGACATTTCTCCTTGGTTCTAGGTTGCTTCTCTCCTTGATTAGTTTCCATCCATTGCTTTTTTCTTGCCTTCTGGTGCTTTGGAAAATAGGATGGCTCTTTCTTCTTTGGGGCAGCCCCTCAAATGCTGGAATACTGCAGGATAAATCTGAATACTGAAATGAGCTGGAGAATGTGAGAAACAGCAAACAGTGGCTGCATATGGGAGTTATGGATGTCTTGAGTAACGATATACTGACACTGATGAAATAGAAGACATGTCATGATTAAAAATACCAGGTGGTTAGGAACAGATTCATGAGTCCAGAAAAGATACACTGATGGAATCAGATGGAACAGTTAGGGATCCCTGAAATCAGTCCATGTCTGTATAGCATAACTCAGGGTTGTCAAACTCAATTTCATTGAGGGCCACATCAGGGTTGTGTTTGACCTTGGAGGGCAAGGGTGGGAGTGGTCACAGTTGATCATGGCCAGCATGACATCACTCGTATTGGGGGGTGCCTGTGGTGGCCTGAGCACTCTGCCAGCGAAAATGGGCTCCCAAGCTCCATTTTCTGCTGGGATGGCCTCCTGAAACCCTGTCCCAGTAAAAACAGAGTTTGGGAGAGCTGCACACGGTCCTCACAAGCTCCATTTTTGCTGGCAGAGGCACCACGGGCTAGTCCTTCATTGTTTCCAGGGCGACACAGCAGGCCAGATCCAGGCTCCAGGCCTTGAATTTGACACCCTGGCATATATTCATATATTCATGTATAAGCATATCTCAAATTCTGATTCCTGGAATACATTGGATTGGATTTTTAACTTCTTCAATATGGATTGCATGGTTTTGAATCCGCTCCTTCCAGAAACTTGATCTCAATGAAACTTCAGACTTAAACCTGTTTCTCTAGTGCTCTGAGTTGTTGCAAAGGATGAAGCAATTGTCATCATTTACATTAAAAAACATTATGGAAATGAAAGGAAAAAAGAGAATGGCATTACTGTTACCAGCAGGTGTGTTCTCAAACCACAAGAATAGAATATAAACTTGGACTTCCAGTGGGACAGCGACATCGCCAGACGCTTCTTTTTGAAGCGCCAGCCCAGGGTTCCGTAGAACCGCAAAGAACAGCGACTATCAGCTGTCTTGCGGTTTGAAAACTTTCCCCCTGGTATGAGGGGGGAAAGTGAGTAGACGGGTGGGGTAGAGCTCCCTGAAAGTGCCGGATTTCACACATAATCTGGCGCTTGAAGATGAGAGCTCCCCGTTAAGCCTGTCAGTACTCCGGACCCTGGATGCCTCTGCTTTGCAGAGCTAGATGTCGTTAACCATTCCAGCACCAACTTTAAACAGATATCTTTTGAATCGAGCTGGCGGAGCACAAGCAGTATGAATTAAACAGCAAGTATTTTTTTTTTCCTTTTAACTCCAAAGATTTACTTTCTTTAAAAGATTCTTCCTAAGCTGAAAGTGAAAGCAAGATGGCGTTTGAGTTTTAACGGGGCGTGAAGAAGTGAAAGCTAAAAGTAATTATTGACAAGCCCCTGTTTGAAACGTAAAACTCCTTTTTGAAAAGTGGATGTAACAAGAAAGGAATAATAATAATTGAAGCAGCAATACAAATTACAAATTGTAAAGGATTCCCTTTTTTTTTTCTTCTTGAAACTCTTTTTTTTTTCTCTTCCCCCTTTTTTTTTCTGTCCTTCTGGGAAGGAAGAAGGGGGGCAAGATGGCTGGGCTTTTTGAAAGTAAAGGAGGGTTATTTAACCCTCAATTGTCTGAATTTGAGGAAGCTTTGAGTTCAATTACCTCTGCTTTATTGAAAAGAATTGATACTATATTTCAAGTTTCTCAAGCTGGAAATAATGAAATACATGGAAATACTGAGTTGCAATCTAGCAGTGGGGGATTGAATGAAGAGTTGGAAGATGCAAAAAAACAACAACAGATTATAGCAGATTTTACTGAGGAGAGAAAGATGAATGTTGTGCAAAATAAGGAGCAAGATAAAACTCAATCTGCACTTAAAGAGTTGTTTCCAGAAGAAGCTACATTTCTGCAAAAATTTTATAATATGCAATCCCAAAAACCGCAAAATTTTACTGGAGCTAAAAAAGGCAGAGGGATCAAAGTTAAGAAGAAAGTTCGTAAAAAGGAAAAGAAGAAAGACTGGAGAAATGGAAAATAACCTTGCTTGATGAGATGATGGTCCTTAAAAAGTACTGTTTAACTGTTTAAAGATTTTGAATTTTTTGGAAAAAGAAAAAAAAAACAGACAGCAGTTTAATGCCAGTTAACTAAGCGATGAGCGACGATGAGGAGGCAACTTACAGCTGTATTGGAATATTTGAGAAGAATAAACAGATCACAGCAATGCTGGTGTATTGGGTTGTGAAATATGCCCTGACTTGAATGATTTGGATTATTTTATTAAGGACTGCAACAAATTTGGACTTAATTGCAATCGCAGAAGCTCTACTGAATATAGCAAATTGAAGTTTCTTGCTTGATGGTAATGAATACAAGGCAAAAGGACTATGGACCTAGGGCAATTGCAGTTGATCTGGTGGTTTCCCTAATATGTCTGACGAATTTATTAATCTAATTTTTGACTGGATTTGATGGATATCATTTCAAATATAATTACAATTACAAAGTCACTCGGGGGGCTTTTTTTTTATATACAGAAGCAATTTTTATTTAGGGGGGTAGATGTAAATGAAGATATCTTATATGCTGTTGGAAGATGTGAAGACAAGAAGATTAGCAATTGGTTCAATCTAGTATGAAGAATTTAAAGGATTGATAAAGTTCTTAAATGATGTTTTTAGTTGATTTGTTAATATGTATGGATATAAGAGGTTTGATTATCAATTAAAAAATTATTGTTAATATTATTTTTTATTAAGTGTTTTGATTATAATTGGACCTTGATGGTTTAAAAGTGAAGGACGGAAGAGTTTATATAGTAATTTTTTTTTAAAATCGGAGGTTTTTTGAGTGAGGGTTTCCTTTTTTTTTTCTCTTTCTTTTTGTTGTTGTTGTTGTTGTTGTTGTTTTGTTTTAAATGAAAGAAGTTATAAAATATTTTGTTAAATTGTATAGACCTAATAATTTGTTAAGTAACAATTAGCCAAATTGAGTAATGACAGGTTTGATTAGATAATACTTAATTGTTTTAATTGCTGTAATTATAAATGGAGATAATTTTGTTGAATTAGATGGAATAAGGAGAAAAAAAGACTTGCTTTCCTTTTATCTATTTGTTTAATGATCATGATTATAATAAGTGTGAAATGGAGTTTAATTTAGAGAATTTAAGCTGTATTTTATTTTGTACTTGCTCTGGGAAGTCGGGGGAGGTGGTTGGGGAGGGGGGGAGAAAATGTATGTAAAATTTTTAAAACTTTTTCAATAAAAAAAAAAAAGAATAGAATATAAACTTTATTACGGTTATCGGCCAGCAATAGACATACAATAAATTAAAAATAATACTGACATTAATCGTGAATAATAAAATCTCTGTTATGAAAATACATGATCTCAAACCGTTAGGGTCACTCCCTAATTTACATGAGTGGAGAGCCGATAAGTATGTAATAAAAACACAGAATTTTGCCACTGCACGCGTGGTAGCCGGGTTTGAGTCTTGGAGGAGAAAGCCTACATAAAAGTCATCTCTCCTCCCTGGCAATCTCTCTAGTAAGGGGAGAATATATATTGACCTACATAATCTGTATAACTCACAGTACAATAAAACATGTGAGATATCTTCGATTTCTCCTTTTCCACATATACATACTCATTCTGCTATTGGTGTTCTCTTGTACCTACTCTGGAGGAGTGCTGAGGAGAGAATATTAAATCTGGATCTGAAGAAAGCTATTCTTTGTTTTGAGAAGATCAGATCATTTAGATATCTTGCTGATTCCCATCCACCCTGCTTGATTCTGTCCCTGCTGTGGAGAGGCAACCTATTTAGTTCTTCTTGGAACTCAATGTCCTTCGTTCTATCAATTACTACTTGCTTTGCTTTGTCAAAGCCGAGGGACATTAAGAATACCGATGAGAGCCCATAAGAGCCCAGCTTGTGATCTATGGCCTGTTTCCAGGGGGAGGAGAAATTGTCAGTCAGCACTAGCGGGGACAGTTCCTCTGGAAAAAAAAAATAATTTTTAGCCAATAAATGATCATCATCTTCCAGGCTCTTACCTGAATTTGAGGCATACCTGTCTCAATTCTTAGCTGGGCATTTGGAGTTTCTTTGGAAGCAGCTAAGATGTCTCACAGGAATTTGGTTTGTATGGTTTCTAGCAAGTTTTTCTTTGCAAGGATTCCTGTTTGTGCCCCATAAAGAATTTGCACCAATGTTTTGGCCTCAAAAAGTTTTAAGGCAGCAAGTACTAATTGACCTCCGCCTGTATAAAAGAAATATTTAATTGCATTTGAGGACCTTCAAAGCAGAAGGAACAGACTGTTGTTGGTCATTTCAGCAATGTTGGCTTATTTAAAAACAAAGACTAAACAAAGTTAAACATATAAACTAGGACATGCAGTTCAGATTTTTAAGTGGTCCTCAAAATACTGAGTGTTACAATATTCTTTCAAATTGAGAGATAAAAGGAAGATTAAATGTTCACTATTTAATCTCTATATACCCCATCCTTACCTTTTCCCAAACATTCCTGCCTTTTGACATCCATTCCTTTAATGCATTTCTCTACTCCTTTTCATGAGTTACATTTCCTATTTGGCTACAATGGTATGATAAAGTGGAATAATTATTTTTAGATGGGAAAGGTATATTCAAAGAAGCCTTAATGCACAGAATAAGGGAATGATCCTTATGTCTCTTGATGTTCTGACCTAGGCTTCCCCAGCAGCATGAAGCCGAGTCCTCGTCCCGATAAACCCCTTTTATTTAATTTACAGTGAATTCCTCTCCAGCAAAGTCTTTCCTCTCCCACAGTCTTTCAAGATAGTTCACAATTACTGACCTTTATCAGGCTTGGAGAGTGGCCAGGCCGATATCTTTCAGATGTCTCAATACTTGGCAAGAATGCAGAAATGAACTAATTGTCTCCTGCAAGCTCCACTCCTCTTTCACTCCTCTTTTATTCCCTCTGGGAGGGGCCCTTCATTGTCCACCTGTGGCCTTACTCCCAAGTCGACCCTTGTTCTTTAGCTGTTCCCTTCGTCTGGTAACTCTGCATGCACACACTGGAAACAGGCTCCAGCTGTTTGTCTGCCTCACTGATGTCTGACTTCAAAGGCAACTGATAACTGGCATACGACTCTGGTTCCCTCTCTGCCTCCAACACATCAGAGCCTTCCCCAGACTCTAGGACTGGCCCATATTCCTCCCCAACCTCCTCACTGTCTGAAACTGCTGCCAGATCCGTTAGCCTCCGGCGGGCCACAATACTTGATGATAAACACAGATCCTAGAAGATGACTTCTAAGGAAACTAGAGATCCTTTAATACTGGCACAAAAGCTCATTCCTATTGGATGAGCAAATTAAAAAATATTAATAATATAATGAGCAAACTTTTTCAGGTGTTGTTTCTCTGAAACTATTTGAAAATCAAGCTGGAAAATAAATTAACCTTTATTTTAGGTTGTCTCTACCTCTTTCTAGATACTGTTATGCTAAACCATGTCTCAGTAGGTAACCCTCTTCCCAAATTGTCCTGTCTGCTATTCCAGCTCTTCCACATTATATTGTTGCACTGCCCATTTTCTTGAATGCTGCCTCATCTCAACTATATCATGGAGGAATTGAATTGACCAATCATGAATGAAGAAAGAGGAGAGTGGAACAGACTTCGGAATGAAGAAACCCAGCTTTCAACCAAAGGCTGTCAGCTCTTCTATGCTTAAGTAATATTTATTAAAAGTGTTCTCTTTCACGTTTTTAATTTTTTTTAAAAAAAAATTCCTAGCTGCCTTATTGTTTTACTTTTGGATTTCTTTCCTGCCTTTCTGCTAATGCACATTGCCTTAAGCTGCAATCCCATCATCTTAAAAAGAACATTTCAACTCGGGTGTTAAATCGGTATCATAATCGTAGGCTTCTGGCCAAATCCTTGTTCACTTACCTTTTTCTTTGTAAACTAGTGCAAAACTGAAAGCACTTTTCTCTCTATTCTTCTCTACAGTCTCTTGGATATAAATACAGGTATCCTCAAACCTTGAGCCCAAAATTTATGCTCCTGAAAAATTTGTTAAATGAGTTTTGCCCCATTTTATGACTTTTCTTGCCACATTCGTTAAGTGGATCACTGTGGTTGTTAAATTAGTAATGTGGTTGTTCAATGAATCTAGTTTCCCCATTGACTTTGCTTGTCAAAAGGTTGTAAAAGGTGATTACATGACCCCAGGACACTGCAACTATCATAAACATGAGTCAGTTGTCAAGCATTTGAATTGAATCACATGACCATGGGATGCTGCAATGGTCATAAGTGTGAAAAATGGTCATAAGCAGTGGTGGGATTCAAATAATTTAACAACCGGTTCTCTGCCTTAATGTCCGGCTGGGTGGGTGTGGCCATGATGGGCATCGCCAGTGGGTGTGACAGGCAGCACTCGGCCTCCTGCACCCCCGGAAGCAAAAACAGGCCTTGGGGGGGATGTGCCACCCCCCCTGCACCCGATTTTGGGCCTAGTAGACCTCCCTGCAGCTTCCTGGGAGCAAAAACAGACCATAGGGGGGCCACGCTGCACCCCCCATGCCCTGTGTTGGGCCTAGTTGGCCTCCCTGTAGCCTCCTGGGAGCGAAAATGGTCTATGAGGGGTCGTGGGAGGGGAGGCCTCCCTACACTTACCTGGGAACCAAAATGGGGCGCATGGAGACTCTTGGAAGGGGAGGGGCGGGGTGGGGCTAGCCACCAATTTAACTACCGGTTCGCCTGAACGTGCCCGAACCGGCTGAATCCCACTACTGGTCATAAGTGTTGTTGTCTTTTTTCAGTGTTGTTGTCACTTCAAATGGTCACTAAGCAAACTGTTGTAAGTCAAGGACTACCTGTATAGGTAAGTAACCTAGGCTTTCTTATCTCTAAGTTATTTCCCAAATAGAGCTTTTTTTAAAAAAAATGATACAAACAGCAGCCTTAGGAATTTTTACATACAAAAATTGGGCTTCTGACTTTAGTATTTCTCTCTCTGTGCATTCTTCCTGTTGCACAAAGCTACTTCCTATCCAGCAGTGAAGTTAAGGGGAGGGAAAAACTTAACACTGGATAAATCTTAAGCTTATACACATTACAAATGAGGGTTTGTTGACACTGGTTGTCTATTTGACTCCCTGAGTTTATCTTATAGTGGAACTCTGCTTTCCATCTTATTATTTTTCAAAGAGGTATAACCCACCTGCCTGCCTGTAGACAGTGAAACAGTGTCATAGCAAAATATGATTGTAGGCAGTGCTGTTTTATCATTCTTGTTCACTTTACAGTGAAGTTTCTTTTGAAAGAAGGAGAGAGAGATTTGTTTAAATCAGAACAGTTGAGGGGAATGGGGGGGGGCAAAGACAGATGCATCAATCATGATGGGAGAGAGAGGGGGGAACCGATGTGTTTGTAGTAGGTACGTTTAAAAATGAACCAAGATGCCTCAAAATGGGTTTTCAGAAATGTGCTTTAAAATGGTGATTCACACTAGCTAGAAAAAGGAACATTCAGCATGAAAAAGCATTATCTCAAGCTTAGGACATAAACCCAAGATTTGAGCATATGGACCTGGATAAATATTAAAAGGAGAATGGAAATAGAGAGAAAATGGTTCTGGGAATAACTAAATAAGCGTGGCTATTCTCTTTCTTGACTGAACTAGATCAAGTAGATCAGGGGTGGGTTCTACTTACCTTTAATATCGGTTTGCATCACGCCTCTGCGCGCATGTGGACTCGCTTCACTCATGTACATGCACGCTCTTCTGTGCATGCGCAGAAGCTTCTGTACATGCGCAGATCACCTATGATGACATCCGGGTCAGTGGGTGGAGCCTCCCGCCAGTTTTACTACCGGTTCTTGCAAACCAATCCAAAATGGGGGCAACCCACCACTGAAGAAGATAAATGAGGTCTATGGTTAAGAAAGCTGAATGAGTGACTTCGGAGTAGGGGGGAGGACAAATAGGAGACAGACAAGGAATGGTAGGGACCACTATGGCAATAGTGTTATTCTCGCTTCAACCCTTCGGCATTTATTGAGAGACACTAGACTGCTGAAACAGGTTACCTATCAAAAGCCACTCAAAGTTACAAAAAGATCACTTGTCCTACATTAAAAAATGGATATTCTTTGAAAGGCTTGTCCTTTAGAGAGGCTAAGTGATGGGGAAAGAACAAGTTTACCTGTGGGAGCTGGAGAAAGAAGCATTATTGCTCATGGTTGCCTTTTCTAATAAGATTGTTCCATTCAAGGCTCCCTAGATTCATGACAACATTTTACCTAACAGTGAATGAGGAAGAATTTTGCTGATCCTGAATCACTGTAGGCACAAGCAATGCCTTTACACTTTAAGGTGATCGATCATAGCAGAAAAGCAATGTGTTACAAAAAACATGATAATGAAACACAAACCAATGTCCTTACAGAATTATTTCAGCTGAACAATATCTTCTCATCTTCTGTGTTACTTTCCATGCTTCTTACATTCCCTTTGTAATTTCTTCCACTATTGAACATTTGATTGTAAGCTATTCTGGACAGATCCATTTTCCCCCTGTGATGTACTATCAACATCAATGCATAATTAATGTGATATGTAATCTGCTGCTACTGCTGTCATTGTATCCACTACTAACCTGTTGCTAGAAATTCTACTATTTTTCTACTGCCTCATTCACTAGAATCATCAACGCTGTTGATGCTTTTTCTGTCATGGCTTCTACTATCGCTACTTTTATTGTTACAATTAAGACAACATTTGAGAACAGAGGGAAGGATGAAGGATGGTCAGGTCATGATAATCTTTATCCCAGATATTATATTACCTTTAAAAAGCATGTGGCCATTAATGCTTATTTATGTATGAGCTTACTAGAGTTGCATGCCTTGCGCTACTTATTGGAGTGAGATGGTATCTGTCTTAAATCTGGTCCCCTAAGAAATAATACTCATCTATGTGTTTGTCAGAGTTTAATTATACTGAAATACAATACTAGCATCATTTATAGGCTGCCAATAAAACTGCTGCTTGAGATTTTAATCAATATGGGATGAAATCTTCTGTATTTTTAAGGATCCCTAAAAGAGAGAGAGAGAGAAAGAGAGAGAGAGAGAGAGAGAGAGAGAGAGAGAGAGAGAGAGAGAGAGAGAGAAGCAGAGAAATATTGTCTCTGAAATCTGTTCAGCTGATTTCTTTCCTCTTCCTCTTATACTCTTGTCACAGCTGCCCCATGGAAAATATCCTAGAAATTTGTTGCTTTTCTCTTCTTTTCTATTGCTTGTAATCATGTGGGAATGGTTTTCTCCTGAAATTTGGGATGTTAGTAATTATAATATGATGATGGTAGCGCTGGTGGCAGTGGGATTTGTGTCTAATTAGACTTGAAAAGGCCAATATGTACCACAGATAGAACAGTATGCTCTCCAGAGGTTCCCTTCTCGTTGCTGCTGCTCCTCTTATCTCAACTATTTAGCTTGATTACAATCAGATGTTGACTTGAACCCATTGCCAAAGCTGTTCCAAAAGTGCTTTTTCAAGAGGCAACTTTGAAAAAGTTGTTTTCTTTGAAAATGTTTCACTTCTCATCCAAGAAGCTTCTTCAGCTCTGACTGGATGGTGGGGAATGGAAGGATTTATATTCCTTGCAGACAGCTGGTAATTTTCATCCTTTTAGGAAGTCGTTGAGGCCACTTGGAGGTTTATGTGTGTCTTTAGGGTCACCTGAGTAGTGCAAGTGAGTGTGGAGCCTTCTTGGAACTGCTGAAAGGACTGTGTTGTAAACTGGAGATAGATGATGTTGAATCTCTACCTTTCTGTTGAGAGAGAGCTATTCAATTTTGATATAAATGGCCTCTTTGATCCCTCTTTCAGACCAGCGGTCCTCTCTGTCCAAAATGTGGACTTTACTGTCTTCAAATGAGTGGCCTTTGTCTTTTAAATGCAGATGGACTGCTGAATCTTGTCCTGATGGGTTTGTTCTCCTGCCATGCGATTATGAAGTGGTTGTTTTGTTTCCTCAATGTACAGATCTGCCAAAGCTACTACCACCACCAAGACTGACCCCAATAAAATCTGCTGATTCACCTTGGCTTCCACACTTCATTTCTTCTCCATTAGTGGTAGCCTTACTACTTTTCTGCCCAACCAGGTGACCACATTTAGAATTCTACCTAAGTAGTCCTTGAAAAAGTTGTCTGCATTGGAAGCTGGTGCAACTAGCTCAGCATGTCTCATTTGAAGGACCTCCTCAGCAAGACAAATATTATATGGCTCACCTCAGCAGAGACATCCTAAATAGCTGTATAACAGGCATAATGAAGTAGTTGTTCTGGATAGTGGTTTGAGAAGGCACTGAGTGAGGGCTTGGCCTCAATTGACACCACAACCTTGATTTCTGCTTAAGCAATTGCTTAATTCTCCCTAATAGAGGGGTCAAGCTTGGACATCAATGATGTCCTATTTTTGAAAGGTTTATTTTTATCATACCAGCAAGCACATGTCTTTGACTATCTTCTTCATGTTAATCATTGTTACATCACCTTAAATGACTTATGTATGCATGTATGTGTGTGTGTGTATACATATACATATATATATGTACACATACACATGCGCATAGATTTTTATCACATTTTATCCACTGAAAAGACTTTTTAGCCTTCTTAGCAATTTATTTCACACATTTTCACATTGACCATATTCATTTCTCTCTTAGGTTTGATTAAGCTTTTTTCACCTTTTTCAGATTTATTTTTAAGAAGGTCATTTTCCTCCATGCTTATTAAGAAGAGCATATGAGATAAATTAGTCTATGAATCTAATTGCAAAAATTAATTTCACAGTGTGGGAGGTAATGCTTTTATGGATAGCATTAGATTAATTTCTCTTCTTTTAACCATTGCTATAGCTGATCTCTAGCTTTTTGTTCCTTTTCTGCTCTCTGAAATGTTTCTTACTCTATTTTTCCATTCATCCTGTCCTCCAGAGGTGGTCCTGGAACCGCATGAAGTTCTCAAAAGCATGTGTGATGAACCCATAGCTCTCTCTAGGATTTCTAAAATATGATAATATACTTTCTCCTATTTTGTTTAAGAAATATATGGAAACTGGTATAAGCCCTAAGATAAGCATCAATTGTGGAAGAAGTGACAAATGCTCATTTTAAAAAAAAATCCTAAAAGTCTAGTTCTGTTCACAGAGCAGAATGTGTCCCACCCATTTTGCCCCCCCCCCTTTGCTTCATCACCCTATCCATTGTACCCCTCCCCAAAACAAGTGCAACCTTAAACCATTAAAGTATTGCTAATTCTTTCTGGTTTTCTTTCTAGGACTGACACTATTCTGCTTTCCCAGTGCTGGGACAATCTCCTCCTCTTTTCATTTTTGCACAATTGTACCCCAGGATATTGCAAGGAAAAAATTGTCTTCCTGTAAAGGGCTTCTCCCCACCACACCCCCACCCCTCGGAATGTTTCACTAGCATCTCTCTGTAGAACCATTTATTTTATAACATCTGTAGAAGCCAAAGAATGAGAGAAGGAAATAGAGGAAGAAGGGGTTACACGAGAATACATTGGGGAATCACAAATTCAGTAGCCCTTTTTATTTTTTTTCCCCTGACCTTTCTTTTTTGCCTCTTTTTAAAAATTCTATTTTCAAAATGAAATGAAAGATCTATTATGCAGAGTGCAAGTCAGATCCAAAATTGCTCCTCTAATACACAGCATCTTGCCAGGGCTCTGTTACCTGCTACCTTTGGAGGGTAGCTTAGCTTCCTGACTATCAATTATCCTTGAATCTATGTTCAAATAACACACTAAGCTCAAAGGGAGGCATTCAGAAAATCTGAAGGGGGGCAGCTGTTTCTTTTGTTGTGAAGTGAGTTTTCTAATAGTCCTCAATGGCACAATAATCAACCATATGTGGTGGAGAAAAACAGGAAAATAGAATACAGTTCTTTGTTTTACAAGTGTTAGGTGCTTTCCCTGTGATGCTGAAATCCTATTACACCCCTGAAGTTCACATTGCTTCTTTATTAAACCTTATGCCAGTATTATTTTTATCACTGCGGTCTTGCTGACCAAGAAACAGATTCAGCTTCAAAGAAGCTTTTTTTTTCCTTCACTGCTGCAAGGAATCAGGAGGGAAGTGTATTTAACCCTTTCTTCCATTTCTCATACATTACCCGTTTGCTCCTGTAAGATAAGCAAGCTTAATTTTAAATATGGGAATAGACTCCCACATGAGTTAAGAACACTACTTGTAAATCAGTGAAGGGTTTCAAGAGAGGTGAAATGGTGAAAGCGGTATCGGTGGGATGTAAGCTCGACCCATTTTAAATGTGAATTGTGATGTTCCGCACAGATACAAAATGAGAAGGGCTTGCATTGCAATCATGCAATTCTGCTTTCATCAGTTTGACAAAAAAAGAAACATCTGAAGCAGCAGAGGCTTCTGACACAAAGTCATCAGTCTCGGGTAACAAAGCTAGTCCCATGATTTTTGAAGCCCTTGGACAATAATTATTGGTAAATCCCTTTGATTTGTATGCACAAGAAAAGATCGAGTCCTTAAGTCTAAGAATTTAATGAATACTAGCGTTTAAGTTTGGCACTCCTGCTTCAGTAAGATTAGAGGTTTCAGCTAACTCTTTCACCCCAAACCTTTTCAGTTCTGGAGTTTGATGGTTCTTTTTCCAGACCCTGCCAGTCAAAATTCCTTGGCTGATGGGATTAGTAGTAGGCCAGCACAAGTGAAGTGGGACAATCCACAGGCAGAGTTATGTTTAAAATCCCTGCATGCATCACCCCAAGTAACACTCTTAGCCTATACTTCAATACCTGAAAAATCCCTTTTTTGAAAAATAGGTCCTTGGAGACATTTTTATCCAAAATATGCCAGTCTTTATGCCAATAGTTTTTACACTCTGACGATGTTAGCAGAGACTAATGAAAGCTAAGTGGATAATATATTTTAAGTTCTGGAGATTGCGATGTCTGTTTCTTCTCTCTCTCTCTCTCTCTTCCCCTCCCTCCCTCCCTCTCTCTCTCTCTCT
>WNWU01000006.1:41820337-41831075 GCA_012654045.1 Ptyas mucosa | reverse complement strand
TATATATATATATATATATATATATATATATATATATATATATATACTGTTTCCCCGAAAATAAGCCCTCCCCAAAAATATTTAAACACATGTGCAGCCAGTCCCCGCCATAGGGAGACATAGTTGGAAATCAGGTAAGATGGCAAGAGGAGTCCCATCTTGCTCCAGCCACCCCAAAATAATAAGACCTCCTTGAAAATAAGTCCAAGCGCTTATTTCAGGGTTCAAAAAATATAAAACAGGGTCTTATTTTTCGGAAAAAACTGTGTGTGTGTGTATGTATGTGTATAAATATTACCAAAATTAAAAGTATGTAAACAAGTGCCAATTTCATTTTGAAACAAATATTGAGGAATATGTATATGGGTGTGTGTGTGTGTATGTGTATATAAATTTGGTTTGGCAAATAACCTCCTCAATATTTGTTTTAACAATGAAATTGGCACTTGCTGCTTCGGCTTCTACTTTAATCTTATGTAAATTTACCCTATGTAAATTTCCTCTCCCTTTGAAAGGATTGAACCAATCCTTACTCACAACAAATTCTTCGTCACAATCACCTTCACTGGCTGCATATGCAGCTTTTAAATCCTTGAAAAGTCTTTGAGCCTTTCCTTGCAATTAAGTAAGGCTAACAGGCATATTATGCTGATTTTGATCGTCTAACCAAATTATCAATAGTCTTTCCATTTCAATGATTAAACCACTGTGTTGCTTAGTAATCATTGTAGCTTTCACCAGGGCAGGGCCTTTCACATGCTCCATTATTCTCACTTTACCCTCTGAAATTGTTCCAATCGTTATTGACTGTAGCCACACACTTTTGCGATAAAAGATGGTGTTTTACCTCTTTTGATAGCTTTTTTATTTCCACTTTAATTCCAATTGTCATTGTTTTCATTTTCTTTGATGCATCATTAGCACTTGCATTGGACTGACACTTCAGAGGTATAGTTACAAGAGAAAATAAGAGAAAAATGTAAGCCAAATGCAAAGTTACAGACTCAACACAATGTTACTGGCAATGGGATCTAATTTAAAACGGTGGATGACGTTCTCTATCCTCAAGCTGACTAATTGCTAAAGCCTTTTCATGAGCATCACAAAATAATATATGTATTTGTTATTATAAATCATTGTATAGCTCAGTTTTTTAATATAATATGCTTTGTGGCAGATTGTAAATATGAGTTATCTGTAAATCGGATGTTCTTAATCCAGGGACTCCCTTTATGTATCTCCAAGTTAGCATTCATCTTGACCAGCTGTCCTCTAGCTACAATTCTCCTCACGATTCTTTACAATTCTCCGTATGGAAAGCTGTATGATATCTTTCTCTGCTCCTTTTAGCCCAGTCAATACAACAGATTTGATAGCTGTTCAAAAGAATTATAATTGTTGAAATTTAATTTTGCATTGTGGTGTATCTTGATAATGATTATTACATTTAAATCATTTTGTGAATAATGGCTAGAATTATGCAAGCAGCTATCCACTTGGATAGCTTGTTCTTCTTTTTTCTTTTAACCATCTTCCTGTGCCATAAAGCCTGTTCTTGGAGGACCTTTTGAAACAGATTTTGAAGATATAGGAAGAGTTAAATTTGCTATTGTGTTGTGGATACGTGGGATTTTGAAGCCCAGATCTTTCAATCAGAATAGAGCTGGAAGGGACGTTGGAGGTCTTCTAGTCCAGACCCAGTGGTGGATTGCCCCTGGTTCGCACCGGTTCTATAGAACCGGTAGTAAAACCAATGGGAGGCTCAGCCCACTGACCCCAACATCATGAAAACGCTTCTGCGCATACGTAAAAGAGCATGCATGTAGCCCCGCTGTGAAGGTAGTAAAGGTAAGTAGAACCCACCCCTGCCCTACACCATTTCAGACAAGTGACTGTTCAGTCTCTTCTTAAAAACTTCCATTGATGAAGTACATACAACTTCCAATGGCAAGCTGTTCCACTGGCTAATTGTCCTCACTGTTAGGAAGTTTTTCCTTAATTCCAGGTTGCTTTTCTCCTTGATTAGTTTCCATACATTGTTTCTTGTCCTTCCCTATGGTGCGTTGAAAATTAAGCTGACTTCTTTGTGGCAGCCTCTCAAATACTGGAATACTGCTATTATGTCCCCCCTAGTCCTTCTTTTCTCTAGACTAGCCAAACCCAAATCCTGCAAACATTTTTCATATGTTTTTGCCTCCAGGTCTTCAAATTAATCATCTTAGTTGATCTTCTCTGCACTTTTTCTAAAGTCTTAGCATCTTTTTTTATAATGTGGTGACCAAAACTGGATGCATGTATTGCAGGTGTGGCCTTACTAAGGCTTTGTAAAGTGGTACTAATACTTCACATGATCTGGTAACATATAAAGAGCCAAAAGCAAGATAAACTCTGTATTCCTTATTTAGAAATACATTGAAATTTAGCATTTTTAACTTTATTTGCAATGTGTTCAAAGTAAATGCACTACATTATGAAATATACATAGAAATTAATTAGTATTAATTCTTACTATCTAGTCATACAAAGTATAAGGCATGCTACATTTGCACTTTTCATCAACAAAGGAATTCAAAAAGAATTTCTTTGTTGGTGAAGAGTGTATTTTTACTGCCCAGAAATATGATGTCAACCAATCATACTAGTGCCTTACTTTTGAAACTACAATGCAACCTAAGTGGGGAATGACCAGTTTTCCTTGGCAGAAGGGCCTGATCCAGTGGTGATATTCAATTTTTTTTGAATTCCTGGTTCTGTGGGTGTGGCTTGGTGGGTGGGTGTGGCGTGGCGTGGTGCGCGTGGTAGCTTGGTGGGTGTGACTTGGTGAGCATGGCAGGGGAAGGATACTGCAAAATATCCATTCCCATCCTTCTCCGAACTACTCAAAATTTCCATTACTGGTTCTTCAGAACCTGTCAGAATCTGCTGAATAGCACCTCATGTCATAGACTTTTTGCTGCATAAGTTCCACAATGGGATGTACTGTATACTGAAAGCCTTGCTGATTCCATTAACAAATACAGTTGAGGGTGTCCTTTCCTAGCAATAGCAACATCATTCCCATTTTCAGGCCCAGTTGGCAGGCTCTTCTTCAGCATAATTCACCCTAAATAATTGGAGCAGAAATATAGCCCTGCAGCACTCTCCAGGGTGAACCAGAAAAGCAAACAGCAAAGAGGGGCAAGGATTTGATTGCTCCCATTTGGATAACACTTGCTGCTGTCCATCAACAGTTAATATAGCAGCAGCACCTAAGACTTTCTACAGGCAAAGTCTTAATTGCTAAAAAGGAGTTGTAATTTCCTGTGCATAAGAAGACACAACCATGCTCTCTTTCCCAGATTCTTTTGCTGCCATGTTTCTTAATCTAATTGTAAGAAGGATTTATCCAAGCTTTGGTTTACATGTATTATCAACTTAATTTTTAAAAACAATGTCATCAGATCTAGTGATAGTTTCTGAATTTCTAATAACATTATCAATAATAATAGCAGCAGCCAGCCTCCTCGTTGTATTAAAAATGATGGAGTTCTAAAGGGCGGTATAGTATTTTGATTTCCAAATACTTAAAGAATGTTAATAAGGAACTACAATAAGGTAATGCTTTGAGAAGGAGGGTTACAGTGTATTTTTCTCTCCAAAGTTCCCCTTGCCCACAATTATAAAATGTTATCCCTAAGAATGACAGTATTACCAGAACCCTTGATGGGAAAGCAAGACAACCAGGGATTTGGTGAAACTAGGCCCAGGCTCCTCAAGGATCATCAAAGGATCTGCAACAGAATAACACCACTAGCTTCAAGGGATAGACCATTAGCTAGAATCTGGCACTCTCCTCTTGAGTTCAAATAATTTTCTGGTAGTCAGTTAAAAATCTGTCCTTACTTGTTACCAGCTACCTATTTAGAGAACCATCAGCTACAAAACTGATTGTTCGCTATGGACCAATAAAAATAAAATTGTACTCAATTCTGTCTTCAACTAACCTGAAATTATTAATTTTCCTGCCATCAATGCCCCATTTTTGCAAAAGAAAAAAAGAGAGGGGAAAAACCCCCTTTTTTTCTAGAGTAGCAAACTGAGAAATTCAGTGAAGAGAGAAGACATCCTAGGAAAGAATATGTCAAACGTACCTGATTTCTTTGCAACAAGCATCCATATGGTTGACTTTAGAAAAGTTAAATATGAAGTTTCTGAAGCAAAGGGCTTATTCGGAAAGATATCCATCTGTCCCCACTCCCCAAAGGTCATTTAGATAAGTGCCAGGACTTAACCCTTCACCCTTCTGTTTCTGCTTCCTCTTTCCATGGTCTTCTGTTGTGGTGTGCCATAGAAATGCTGTTTTATGCACCATTTCAAGCTGAAAAATTGACCTGCGCCAGAGCATTCGACAGCACAGTCATTCTTGGGGTGTCTAGACAAAAGCAATTCTTCTCAGCAGAGTATCTTACTTTAGCAACATCTAACTGCTTGGCAAGGTTGAAGAAGTAGAAGAAGGGGAAAGACAACAGATAAGGTAGATGGATGGGATCAGACAGATTACAAGAATGCCTTTTGAAGAGGTAAAAGTTATTACTGAAGATACTTTGAGATAGTTGCATTTGCTTGTGCATTCACCAGGAGTCAAGTCTAACTCGGTAGCACCTATCTAACTAAATGATTGCAGCCATTTTTATTCTGAGACTGGAGAAAAAGAGGGACAATGACAAAATTGCAGCTGGTTTGAGTGAAGGAAAGAACAAGTATGCTGGGATCTCATTGCACTGTCCTGAATTTATTTACTTAATGAAATATAACTTCATGTATGTTTCTTCTTAATATGTTCAGACGTTTTCATTTTAGGTGGTACCAGAAACAAAAGGATCAAATGGAAAGCTGATTTTTATTTCAATAGTGTTTTCATATCTTTTAGGTATGTATGTATTGCTATCAGTCTTATCAAGTAGACCAGACAAGAAACATGACCATATAAGCTAATTCTAAAAAAAAAAAAAGTTTCCCCTGTGCAGTTGTATCTAACTCTAGTGGGCAGTGATCATTTGGACTCAGTGTTGTCCAAAATCACTTCCATGGGCATTTGTCAATGCATATGGAACACTGTTACCTTCCCACCAAATGGTACCTATCTATCTACTTGCGTTTTCATGCTTTTGAACTCCTTGGTTGGCAGGAAGCTAATTTTATTGTATTGCAAAGCTCTGTTTCCCTCTGTTTCCTTTATAGCCCAAGAAATTAAAGAGGGTCCCTTTTGAGCCTCTTGCCCCTATCCAATTGTAGCACATGCTGTCTCTTATCAGACTTTTCCCTAGGCAACATCTCTTTGTTTTGTCTCCAATGGTCTTATTCACAGAACCTCATAGTTGCTTTCATGAGCGTTAATCCAGACTTGGTACAGTTCTGTTACATAGTAGGAAAGCCCAGAAAGGGGGATACAGTATTTCTTTGAAAACATCTGTTTGTCGTTGTTGAGGCATTTCTGGTGTTAATGTTACTTATTGAAGTCTCCTTGTATCCAATATCTACTATCAGTCTTTTACTGGAAAAGATGATCCTTACTTTAATTATCTTTTACCTACTGCAGCCTGCTAGACTGCTGCACCAAATCCAAAATGCCACATCCACCAAAGGACAGAAAGTTTTGTTTATTAAAACATATGGTCAAAGACAAAACCTAGAGGATGGGCTGTCACTTCATTTCCAAATCCCAGAATAGCTTCCCATCTTTTTTCCAAAGCCATTATCTCCCCACCAGTAGAAGAAGTTGGATTGGTGAAGGCTGTTCTATAAACTATCTCTGGTGGGTTGGATTTTAGTTTCATAGCTACTGTTTACTTATTTTTAAGCCAACTTTGGCCAGTCTTCTATACTTTTACTTTTAAAAAGTTACAGTTTTGTCCAGAAAGCTACTAGAAGTTGGGCTTGACTTGAAAGATATTTCCCTTTTTATTCCTTTAGGGTTCATTTGAATAAAAATATGAAAGTAAATTAAGTTAAAATAATTAAACTGTATCTCAATGGAACCTTCTTTGAGATTTTTCAAAACTTCCATCCATACTATTTACACAGAGAAGACAGATCTGCCTCCCAGTTTCTTAATAAGAATTCCACTTCTCGAAAAGAAGTGGATTCTCCATCCAGCTCTCTGATTTAACTCCCCCAAAAGCCCTTGCCAACTCTTTACTTACTGCCGGTAAATAAATAGATAAACAAAGAAACAATTTGAAAGAATAACTGCAACAAGCAACTTGTTCATTTTAGTATTTTTTCACCTGGAGATGTGGGATATCAAGATTTTTTAAATTGAGGTTGGAAGCTACCCTAGAGACAAAAATTTTTGGAGAGCTTCCATGAACATAGTTGACCTGTATTCCAAAGTATAGCCCCACAAGATCGATATGTATTCTTTCTACCTCCATCTTTTTTTTTCTGTACAAAAAAAAAAAAGACAACTTTTGCATTTGGGTTCGAAAGCAATTTTCATCATTTTCATATTCTTAATCATTGTAAGTGGAAAAGGTAAGAAACATAGTTTGCTTTACCTCTCAATGTACTGTATGCCTAAACTAAATTTATTCTCAGGAGATAAAAGAATTCATTTAACATCATTTATATACAATCTTTTTCCTCACTGTTTTCATAGATAACAGAGCAGTATACAATTGGCATGATTAAACCAAATTATGCAGCAGAAATAATCACATAAAACCTTGGAAATAGAACATTTTATAGCAGCTAAAACAAATGCAGCAGAATGCATCACACAGCAAACCTCAACTGCAGTATTTTGAAAAATGTGGTCAGGTCCTCAAAATATTGGGGAGGAAAATCTTTGTTCTACTTCCATGGAAAGTATGTTCTGGATGGCATCAGACGGAAGGCTTTCAGTTGTAGTCACCTTGATTTCTTTGGGGAGATTTGTGCAAAACATTAGTAATTATGAATTATGAAGGGCCAGTTTAAACTGGAAGTTACCTGCATACCTTAGCTGACTAGTATTGCAAAAAAAAATTTTTTTCAGTGCCAGATCAAGAGAGACCACAGAGCATTTCAAGATATCATTATAAAGACAATAATTATTACAAATTGAAAGGACAAATTGAAACGGACCTGGAGAGGTGGGGAAAATTGCAATTATCATTAATGGGAAGAATAGCAGTAATCAAGATGAACATATTACCTAGAGTCCTAGACTGTTGTTTTTATTTCAAACAATACCAATAAAACTGGAAAAGAAATATTTTGAAAACTTGAACAGAATGATATTGAAATTTATATGGCAGGGAAAAAAGCCAAGAATTAATATGAAAATGTTATGAGATGCAAGACTAAGAGGAGGATTTGGCCTACCAAACTGGGAATTATACTACCAAGCAGCAGCATTATCTTGGATAAAAGAATGGATTGTATTAAGAAATATGAGATTACTAATTTTGGAAGGGCACTACTTACAATTGGGTTGGCATGCTTTTTTTATGGTATGGGAAAAATAAGATGCATAGTTATTTTCAAAGGCATTATGGAGTGGGGAAAGGAGAGAGGAAATAGAAAAGGGAAGGAGAGGAGGAATGAAGAAAGTAGGAAGCGATAGAAGAAGGAAGAGAAGGGAAGAGGAACAGGAAAGGTTGTGGGAAAATAAAGGAGAGGAAATGGTAAAAGAGCAGTCCCGAACAATTAATAAATGAAAGTAAAAAGATAAGATGAATGAATAATGATTAATGATGGATAAGAGACTGTACATTTAAATATGTTGATGAAAAATAAAAATAAAAAACTTTTTAAAAAATCATTTCCATCTCTGGACTGAAATAGTCAATCTTGGAAAACTGAAATATTAAGGAGTACAGATAGTCTTCAACTTACAACCACAACTTAACCCAAAAATTATGTTGCTAAGCAAGAGATTTGTTAAGTCAGTTTTGTCCCATTTTTTCTTGCCATCGTAGTTACTGGTAAGAGAATCACTGCTGTTATTAGATTAGTAACATGATTGTAAAGTGAATCCACATTTATTTGTCAGAAGACCACAAAAAGTGATCATGTGACACCAGGACACTGCAACCATCATAAATATGAAACATTTGCCAAGCATTTTAATTTTGAGCATGTGACCATGGAGATGCTGCAACGTTCATATGTGTGAAAAACAGTCACGAGTCACTTTTTTTCAGTGCCCTTGTAACTTTGAACGGTCATTAAATGAGCTGTTATAAGTCGAGAACTTCCTGTATTCGGGTACCCATTTATCACACGAATCAGTTGGAAGGATGTGATGTCATAATGGACCTTGCCTTGCTAAAGTTGAGCTGTTGCTATCTTTGACTGGATGGAATGATGGTGGGGCTTTTCTTCCACAGTAAAGCCTTTTACAGATCACATACATTTTCTTAGAGGCACGTTTAGTTACTATGAATGTAACTTCATGAATTTCTTTTTAGTAGTGCTGCTCACTCTCAGCTCCATTTAAGCGATGTATTTCCAATCATGGCAGGCAATGCACCCCTTCATGCTCCATCTGCCAAGAAATCTAAGGCCTGGCCAATCCCTTCACTGAGCATCTGGGGCAGGTGGTTCTTCCATGCCAGAAGTGAAAGGGTGAGAGAGACAGGATGTGGTCTACTAAGCTGTTTTCAAATGCATCATTTTCACTTTCACTAGAGAGTGAGGTATTCACCGCGCTGCTGCTCAAGAGAGCCTCCTGATCACACTTTGCTGGAAGAACAAAATCAGTCAGAAATCTCAATGTTTTCCCTTGAGTCTTCTAAAGAGATCTACTGAGTGTTCCTTGCTGGTAAAATTTCCTGCTCTTCCCATTCCATTCTGGCTGAGCTACCAGTACTGATCTCTGTCCTTTTATCTCTTACTCACAAGTTGTCTTTTTGTTTCTTCCTGACCTTAAAGCCTTGCATCTTACCTCTGTTTATCTTCTTAAACTGGGTGTTATTCCTAAGTAACGTTGAGTCTCTGCCTCAATTCAAGGCCTTTGTTGATGCTTCTAAGATATTGATTTCCTTCTGTTTTTCGTAGTCATGGCTTCTGTTTTTTTCCCTGGTGCAACTGTCAGTGCCAGTAGATTACTTTGCATTCGCAATGTCTGTCTATCTGTCTGTCTGTCTGTCTGTCTGTCTGTCTGTCTTCCAAACTCTTAAATTATTCCCTTCCCCTTTCCTCCCATAGAGTGATCCTCACTTGTGATTTTCTTATGTGGACTCTCTGTTGTCTTTTTAAAAGTTGCTTATCTTATCATGTCTTCATATACCCTGATAGGTCACCTTATAGAGGCCCTAAAATGTAACAAAGAAATAAAAATAAAGAAATAAATACTTTCATTTGCCTTCAGATCCAAGGATCCTGTTTCCAAATCCTTTCAATCTATACAACGAAGGTTTTAACATCAAAGCTACCGGTACCTTATCTGTGCTGCTAACACTACCTCATAAGGGTAGATATGACATATCATTGCCAATGAGATAAGTCTGGTATGAGTAAATGTAATCTAGCATTAACTGATTTTGTTGATGGTCATGGAAAAGTCTAATTTTATTAGAAGTCTTTCTTAGCAATTTAAAAGATAACATTTCTGGACATTCATCTCTTTAAAAATGTGGTACCTGATTAAAATTACTCTTCTGAAATAATCTTGAGAACAAACAGTATTTAAAGGTACTAAAAACTTGCAAACCATTTCTATTTAAGGAATTAATAATGTTCCTTAATGTTCATTTTCTTTTTCAGTGGATTTATGAAGTAACAGCTACGTTCCAGAGAACTGAGAAGTTATGTTAAGAATTTCACATATTATGCTGGTGTATCTCATTATTTGTCCTACGTAGGCTAATATATTTCACTTTATCCTTTTTTTAAAAAAAAATGAAGTTCTATTATTAATGTCACTCCTATAGGAGCTTAGTAATTTACTATATGTAAGGCTGGATTATTTGAAAATTCATTAAATGCAAACGTTACATCAGATGTTAGTCACATTTCTAGAACATCTGTTGCATCTCTTTGTTAACTATCTATTTATAGGGGATAGAATTTCCCCTTCAAGAACTTATTCTTCACATCTTTTAGCTGAAACTTTTATATTATTAATATTTAGATTTCTATTCTATCTTTGTTTTATTTAACTCAAAGTGGTGTACATTATGTTCCCTCTTTCTATTTTCTCCACAGTAATAATTTTGTAAGGTGGTTTGTCCTGAGAGAGGAGTATCCCAAAGTTACCCAGGAGGCTTCTGTGCTTGACGACTAGAAGTCATGATCTCCTGGTTTCTAGTCCAACACCTTAACAACTACATCAAACTAGGTATCATATTCTTGATCTGTATATATGTCCTTTGATTCAAGGCCCCAAAAATATAACACCTACATAGGCTACTCTAGCCTAACTTGGTAAAATTTGTTATTCTTTTTATTGAATATTTTGCCAAATAGAAGAAAGAAGTTTCATTTCAGTACCTCTGTACTTTTTCAAATTCAGATCCATTTTGTTCTACCTCCAAATTATTTTATATAGTCTTTAAAAAGTGATATAAAGGGGTGTGTGTGTAAGAGAGAGGGAGGGAGGGAGGGAGGGAGAGATTTTAACATGCACGTTTTTGTGGGGGTAAGCTTTTTCCCTAATAGGGAGTATATGCTTTTTGGTACTTTTGGTACTTTCATGCATGTGTGCAATTTCCTTCAAATGTACATATTATATATATATATATATATATATATATATATATATATATATATATAT
>WNWU01000006.1:41802659-41820327 GCA_012654045.1 Ptyas mucosa | reverse complement strand
TATATATATATATATATATATATATATATATATATATATATATATATAAAAAATGGTAGTGAATGCAAAACTAGTAAAAACACTATTGTTGCATTCTGGTTTGCCTTTCCATTTGGGAAATATAAATTGTTAACATCTTTAATAACATAAATATTCTCAAGTATTTGCAAAGGATTCTATCATTAATAACTATTCCTCCTCCTCTTTCCCCTGAGAGACAAGTTACACTCATCTGCAGAGATGTAACTCTTTTTAAAAATAGTCTTGTATATAAGTTTAAGCTTTTAACAGTGTGTTCTATTCCTTCTTCTAGCAAGGTTTAATAAATAAAAGAACTGTTTTGCTTTAATGCCATGGCAATCCTGTGCAGGTGGGAGTGTTTCTCAGTTATTTCTAACTGCTCTGGAGTCTTCTATTCAAACCAATGTTAGGGAAGTAAAAGAACATGAAAAGTTTAATTTAGAACAAAATACACCATTTACCAGTATGAATTCAAAGTTGCCATGGATTACAGTGATGCAATAGAAGGATTGGTTAAATGATTTATGTCTAATATGCTATATTAAGCCAACAGAACTACTGTATGGATTTGTGGCACAGTGATTAGAATGCAATATTGCAGCCTAACTCTGCCAACTGCCAGCAGTTTGATCCTGACCAGTTCAAGGTTCACTCAGCCTTCCATCTTTCCGAGGTTGGTAAAATGAGGACCCAGATTATTGGGGGCAATATGCTGACATTGTAAACTGCTTAGAGAGGACTATAAATCGGTATATAAGTCTAAATGCTATTGCTATTGTATTGAATTCATGACTTTGAGTTATAGAATAATGCAGGTATCTATTTTTTGCCAATCCATTCTTATGCAGGTCATCCTCCATCTCCTAAAAAGCTATCCCTGTAGACTGTGGAATGCTTAGATGTACTGTATGTTAGTGGTATCAACAACTTTAAAGTCAGTATTCAAAATATTGGCATTTATTTCACTTACTTTGTCTGCCCAATCCCAAAAGGCATTAGCTGGCTAATGATCCCATAAAAATAATACATCTGTAAAAGAGAAGAAAACCAAATGTATAAAACCAAATCAGGACAACATTAACAACAATAATAGCAGTGTAACCATTATGTGCTCACAAACTCATTGCCAATCAAACCATCCCCTTCTTTTGTGCTAGAGGAAATAAATGGGACATAACAGCTTTCCTAAAATTCAGGTGGGATAGGGCTGACCACTCTTCCATGGGAAGTAGAGAGTAGGGATACCTATTAAGAAAGCCCATTGCCGGCCTTCCGGGGTTGCCGCGGATCATCGCTGACGGTCCTTTGAAGACCGCCAGCCCAGCTGCCTGTAAAGAGCCGTTTCGGAGGTTTGAAACGGCTTGAAAAAACTCTGACCCAAGAGGACGTCGTGAGGAGAGCCGGCGGCATAAGGTAGAGTCCCCTGTGAGACCCCCAGAGCGTTTTTTGGCATTTCTGGGGTGTTAACAGGGTGGGACTCCCTACTCAAGCCGCTGAAGCTCCGGACAGCTGGGAAACTCTGCAAACCGCAGAGCAAGATAGCACGGCAACTTTCTTATCACCAAACAATAAAAGAAAAAGTTTTGGACTTCCTTTTAAACTGCAAGTATTTAAAGTTCTTCTCTGAAGTTTTTGGATGATTAAAGTAACTTGGAACAGAAAAGGAAGGTGTGGGGGGAAAAAATGGCGCTTGCTTTTAGCGAAGAGCAGCTGAAAGCGAAAGTAATTTGAGCTGTGTATCTGGTTACATTCTATTAGTTACAAATCCGGCTGGAAGGAAAAGCTTTTTTTCTTTAAAAGAAAATAAGGGGGAAAAAAAGTATCAATTGACTGTTTTAGACCTGACTGAATCTGGAGAATTTTTTGGGAAAAGTTGTTAGAATTTGTGGAAAAGGAAGAGCTGTAAGAGGCAAAATGGCAACAAAGCAAGCAGGGGGGGGATTCCCCCACTCATAAGCAGAAGCAGCCTCAAACAGCGCAGTTGCAAACTCAGACAAAGGAAGAAAGCTATTATGACCGCATCATTAAAGAAATTCAAAGATCAGAGCAGGAGGTCAAAGGAATTGTTCAAGAGAAATATGAAGCAGTTAAACAGGATATTCAAATAGTTGCTAAAGGCCTGTCTGAGGTAGTGTTGCAGATTGACAAAAAAGTGGATAATCTTGCCTCAGAGATGGAGACCAAATTTAGAGCCTCTGATTCAAGAATGATGGAAATTGAAGAAGTTACACAAAAAATGCAAACTGAGATTACTATGATGCAATTTCGATCAATGGAATATGCTATTAGACTGAGAGGTGTAAAAGAGAATACCAGGGAAGATCTCAGGAAAATTTGTGCAGAGGCTTTGGCAGTTATGTTGAAAGTAGAACCAGATGTGGTTTTGTGTAAGATGGACAAGGTCTACAGAGTTAATTCTCGTGTGGCGGTACAAAGACAACTGCCTAGAGATGTGGTTATATATTTCACAGACAGAAGAATGAGAAATGAAATCTTGCAAAATTCCTTTGTTACAACAGTTCAAGTTGATGGAAGTGAGATTGGAGTTTTTAAAGAATTACCATCCAAAATGTTAAGCGATAGAAAGGATTTTGGATTTTTGGTGGCAGAATTGAAAAGACAGAACATACAATTCAGGTGGGATGCGCCAATAGGTGTAATATGGAGGCTGCGAGGAGTGAGATACCGCCTTAACACTATTGAAAAAGCAGAAGAATTTTATTATAACGTTTTGAAAGCGGGCTCTCCTCCTCCACGCACATCTTCACCAATAGATAAGGAAGTTCAACTACAAGCTGAGATTGATCAAGAAACAGAAGCACAAATAAGGCAGTCGCAAAGGGAGGCAAGAGAGTCAATGGGAGCAGTAGGTGGTGTTGTGGTTGACCCTTTTGCACCATTTGAAGCTTCTCCTTTGGAAGAAATGTCTAAAACCATCACAGAGGAGGCGATGGCTCTTGAATTGACAACATCCAAAATGGAAGAGCAACGCATAACCAGAGCAATGTCTAAACAAATGAAGCAACAGCAGCAAGAATATATTAAGCCACAGCGTGAAAAAAGAACCAAAGATAAGCAGCAAGCTGAAGTCATGGGAGGAGCTAAACCGAAGATTGCTACCGTAGGAGAGAATCTTCAACAATTGCTCTCAAAACTTCAGACAGGGTCAAATGGCACTTAAATTTTTGTCTTGGAATGTTAATGGATTGAACTCTCCACAAAAAAGAAGGAAGATATTTCACTATTTGAGACAATTTCATAATGATGTTATTTGCTTACAGGAGACTCATATAAAATTGCAAGATCAGAAATACTTGATAAACTCAAAATTGGGAATGCAATTTGTTGCTTCAAATTTGGAAAAGAAGAATGGAGTGGTGATATATATAAATAAGAGACTGCTAGCTAAAACTATAGAAGTAGATAAAGATGGAAGATATATTGCAATTGAAGTTATTACAGATAGTGGACCAATTTTGTTGGTCGGAATATATGCTCCAAACCAACAGCAGAAAAATTTTTATAAGTTGCTTCATTTAAAAATTCTGGATTGGGATTATTCAACTATTATAATAATGGGCGACTGGAATGGAGTAATTCAACCTAGAATGGATAAAAAAACTACAGCCAAAATAGGGAATAAATTACCACAAGCTTTTTTTGAACTGAAAGAGGATTTGGAATTGAAAGATATTTGGAGAGTTCGAAACCCAAATGAATTGGACTTTACTTTTTACTCAGACAGGCACAAATCCTTTTCCAGGATAGATTTTTTTCTCTTAACTTCTAACTTACTTTCTAAAGTAAAGAAAATAAAGATATTTCCTAGGACTTTGACTGACCACAGTCCGGTCTGGATGGAAATCGAGATGGGCAAAAGAGAAAGAAGATCCTGGAGAGTAAATGAGAATTTATTTAGATATGAAAAAATATAATTGAACTTAAAAAGCATCTAAAGGAGTTTTTTAAACTGAACTTGAATAAAGGTACCCCTATTGAAACAGTTTGGGACATAGGTAAAGCATATATACGGGGAGTACCAATTCAAATGAACTTTAAACACAGACAGAATCAGCAGAAGAAAAGACTACAACTGGAATCTGAGATAAAAAAGAAAGAACAACAACTGATACAAAAACCAACAGATGGAAAATTGCAAATGGCTATAAAACTTTTGAAGGATCAATTTCAAATGCTTATAGCAGACCAAACGGCAACTAACTTACAATTTGCAAAGCATAATACCTTTTCCAATGCTAACAAACCGGGCAGGTGGTTGGCGTATATTTTGAGGAAACAAGCATCGACACGAATTATTGATAGTACTGAATATGCTGACAAAGAAGTTTATCTACAAGATCTAATTTAAAAAGCCTTTTTGGAACATTATACTAAGTTATATGCTAAAGATGATATACAGAATATTACTATAGATGAATATTTAGAAAACAAGAGAGTTTCAAAAATTTCAATGACTCAAAAGAAAAGTTTGGAACAATTGATAACAGTGGAGGAAATCAGTTTTGCTATAAAACAATTAAAAACAGCTAAAGCTCCAGGGACGGACGGCTTAACTGCAATTTATTATAAAACTCTACAAGAAGAAATGATTGAGCATCTTAAAGATTTATTTCGTAATATACAACTAGGAGGTAAGATACCTTCCTCATGGAAAACAGCTTTTGTTTCATTGATCCCGAAAGAAGAATCAGGTCCTAAGAAACCAGAAAATTATAGACCAATATCTTTATTAAACACAGACTATAAAATCTTTGCAAAAGTACTAGCCAACAGATTGATGCCAGTTATTCAAAAGATAATTCATCATGACCAAGCAGGATTTATTGAAGGCAGATATATGAAAGAGAATGTTAGGCAAGTTATAGACTTAATGGACTATCTAGATAAGAATAAACAGATCTCTGCAGTGCTGGTTTTTTTGGATGCGGAAAAAGCCTTTGATCGAGTGAATTGGAACTTTATAATTAAGACTTTGGAAAAAATGGATTTGGGGGAGCGGTTTATACAAGCGATTGGTGCAATTTATCAAGAGCAAGGTGCGCAACTTATTATAAATGGATGTCTAACATCGAATTTCAATATACAAAAAGGCACCAGACAAGGTTGTCCATTATCCCCGCTATTATTTATTCTAACCTTAGAAGTCTTACTTAATGCAATACGGGACTCGAACTCTTTGACTGGAATAGCTATAAGGCAAGAGGACTATAGAACTAAGGCATTTGCAGATGATCTGGTTGTTACCCTATCACAACCTATGAATTCAATAATTCAGATGAAAAATATTATAGAAGATTATGGCATGGTATCTGGTTTTAGGCTGAACCAGAAGAAAACTAAAATGATTGTCAAAAATCTGACAGAGAGTTAAAAAAAGGAACTGGAAAGAATGGCAGGTTTTGAGATTGTCTCAAAGGTCAAATATTTAGGAGTACAAATCACAGATTCCAATGCTAAACTGTTTCAAAATAACTATGAGGTTCTGTGGCAAAAGATACAAAAAGATATGCAAAACTGGAAGAAACTGCAGTTATCACTGCTTGGAAGAATATCAGCAGTAAAGATGAATGTTTTACCTAGATTTATCTTCTTATTTCAAATGATACCGGTGCTTAAATCAGACAAACCATTGCTAGAATGGCAAAAAGGACTGAATAAATTCATTTGGAATGATAAAAAACCAAGAGTCAAACTGAAAATAATGCAAGATACTCGTGAGAGAGGTGGTCTTAAACTCCCAAACCTTCGACTATATTATGAAGCAACTGCATTGATACAATTAAGTGATTGGTTTGGGAAAACTAAGACTGATTTGTTGAACATAGAAAGTCACGACCTTGTTTGGGGATGGCATGCATACCTATTTTATGATAACAAAGTGGACAAAGTGTTCAATAGTCATCTATTTAGAAATGCCTTGTTGAGAGTCTGGAGGAAGCACCGAATTAATTGGGATTACAAGATTCCGTTTTGGCTGGATCTTGCTGATACCATGTGGAATACAAATATTAAGTCACTCGGGGGTTTCTTATATAAAGAGTTACTTTACTTTGAAGAGGGCAGGTGGCGATTGAAGACTTTGGATATGCTGTTGGAAGAAGGGAAATCGTTGACTTGGTTGCAGTACAATCAATTACAGATGAGATGGAAAGAAGATCAACAAACTGGTTTAATGGAATATGAAGTAGAATTGGTTGAACAGATAAAGCGGACAGGTCCAATGCATATTAAGAGAGTTTATAATGTTCTGTTAGAAAGGGATTCAGAAAATGAGCTAGTTAAAGATTGTATGATTAAATGGGCACAAAATTTCTCTCAACCAGTTATGATGGAAACATGGGAAAAAATATGGGTTCAGAATGTTAAATTTACACAGTCACAAAATTTACGAGAAAATTTTTATAAAATGTTTTATAGATGGCATTTAGACCCCAAGAAATTGTCTTGCATGTACCCTAATGTGCAGCCAAAATGTTGGAGATGTGATTGTTTAGATGCTACATATTATCACATCTGGTGGACTTGCAGGAAAGTGAGGGCTTTCTGGATAAAAATCTGGTGGGTTATGCAAAATGTTTTAAAGAAAAAAATACAATTTTCTCCACAATTTTTTCTATTGGGTATAGCTAAAGACTTTACACTGGGTGAAACTAAATTGATTTTGTATATGGTGACAGCAGCTAGGTTGTTGATTGCCCAACATTGGAAGAGTGATGTTTTACCAACTGTTGACCAATGGACCCAGAAGATGGCTGGATTTGCAGAAATGGCAAAGGTTTCAGCTTTTTTAAAAGATCAGATGCATGAGAAGTATATACAGGAATGGAAATTATGGATTGAGTATGTACAGAATAAGTATCAGACTAGAAAATATTATATCGCTTTTAGTTGAGATGATTATGTTAGTATGTTAGTAAATATAGAAAAAAGATATGGAAGATTGAATAACATATATATTGTTTGGGAATATTAGCATTGCATATAATGGAAGTCAAGGGGGGGAGGGAAGAGGGTGGAGGGGAAGGGCTAGGGTGGGGTGGGATGGAATTATATATTGTTTTTTATATGTATTTTATAATGCTGGGTTGGGGGGGGAAGGGGGAAAGTTTGTATTTGTAAAACTTTTTCAATAAAAAAAAAAAGAAAGCCCATTGCCAAGGTTTTATCACAAGAAATGGATCTCTTTCTAACAACAGTAGCTACATTGAACTTGGTATCAATCAACACAAACTAAACTATCAATCGTAGTGTTTGCAGGATGTTACTTAAAATACTCTGGGGAAGTAGTATATGACAACAGATCTAAACAGATGGGTCTAAAAGGGGGGGGGGCATAAACTTTAAAACAAACATCCAGCAGATTTAATCTGAAATGTACATCTTTCTTTTGTTTTGCTAGTTTGACACTTGTTACACTTACGGTACTAGCAGAGGTGAAATCCAGCAGATTCTGACAGGTTCTGGAGAACCGGTAGTGGAAATTTTGAGTAGTTCGGTGAACCAGCAAATACCACCTCTGGCTGGCCCAGAGTGGGGTGGGAATGGAGATTGAGCAATATCCTTCCCCCAGGAGTGGGGAGGGAATGGGGATTTTGCAGTATCCTTTCCCTGGAGTGGGGTAGGAATGGAGATTTTGCAGTGTCCTTCCCCTGCCATACCCATCAAGCCATGCCCACAGAACCGGCAGTAAAAAAAATTGGATTTCATCACTGGGTACTAGATGCATCTTTTCAATGTAAATTGAATACATCTTTCTATACAAGTCACTAGCCATTACACAAAACTCCTTGCACTTATTTAGGACTGATTTGGACAAATGATTCCTCAGTAATGAAGCAGGAGATCAGATTTCCATTTTTCAATAAAGACACTACTCTTTGTTGACATACCAAAAGTTAGCTTTTTCTTCAGTGAATATAACTGGACTTACCTCTGAGGAAATGCTCATAGGATTACTACTTTCAAAAGTAAAGGGAAATTCTGTGCAATTACTGATTCTGATGAAAATTAACCGAACAAAATTTTTGGGTGATCATATTCTATATTATAGAACCTATAAACGTATTTGATGTCTGATCCTTGAATCTAAATTACTTGTTCCTTCCAAATCTGCACAGTGGGCAGTTTCACACAGGCAGTAGATGAACACAGGAGTTCAAGGATACTGAGGATACTACAGTGTTTGAGATTGTGCAGTGTTTGAAACCATAATAGGATTGCTACCACTGAATTTTATTTATTTTTAGGTTGCTTTATATGCCTTTAATTGAGCATTTCACAATTGTGACTCTGATCATAATCACCAACTTGGATAGTTTATAGAGGATTTTATCCAAAAACATGGGACTATCAATGGCTACTAGTCAAATGGGCTGTGTATTATTTTCAGCTTGAATGAGACAAACCATTTTTGAATACAATCCCAATCGCTTGTTGGAAACAAGCGACTACTCTTTTCTTGTATATGGACTTTCTGTAGCCTTCTGGTTAACCAAATGGAAGGAAACACGCAATGGGTAGGCTGTTTGTGTTTTGAAATTTGACCTGTGGTCGGACAAGCAATCCTAGTCATGTTTACACTGTATAAAATAGGGCTTACTGTCAGGAAAGATTGTGCAATGGATTACAACTCAAAATATGCTAATTTCTGAAAAGAAAATAATGGAAAAATATTTTTCATATTTGATATCCCGGGAACAGAGCTGGGCATTAACAGCCTTTTGAAATTCTCTATAAGGATTGAGGGATTTTTTTAAAATTTATCCAGAGAAGGAGAGATTCTTGAGGAGTTTCTTAATGTCATGTTTCTCCCCTAGTGGCTTCAGTGCAACCATGACTGAATAAACTTCATTCACAGGGGGGTTTCTTATGAAGTCTTCCCTTATGATTAACTGACACAAACCTGAAGACTGCTAGAATGATGATTGTACATAAAAGATATGACATTCACACCTGCTTTTACTCACCTCGTAACGAAATAACTGTCAGATCCCCCAGCCTCCATGCACGAGAATTTTAAACAACTCTCTGCTGCTTTGAGATCAATTTCAAAAGCCAATTTTCTTTCACTAATGTCATTCACTTAAACTGAATGACAACTTCAAGGAAAAATGCAGACGAACCATGCCCAGTATTAGTAAGTTTTTGATATTAAAACAGAAGCCCACATTCCCGCAGAGGACATGCCAAGTTATATCAAAGTTAGGATGCAACAGACCTCAAATTGGAAAAGGGAAGGATTTTGAAATAGTAATCTAAGTACGTCTCTATCTTCTCAGAATGCAGACTGTGCTAACTCCTAGAGATAGATCAAAGGGTTAAAAAATATGCCTTGAGCTGGAAGCCCATTCCAGTGGGCTGATGAGGTAGGCAATCTAAAGGGACAGATTAATCTACGTGAACCAAGCAGCTTAGCTGAAACTGCAGTTCAGTATTTTAAACTTCAACTTCATCCTTTTCAGAACAAAATATACTTCCCCTCTCGACGGTAATGAACCTTGTGCCTAGCAATGTCTCTGGGGTGTGATTACTTCCCAAAACTGCTTCCTTAGTTGCATAAATAATCATTTCTTTCTTGCGAATGATAACAGTGGGAATGACGCTACGTTAAATATGATCTCAAGCAGCATGGCTTGCAAAAAAATAAACAATTTGTTAATGCTTAACTGTGCTTTAATAAAAAGCTGACTTCCTTTCAGTGGCAAGTAGTTGTTCTATCACTCTAAGCTTGGTACCTAACCAGAGCAAAAAAAAATCCAGCAAATTGGCAATTTAATGGTTTTATGAAGAGAACAGACTTTCTTCCTGCTTGTTTCCCTTTCAGCAGTAAACACTGCTTGGTGATTTAAATGTCACAAATGCAGCTTGGTGGAAAAAAGGAAGCATAAACTGCCTCAGCCAAAGATGAGCTTCCTGTTGGCAGTTTTAATGGCTTCAATATTTCTCCAAGGGAATCATAAAGCTGACTTCAACAATGATCTGGGCATTTGTTACATGGTAAGGTTCTGTCTCAGAGGTAATCTAATTATAATTTATCAGAAAGAGAAAAAAAAAACACAGAGAGCCAGAATACTTTCAATTCATCACTGGGGGGAAAATTGGCCTCTTTCCTTGTATTTTATAGGTTTATAGTTAAAATAGGTGAGGCACTAAGTCCTTTTTAATTAAGCAAAAGAAGGAAGCAAGCATTGTTAAATCTTTATCTGCAGTCTTACATGAAGCGGTGCATTCAGCTATGCTACTGTCCTTTTCAATGATGAGATGCATCCTTAAAGATGTTGCTGGGGTTTTAAGTAGATTTTTAAATGCAAGTACAAGCAAGTTGAATAGGGGCATCTGAAAGAAGCTTCCCAGTTCTTAGACAACTAGTATTCCTGCTATTCACTGTGGACCTGCTCCAAAAACTCACTTTGCTTAAGACAGATGTGAAGATCATCTGACTCTGATCAGGCCAAATCTAAGGCAAACATTAGAACCACAAAGCTAGATGCAGCTGCTCCTTTATCAAGTCATTTCACAAATATTTACTGGGTGTTTATAATTTTCCTGCTAGCCAACTCTGATAAAATATACAGCCCCTTGTGCAGACAGAAGAATTTTCCAGTCCAAATTTCCAGTCCAAATAAACATGGCTCTCGGATATGTGCAGAATCAAATTATCCCAGATTGTCCCTCTTCTGAAATTGCAGAAAAACTTTGCTTATTATAAAACTAGTATAGATCTTGTTGTAGTTGTCTACTAGCTGTAGACAGAGGTTGGATCAGTGTTGGGTTTACCATCGGGTCATCAAGCAGATTGCAGTTTGGAACTCCTGAAAGCCTGGGAGAATGCAGAGACACAGAAGCAGAAGATCATCTCTCTCTGTAGAAATAGATTAAAAAATTAATCACGAAATTACTGTCATTCTTAATTTATCTTTCTATGTTGTGGGCCTGACACAAAACCAAAGAACAACCTTTACCATAGCAAGAGCCAAGTTGCTGGACTCTATGATAAAATATAGGTGATTGGAGGACATATCAGAGCCAGTTCTGTCTAGTGGTTAAAGTACGAGGCTAAAAAGCAGCCATGAAAGCTAGCTGGGTGACTTTGGGCCAGTCTCCCTCTCTCTCTCTTTCTCTCCCTCCCTCCCTCCTCTCCCTCTCCCTCTCTCCTTCTCTCCTTCTCTCCCCCTCTCCCTCTCCCTCTCCCTCTCTCTCAACAGAAGACATTGTATATGTTTATTTCATTGTCAGCTGTATGTCCAACTAAGGACTTGCTATTTAAACCACTACATGCTAGATTTGATTATTGGGAACCAAATATTAAACTATTCTATTTCCTTTGGAGTAAATGTAGTTAGAAGCACTAGCAAGTTCATACCTGAGGTTGCCTAAATGAGAGCTTGTTTTTAGGATGGATCAGGGTCTTCTGAAAAGGTAAGAAATTCATTTAAACAGAGCTTCATGTAGTGAAATAAGGTTACTTATTCTATTTTACTCTTTTGTTATTTTGAGTTGATATGGCCTTTTCATTTATCAGTAAAAAGCTACCACCATCATAGTAGTTTGCCAATGCAAATATGTTCAGCCTTCGTCCCTAAATCCTGTCTGCTGACACTTTATGCTTACTTAGTTCTCTTAAATGGCACCAAATTTTCAGATAGCTTGATATCTTTGCTGTAAGGAAAAGGGAACACTTCCCTTTGCTGAGAAGTCATTTTCTGAGAAGGGAAGTGTTCGTTGAAAATTTGTGCTGAAGAATGGCACTTCATCAGGAAATATTATCAGCCCATTATAACTGAATAACATGATGGAAGATTTGGTAAATAGATATTGAGAATCATTGTCAAGTAATGAAGGAATTATGTGCACATATTGTAGTCATAAGAAGAGAAACATTAGACCAGATGGAGGGAAAGAAACAAAGGTGTGGGGGGAAATAAGCTTTGTTACCTACAAATGAAAGACTACATAACAGTATTTGTCAGTTTACCCAACTTATCCCCAAATCAAAAAAACAAAACAAAACATTTGATTTATGACATGAATTAAATAAGGGTTGCAATGCCTTAGCCTGAATAGGCATTTATTTGCCTATCCTATATATTAATAGGAAGATTTATTTCTGCACAAATCCACTTTAGAGCTGAGTTGTGCTTCAGAAAGATCTCATCGGGATGGCCAGCAAAGTTTTGGAAAAGTATGATTCTGAACTCTGAGAAAGTAATGATGTGCAATTCTGCAGAATTTATAACTTTTTGAAATGATTATAAAATGTCTGCCTGGGAAGTTGATTCAAACAATTTCCATGATATGTGGCTTATCATAAATGAGCCACAGTGGCGCAGTGGTTAGAGTGCAGTACTGCAGGCTACTTCTGACTGCCGGCTGCCTACAATTTGGCAGTTCAAATCTTACCAGGCTCAAGGTTGACTCAGCCTTCCATCCTTCCAAGGTGGGTAAAATGAGGACCCAAATTGTTGGGGGCAATATGCTAACTCTGTAAACTGTTTAGAGAGGGCTGCAAAGCACTATAAAGTGGTATCTAAGTTTAAGTGCTATTGCTATTATAAACTAAACATTGAGCTTTATCAAATAAAATGCAGGTTGGTTTGTTTATTATTTACAGTAATTTATATCCTGGTATGCAGTTATATGGATTACACAGTAGTTACAGAAAAAATGGGACATAAATGTTAACCATACAGATTAAAATAGTAAAATCATCTAAAGAAGGCTGCCAGATCTCAGCTATGAAAATCCAAACGATCGCTAGATGGGGGGGGGGGACTCTTTTCTGCCTTATAAATGATCAACCTGATTTTGCCAAGCCAGAGCAGCTAGCCCCAATCCAAAATTCAAAGCCTAATTAAAGAGAAATCCTGAACATGGAAAAGTGATTGTTCACAACTCCTATAAAATGATTCAGAAGGCCCTCTCCTGTATGCTAGAAACTTGAATCTCTGTCAACAAGACATCTTCAAGAAGGCCTCTCCAGCCAATCTTAACATCTGCACACATTTGGGCAAGACAACATCTCAAATAGGCCCTAAGCCATTGGTTTTAAAATCAATATTGAATTGTTTCTAATAAGCAATAAAGAACCACTACAGATCTTCCATGAGAAAGACATCATAGAAACATTAATTAGCAGGCTTGCTATGTGTTTCAATTATACTGTTACCCCACATTTGTAATTTTACTCCGGCAACACTTCTGTTTGAAGAGGCTCTACACACAGTATAATTGCCTGGGATTCAAAGATTGTTCTAACCATGATGAATTCAGTAAATTAGAACTGGCTGGATTCACACATATTAAACTCTAAATCATGATTCAGGTATCAAACTGGATGGATTCCTATAATATGATAAAAAAGCAAACAAACCACATTCCAGCTGCACAAGATACTGAACTAAGCATCAGTCTCCAAGTCTTCATGATGATTATAATGTGTTCTCTTTAATTCTGAGCCAAGCCAGCCATTGGGCTTATTCTATAGATCATGATTAAGCCAATATCACCATGCTTAGTCCAGTGCATGAACAGTCTTAGTCTCTTACTCCTACACAAACAGCATCACTAATATTAACCTGTGTCTACTGCTGATTACCAATTCTATTTTTTTTCCTGAGGAAGAAGATGCCTGAGCTAAAAGAGAAGATTGCAATTTACTTCTTCCCTGTAAATGTCTATAGAGATTCTCAGTCATTCAGGTTATGGTTCTCCCGAAGGTGCTTTTTCAAGAGGCAACTGGATTTTCTGCTTTTTCTTTGAAGACATTTCGCTTCTTGGATGAGAAGCAAAACATCTTCAGAGAAAAACCAGAAAGTCCCCTTGCCTCTTGAAAAAGCACCTTTGGGTTATTTCCTGTAAGAAAATTCTTCCATTTTGGAAAGTTTCCTTCCCACTAAATGAAATTTGCACACCCGACTCATGATTTTATAAAATATTATTGCCTATCCTTTGGATGCAACCAGAACTTTTTCCAGGCACCATGGGCCTTTAGCTGGGATTATGAGTTAAAAAGTCCTGTTCCTGCTATACAATATGGAATGAGGGTCTGAATTAATGTTTTATTTTTGCTTCTGAATATATATTCAGAAGGAAACACATACACACATATTATATATACCAATATGTTCCACTGCACAACACTGAAAAGAAATCTGATTTGAAAAGCTACATCTTCAAAATAAATTTTCTCTCTATCTGCTTTATAGAATAATTGGAAACTATGTACGCAGAGCATACTAATAATTACAAATGCACTTAAACATTTTGTACAGCACTTACCAGCACGAAATATGGTTGTTCCAATGCTTTTTTCCTTGCAAATTTGTGCAATTATTCTTACACACTAGCTTCAGGTTTCCAAGTTATTGTATTAATTTCCTTCACACATACAGCATGTGTGCATGCACACACATACTGTAGATACTCACTCTGTTTTTCTTACAAGGCGTCAAAGAAATATGAATGTGGTAACATGAATGTAAAAAGCCATCATTGTAAATTTCATGAGAATAAGTGAGAAGAAAAATACAAAGTACAGATGAATAAATGGATTTAAGATGCATTAGCTTTTATCAGTTTTGGCATCTAATTTCCTCATGTAGCATTTAGGAAGTCAATTAGGAAGTCTTAAGAAAGTTTGCAATCAGAAACAGAAAGCACACCAGACAATAGCAAAAGTATTCATCAGTATAAATTTACTCTTTTCTAAAGGCAGAAATAGTTGATGTAACCACCCCCATTCCTTGATCCAAACTCAATTATCACCAACCCTCACAGGTAAGCCAACCCTTGCACTTTTAATCAAAATACCATGAAATATGCATCATCTGAAGAATAGCCGACTGTCATTTTTCATGGTATTTGGTTAAAAATCTTAGAGTCAGGACACCCACAGATGGGCTTATATATGAGTATATTCATTCATTCATTCATTCATTCATTCATATCCCATCTTTATTTATTTTTTTACAAAGAACTCAAGGTGACAAACATATTCAACACACCTTCCTCTTCCCATTTTCCCTGCAAAAACAACTCTGTGGGACTAGTTGGGCTGAGAGAGAATGACTGGCCCAAAGTCACTCAGCTGGCTTTCATGCCTAAAACAGGACTTGAACTCACAGTCTTCCAGTTTCTAGTCTGTTACTTTAATCATTACACCAAATTGCTGCATATACATTTTAAAAAAAAACCACCACAGAAAAGAGGTCACTTTCTTACTATCTGAGAAAAATGGATGGTTCTAAAATGTGAAAATATCACCAGGACAGACAAAATGCTACTACTTTAGTAAGAAAAATACAGCCTTAAAGCAACATATTTTTTTTTTAGTAATAGGGTTGAGGGATGGGTTTTAATAAAGACACTGGCCTTGCATGACGTTCAAAACATTTCTTCAAATCATTTTCAAGTCAAATTCCCCCTAGATTTAGATAGCCAATCTCCTCAGTGGAAAACTAAGGTGTTATTAATTTTTATTGATTAGTTCTTGGACCATATCAAAGTGCAGAGTTCCAGAAGCAAATGATTACTGAAATTTGATAAAAGCAATTTAAAATGAAATAGGAATAAAATACAGTCTAAAATGAAATAGGAATAAAATACAGTCTAAAATGAAATAATAAAATACAATAATTTAAGATTATGATAAAATATGATGAAATTATATTTCAGTGTCACCCCTACAATCTACCCCAATCAATCCCATGTATGCAGATCTCAACTGAACCATTTTGCTTAAATACTGTGCTGTGTTAAATGTTATTTTCAGATTCTGGCCAGGCATAAGGTAAGTTGTTTTGATATGGGGATCCCAATGGGTCATAACAAACAGGGAAACTAAGGTGAAATTCTTTACCTTCACCATAAATTCATTATATATCCAGCAGACACATAAATAAACGAAGTAACTTTCATTCAGCCTAATGTGTCTCTTTTCTGACTGCAATGAAAAAATTGAAAATCTGTTTATCCAGAAGTGGAGAGTAAGCATTATGAATGTGGAGGGCTTTCTTCAGCAAAAACATACATTGAATAAGACTCAGGAACATTAATGTTATTTTTTTTAATTTACATTTATTTTATTTTATTAAGTTTTAAGAGATGTTGTGGTTCAACCTATAGGAGGTCTTATGACTTTGAAAAATGAGAAGCAATTGTTGGGAAAGGTCCTAATTAAATTTTTAAAAAAATGTATTGTTATTAAGAATCAAATAAAGATTTGATCCTGGATGGATCAGAAATAAAGATTGTGGTGGTTTGTGGTAGATAAGAAGCTGCAGCAGATTATCTGCAAGTTAAATAGAATAACAGATTGCTAACAAAGGGTTTTGAAGTTCAGCTTCACTGTTGATTTACCTATTAACTACCTTTTTTTATATACAATAGATAGATGATAATAGATGAGTTGGTAGCAGATAGAAGTTTATAAATTGTGGGCCTATTTTGCAAGTGAAGGAACTATTATTCCTGTATATACAGTCATGGCCGTAAATGTTGGCACCCCCGAAATTTTTCCAGAAAATGAAGTATTTCTCACAGAAAAGTATTGCAGTAACACATGTTTTGCTATACACATGTTTATTCCCTTCGTGGGTATTGGAACAAAACCAAAAAAGGAAGGAACAAAAACAAATTGGACATAATGTCATACAAAACACCCTTTACTTAATATTTGGCTGCACACCCTTTGGAATAAATAACTGAAATCTGTTGCTTCCGATAACCATCAATAAGCTTCTTACACCTCTCACCCGGAATTTTGGACCACTCTTCCTTTGCTAACTGCTCCAGGTCTCTCTTATTGGAAGGGCGCCACTTCCCAATAGCAATTTTAAGATCTCTCCACAGGTGTTCAATGGGATTGAGATCTGGACTCATTGCTGGCCACTTCAGAACTCTCCAGTGCTTTGTTGTCATCCATTTCTGGGTGCTTTTTGACGTATGTTTGTGGTCATTGTCCTGCTGGAAGACCCAAGATCTCTGACACAAACCCAGCTTTCTGACACTGGGCTCTACAGTGCGACTCAAAATCCATTGGTAATCCTCAGATTTCATGATGCCTTGCACACATTCAAGGTACCCAATGCCAGAGGCAGCAAAACAACCCCAAAACATCAGTGAACCTCCACCATATTTCACTGTAGGTACTGTGTTCTTTTCTTTGTAGGCCTCATTCCGTTTGTGGTAAACAGTAGAATGATGTGCTTTACCAAAAAGCTCTATCTTGGTCTCATCTGTCCACAAGACGTTTGCCCAGAAGGATTTTGGCTTACTCAAGTACATGTTGGCAAACTGTAGTCTTGCTTTTTTATGTCTCTGTGTCAGTAGTGGGGTCCTCCTGGGTCTCCTGCCATAGCATTTCATTTCATTTAAATGTCGACAGATAGTTCGCGCTGACACTGATGCTCCCTGAGCCTGCAGGACAGCTTGAATTGCTTTGGAACTTGTTTGAGGCTGCTTATCCACCATCTGGACTATCCTGCGTTGGCACCTTTCATCAATTTGTCCCTTCCGTCCACGCCCAGGGAGATTAGCTACAGTGCCATGGGTTGCAAACTTCTTGATAAAGTTGCGCACTGTGGACAAAGGAAAATCTAGATCTCTGGAGATGGATTTGTAACCTTGA
>WNWU01000006.1:41771274-41802259 GCA_012654045.1 Ptyas mucosa | reverse complement strand
CCCACCCAATCAGCTCCCACCCCCACTGGCAGTTAAAAGGAGGAAACAGCTGCGATCACACATTGCTCCTGGAAGCACGAAGCCGAGAACACCAGCCTGAAGATGACGAATGAGACTTCGTCGAAACGTCGCCAAGACACTTCCAATTTTACGCGGGAGAAAACCCAAATAACCAAAGACCTACATACAAACACCCATGAAAACCTCAGAAAACAAATATGTATATATGTATACACAGAAAAAAAACAAGAATACATACATACATACATATGTATATATTCTTGTCTTTTTTAATGCACATGTTTTAAATGTTTGTCTAATTTTATTTTGTCTTTGTAATTTTCTTTTGAAGTTTGTATTCTAATTCTAAGTTTGAATAAAACAAAAACGTATGTCAAAAAAAGCTTTAGAGATCACCCAAGTCTGACCAGATTATTCTAGATAGCATACAATTTTTTAAATATATATATATATATATAAGAGTAAAACAAGGGGAAAGAAGCATGCCCTTTTCGAAAATCATGTTAACAATAATTTAACACTCACCCACCCACCCACCCGGAAACCCTGCCTGAAAGGATTCAATGCCCATCCATCCCCAGGGTTTTGGACTGTCAAAGGTGGGAGTCATTTGGATCTCTGAGAGGTGGGGGGGGGTGTCACAGAATCATCATATATTCTCTGGCCAAATCATGTTTTGAGAGCTATTTAGGAACAGATTTCAAATATTTGGCAATTACACAAAAAAATCTAATAACTATTAGGAACATTGTGTATGTGTTTGAACAAATCCTGAAAGGAAAAAAAAACACCTCTGAACAAATGGAACAATTTCACAGATTCTTAGAAAACAGCCAAGTGAGAACTTTCCAGCAGCCGGATATAATATTGATAAATTTAGAAACCTGAGAACAAAAGTGGACATTTATGAATAAACCCCTATATTTCATGAAACACTAGTGTGTTTATTTTCTGTTTTATAATCTTGGATCCTGGCTAGCTTTCAGGCAAGCCCTATTGTGCTTTTTTCAGGTTATAAACAATATATTCACATTTTCAAAACATTTGATGTATAGTGTATGAGTGTTTGCACTTAGACATTTGAGAGAGATTCAAGAAAGGTAAAACTGGCTGGAATAGGAGAAAACAAGATAAACAGTTTGCATTGAATGACTTTTAAATATTTAGAAGAAAAGTCTGAATATGGAAGTATTAAGGGAAAATCAATTGTTTTTAGATAGTAGGAAAAAGCTTTCCAGAATAAACTACTTGCTTATAAAAAAATTTACCGCAATGTTTTTCTTAAAGGTTATTTGTGGTGTCACCCTTTAGATATTTAGGTTCTGTTAACTTGTACATACTCATTTTTTTTAAAATTTGATTTATATGCTGCCCTTCTCCGGAGACTCAGGGCGGCTTACAAAGGGCTAGTCTTTTTTTAAGACTCCATCACATAGATTTTATTTTTTTATGAAAGCTGCACCTACCTACAGTAAAACTTCAAGGCAGAACAGGAAGTTTGGCCCAAATTGGGGAACAAAAAGAAATACAATTCCTGAATAAAAAAGATGGAAGCAACATGTCAAAGAGGAAGCTGAGGCTCTACAAAGGCATACTTTGGTGGCAGTAGTGGCACTTGATTGGAGAAAAAGAAAATTTGTAATATGACTTAGTCCAAAGCTGTCCATTCTATTCCCTTGAGGGAAAAAAGTTACTGTGATAGTTTAGCAGAATACAGAAATGATCTTGAAGAAAGTATATGGCAAATGTTAGGAGAACATCAGATTATCTCAGGAAAACAGGAAAGCATGAGAGAAAAAAGCTCAAAAATTGTTCTTCCTAGACTGTCATTGCTATAAGAGGGAAGGAAGGAGAAACATCATCCAGTTGTCAAGATTCTGTTATTATAGCCGATAGCAATAAGATAGAATTCTAGTGTTTCTTTGGTGCTGGTTTCTTGACCTGGCTTACCTTGAAGATGACACAGTGGCTCAGTGGCTAAGATGCTGAGCTTGTCGATCGAAAGGTTGGCAGTTCAGCAGTTCGAATCCCTAATGCGTAATGGTGTGAGCTCCCATTACTTGTTTCAGCTTCTGCCAACCTAGCAGTTCAAAAGCACATAAAAAATGCAAGTAGGAAAATAGGGACCACCTTTGGTGGGAAGGTAACAGCATTCCGTGCATCTTTGGTGTTTAGTCATGCCGGCCAGATGACCATGGAGTCGTCTTCGGATAGCGCTGGCTCTTTGGCTTTGAAACGTAGATGAGCACCGCCCCCTAGAGTTGGGAATGACTAGCACATATTCATGTGTGAGGGGAACCTTTACCTTTTTACCTTACCTTGAAGGATTGACAGATAACAAATTGTGTCAATTTATGGGAATGGGAAAGTGAAAATGTGCCCCAGGAACCATCAGAGCAGAGGTCTCTTGTCTTTCTGATCTGGTTATCACATTTGCATTTTTAAGCATTTCTGGACTTCCCACAAAAGGGCTATCTTGTTGCACCCTCACCAATCACAAATCATCTATCCACTTGAAGACAAACTGGCAAAATTGCTTCCAATGTAGGTTTTCCTTTTTTATTATTATTTCTAAGACTGCCTCAAAAGTACAGCATATGGAGTAGCCAGAAGCATTCTTGGGAAAATTATATTTTCCTTGGGGTTACTCCTTTATTTTGACAGCATGCTAAGTCTCCTTTTTTTAAAATTAAAGTAATATTTTAAAAAAATCTTATGGGGCGTGGAATCTGGCAGGTTTTTCTAGGCATATTGGAGCCAGTGGAGAACTAGTACAAATGGGAACTTGCTTTCCAAGTGAAATAGCAGTTAAAAACCACAGAAGAAGTAATATTTTAATCCCACCACTATTGTAAACACTGAAGCTTTTCCTTATCTTTCATCCGGATCAACTTCAAATTATAATTTAGAACCTGTATGGTTTGTAAACTTTTTTTACTTCTTTTCTTCACCTCCTTGTCTCTTAAGCTATTATTTCACTGGAATAAATGAACAGAGTTGTGGGGGGGGGGAATCTGAGCAGCGGGACTGAACGTGGGAAAAATATGATGCCATTAAACAGCTGGGAGAAACTATCAGCTTAAATGGTTATTGTGCATAACGTGAAATAAAGGAGTAACCCAGTTCCAGATTTATTTTTTTAATAGCATAAATAGACTGGCTCAAAAGTTCTACTGTTTAAACTTGCTACTTAAAATAATGGTAAGGACACATTTTTTTGTAATATGTATGTTTCTGTATTTTGGGAGCTAAGGATTACATGAATAGGCACATGCACACATGCGCGCGCACACATAAACACACACAACTTTTATTATCTTCATCATTCACTGCTTTTCTTGTCTCTCTGCTTCATTTCCTTCCTGATGCCCTGAACTCTGCAGGGTTTCACTACTGTTGCTATTAATCACTTTCTCCACCCACCCACCCCATACACCCAGTGCTAAATCATTTTAATACAAATATAATTGTAAAGTGCAAAATGTGATTTCCTATAATGTTTTTGAAACGAAAATATGTTCAAGTTCTTTTATGCAGCTGACAGGTTATGAAGCTGAAGCACTTCAATTTAGAGCAAGTTTACGATTTAATGTAATAAGCAAAGCTTCAATGTTACTGGAGCTACTGTTAGTAAAAAAAAGCTATTGTTCCTGATAACACTTATCTCCTAAATTGTTATAGTATTCATCTGTTCATGGAGTTATACTGGAGGCGCTGAGATCTTGACAGTGGTTCTGGAAAATACAAATACCCACATACATACACAATTCCCTGAATATCTACTAAGCATATATGACATTATTGTAATTCTTTAGATCAAATCTGAGATTACCCAATTTGTACAGTGGTTTTGGTTCCATTAGTAATCACAGTGTAATATCACCATTGGCCGTGCAGTGAAGCATGACTCTATGCAAACCTATTTGACCTATTTGCTTCTTTGGGATGCTAGATGTTTGACAAAGCAAAAATTAAAAAAAGACTGACCTTGGGGAAAGTATGAGCAAGATGTTAAATACAGACTTACTGTATTATTCAATCCAAACATCACTTTACAAATTTCTATTCAGACTGTATTTTATGTATCAACTTGTATGTTACCTTAATCACAAAGGGACTTTAATTTATTACGGGTTGTGACATAAGGGGCAAATGACAACACCTGGGTTGTGATGTTATCATGCCAGTGACGTGACTTAAGGGTTTCATTCATTTCTACCAATAGACTTGACTTCAATCGTAATTGGATCAAGAAAATTTGTAATGTTTGATAAATTACCATAGAAAGCAAATCATTTTTTTTAAAGCCAGAGATACTATTTCTGGAAACAATTCATCACAAGAAGCTATCCATTCATATATGTATAGGTATAGGTATAGGTATAGGTATGCATATACGTATGCGTATGCATATGCGTATACGTATATGTATATGTATACGTATACATATATGTATGCATATGCATACACATACACCTACACCTACACCTACACCTACACCTACACCTACACCTACACCTACACCTACACGTATACGTATACGTATACATATACATATATGTATACATATACATATACATATACATATACATATACATATACATATACATATACATATACTGTACAAACAGTATACATACACTGTACATATACATATACTATACAGATACATGTTCCTCGCAGATTCTCAACATCCATGGACAATATTCAGTGCTACATAAAAAAAGATGAAATATCAATTGCCCATCATTTTGAGCAAGAACCTTGAAAGCTGAGCAAAAATATATATAAAATACTGCTTCTGACATCAACTGTCTCATAGAGAAATATTTATGTAGAAAGATCTTTTCATGAGATAGATCTGGGACATGATTTCATATAATATGGAAAGTATAAAATATAACCAAAGTCAAAATTGAATGAATGCTTTGTGACCACAGAGTAGCTCTCGGATTTAATCAGTGGTTTTTCAGCCTCTTTTCAGTCGTTAAGTGAGAACTAAACATGTGGATTTGTTTATTCAAAATATTTAAAAGATCTTAGCAATGTCATTTGTCCCTTTCTGAACAAGGCCCCAAATTTAAACAATGGATTTTCGCTTTAATTTCAGATATTAGTTATATTTGGGGTCATCTAAAAAAGGAAAAAGAAAATAAGTAGGTTGTGTTAGACTTCCACCAAGAGCATGATGTTTGAAGTTCTTACTGTCTCCTTACCTACTAAATTCCTGAGACATACTGATGACTTTTATTTCTCTTATTCATAGGACATAGGAATTCATATTCATATTCATAGGACATAGGAATCTCCATTTCAGTACTAGATTGCTAAATTGGGAGGTTGCTTTTATTATCTTCAAAGATTGTTTAAAGCAATCTCTTAGTTGTAATCATTTTTATTCCTTACATTTTCCCCTATTTTCTATATTTGTATTCTATTAATTCTTTTTTTTATTTTAAAAACTGAATGTGAAGATTCTTGTTAACTCTAATTTTGCAACCAAAATAATTTGAAATAAATAGACAATATGGCATTTATCGAAGCCATTGGAATAGGAAGAAACAGCAAACAAAATATACCTAGTGTGAATGAAAACTGTACTTCAAATATGGCAGAATGCTAGATACAGATTATCATTCTCCTCCTTAGGGTTTATAATACTTTGTTTAATTTGTAAATTTAGAGTATTGACTGTGATGGATTTTTTCCCCCATTGCCAACTTGCTTTTGGAATTTGCATATCCCAAAGAGCAAGCCTAGGAGAGTGAGATGAGAATGATTGGAATAGGAAAATAAAGCGAGACAAAAATCATTATTTGAATTGAAGCTAATCATCCTATCAACATGGTTTTAATCCTTGTGATGTCAATCGGTCTAATTTTAATCTAATTCAACACTAGATTGTAATTTCAATGCACTAACTGGCACATTTTTTCCTATACAATTGTCTAAAAAGAGGGATAGTTCATGTTTCTTTTGAAATTTAAATTATTTCAGAATAATTTGAGATTATATAGAGTTGTCATAGGATCGCTTGAAAGACTCCTCAAGTAATAAAGGTAAAGTAAGAGAGGAAAGGGAGAAGAGAAAAGGTGTAGGTTGAGGGGGTGGGAAGAAATAAAAAGCATTGTCTTCTGATTCCTTTTGGTGAAGTAGAATAAAGTAATAACATGAAACCTCAAATTTTTACTTTTATGTCATAATATATACTAGCCATTTCTATAACACCAAACCTCTCCAATCAGCAAAACCCAAAACAAAGTTTCACTTTTTTTCCCACCTCAAGCACAAAGTCCAAAAGCGGTTTCCAAATAGAATTACAATTAATTATGGGGTTTTTTTTCTTTAATCAAAGCCAGGGGTGTCAAACTCGCGATGACACCTTGTCGTCACGTGATGTATCACAACTTTTTCCCCCTTTGCTAAACTCGGGGTCAGCACATGATGCATCCAGCCTTGGTCAAAGCAGGGGTGTCAAACTATCCCTCTAACCACCTCTGATGATTCCATCAACTTTTGCAGCCATTCATCCATTGTATGAATCACAGTGTCCTTCCATTTCTGTCCAAATAACACATTCTGGAAGCAGAGATCATATTCAGAAATGTAAATCTATCTGTTGCTCTAAAATTCCATTTAAGTTTTAAATGTACCAAAACAGTGCTTTTCTTATTCAAATTGTTTCATAGGAGAAATTCCACCCCTAGAAGTGTTGAAGCTTTTGAAAGCTTTCACGTTCTATCCTTTTTCTGAAATCTAGGCAGCCTAACTTTGATTAGCAAGCCCCTTGCCCTAGGGCTGATTCACATATGCCACTTGTGATCCCATCACTCTGTCACTCATCTTATGACTCACACAAGATATGCCATTATAAATAAATGTCTTCAGTGAAAAGTATTAGATTGAAGGTGCTGTGTCAATTGATAGAAGAGCATTGTTGATCTGCAGTGATGTTTTGTAGTAAATAAATGATTCCTTGAGGTTATTGTTGGCTTGAGGTTATGAATATGCAGATGTAAATTAATACTCGGTGAGTTGAGCTGATGAGACTAATTGCTAGATGCTTTTGAATTTGCAGGCTTGGGAACTTTTGTCAAGATTCTGTACCTTTTACTGTTCATCAATTTGCCAGAAGAAGGCAAAATAAATCTGATTCAAATTCTCTTACATCGGAAAACAGTTGCCTGGTATGTCCGAAATGCTGATAATTTTCTTCTCAAGCACCAAAGATTGTGCTAAATTCTAAAGATAGCCTGACATTTAGTCAGATTTAATATTATAGCATAAGTTGAGAAGAGCACACACTGATTATCTTCCAATCTCAAGTAAGACTCTTTAACTGTATAAGGAGAATGTTGTATTTGTGTCTTGCCCCAAGTCTGATCATGCACAAAACATGCTACTGCAATTATGACTCCTATTTGGAAGTCAAAAATACCCCCTTGGGTGACATTCCATTTTCAAAGATACCGATACAGTCTCAGAGGTAGTATTCAGATGTAACTAAAACACCGAGAAAAGCTCATTGAAGTATGAAACCAATTCCAACAATGAATAAAGGAACCCTGAATGCTCAGCCTTCCATAGCAAGCTTTTTTTTTTCAAACCAGTTCTGTTTGAATTCACTTTGCCCAATTTTTTGCTCTCAAAAGTGTGTTTCGCACACAGGGGATATTTTAATATTTAAAATATGGTTTCCTCACCTGCACAGCAGTTGTGTTTCTATGCAGACCTGAATTTTGCAAAGAAGTAGTGAGGTTTTCATTCACTGAAATTCATCCCTTTCTTCAGGTTTTTTCATGCTGACATATCAAGCTTTATTTGAGAAACTTATTTATAAAGCTATTTATAACACATCTTTTATCAGTTGATCAAAATGTAACTTGCTAGTGATGAAAAGAATGAGAGCATAATACATTACGGGGAGTCCTTGACTTACAACAGTTCATTTAATGATAGTTCAAAGTTACCTTGGCACCGAAAAAAAGTTATTTATGACCTTTTTTCATGACCACATGACCAGCATCCATATGGTCATGTGATCAAAATTCAGATTTTTAGTAACTGATTCATATTTATGACAATTACAGTGTCCCAGGGTTATGTGATCACATCTTGTAACCTTCTGACAAGAAATGTCAATGGGGAAGTCAGATTCACTTAACAGCCATGTCACTAACTTAACAACTGCAGCTATTCATTTAACAACTGTGGCAAGAAAGGTCATAAAATGGGGCAAAATTTGTTTAACAAATGTCTCATTTAGCAACAGAAATGTTGGGCTCAATTGTGCTCATAAGTTGAAGATTACCTCACGGTTGGGTTCTACTTACCTCCACTACCGGTTCGCATCGGGAATGTAGATAAATATTTCTGCAGTATAACTTTTAGCTTCTGGGGATGAAATATTTCAAAAACCCCTGGTTTCATAAAATCACATGAGGCAATTAGGCACCAAAATTGATAAAGCCTAATATACCTTGAATCCACCTTTCTATTTCTTAACTTATTCTTCCTGGGTATAAGGAATGGGCTTTTGAATTCATTGAATCATATTAATATTCTTTTGTACACTTACAAGGAAGATGATAAAGAATATGTTTTAAAAATAGAATAGCTGGCACACTAACTTGAAAGAAAGCTAAAACTAATGAATTTACATTAGTTTACACATGAATTTACAATGAAAAAAATATTGAATCCAACCAGATTTCATACGGTTAAGCATGAATTATTATTGTTGCTGGCTTATAGAATTGCTAAGGGTAATTTTTGGATGGGATTGTTGGATGGACTTACTTCATTTTTCATCAAAAGAATTCTTATCTTCACAGCATAGTTTTTGTTCCATCTTAAGTATAATTTCTTTTGTCTGTGCCCAAGCTCAACCATTTTAAAGATTGTTTCTTTATATATATTTTTTATTTAAGGTGTAATTCCCAGTTTCTTACAAAGCTGTTTTCCTTTTCATGTGTGACTTACTGTGTCCTGTCAAGGCTTAGGTATTATTATATTATTTATGTATTTTTATTTATGAATAAAATATATAATACAAGTGCATGTAGTCCTTGACTTATGAGTGGTTGCTTAGCAACCATTTGAAATTATGACAGACCCCTAAAAGGGACTTACAATCCAGTTCTGAAGTTCTGATCCCCTCACAGTCATGTGACTGCATTTCAGGCACTTGACAACTAGCCCACATTTACAGCTGTTTGTAGCTTCCTATAAATGGTGACAGTTTACGACATTTTTGCCAAAAAATAGCCTTTACTTCCAGTTTTTTGGCAAAAATATCCCATAGGAAATGAAGGGTTTGCTTAACAACTGCTGCACTTACTTAAAAATCAACACACACACACACACACAAGGCTGTAAAATTAGGTTGGTCGTGTGATGACTCACTTAATCATGACTTACTTCATTTTTTTATTTATTTTATTTATTTGTTTATATTCCATTTTTATTATTTTTACAAGTAACTCAAGGCACCGAACGTATCCAACATATTTTCCTCCTTCAATTTTTACTTACAACAACCCTATGAAGTAGGATGGGCTGAGCAAGAATGACTGGTCCAAGGTCATCCAACTGCTTTCATGGCAAAGGCGAAACTTGAACTCACAATTTCCCACTTTCTAGCCTGGTGCCTTAACCACTACTAGACCATACTGGCTTTAAACTGGGCTCTAAACTAAAATGGCAGGGTCCATTACAGTTGTAAGTCAAGGACTACCTGTATTATATCATTTTTATGTTTGAATTACATATTTATTATTTATGTATTTTATTAATTAGTATTTTTTATGAAATTTTACGCAGGTTATTTATGTAGGGGTTTTTTTTGAAAAAGTTTTTTTATTTTTGAAAACATAAACATAAAATACATCTTTTCAGAATGAAGCTTTGATCCGGTCATAAATTTGTACAATTACTAACACCTTTTTAAAAGAAATTTTTTCACATCTCCACAAATTACCATCTTATAAAATATAAATAAAAAAAATAAAAAAAAATAAGTTTAGTTAAATATATTCTTAATAATATTCAAATCATTACAATTGTTATCAATGTTTAAACAATATTTAGCTATTACTCCCAACATAACGTCTTCTTTTTTGCTATTTATCCCAACATATTATTTTACATTTTCAAATAACACAACTTAATATTTTACTCAATTATTTCCCTAAATTCTGTCTATTTTAACAGTACCATTATCTAAAAACCTGTTACTTAAATCTTTAGGTTATTTATATAGTTTTATTCATTAGATTGACATCCCATCTTATAACTTCCATAAACACCCAAGACCGCTTTCAAGATTTGAAAAATAACATTTAAATCAATATAGTTACAATACAATTTACAGTGAAAAATGGTGAAGAATGCTATTCAGAAAAATACATTTTTCTAAATAAAGGGAAGGTGGAGGCCTGGGAGCTATGAGGAGAAAGCTTTCTCCTACATGAAGATTATCAAACAGTGGGACACCTTCCAAGGTGTCTCTTTTACTTCAAATGACTGAGTAGGTTCATAGTGGCAGAAGCAATCCCCTCAGGGAGTCATGCCATGAGAGATGGGATCACATTCTGTGAAGGAATACCTCAAATCAATAAAGGCTATTCTTAAACACCTTGGCATTCCAGAAAACACCTGAGGGCTTTAGCCATATTAGAAAATGTTGAAATGTGTGAGTTAGTGAAGGGCATTAAATAGCCAGTTTGAAGGATCTACGTCAAACATTGAATTTTTCTTTCTTTTAGCAAGCACATTTTATTCCCCACTGGTTGTGAGCTGTCCTAATTTGTCTTTATAAAATAGCATGTTAAAACAATTTTCTGTCTTTGTGGTCATGGCAAATGGTTGCTGAGTTTATTTGATTGTTTTGATAGAGAGGAAGGCACGAAATCTTCCAGCCATTTATTTATTTAACATATGGCATATCACACATGGATAGCAATATATGTTGACATTTCACCTAGATTAGTAAAAGACAATAAAATATAAATGTTAAAAAGATCTACATATGTTCAAATACCAATGTCTAGGCCATCCATTGAAGCTGGGCATCATTTATATTTTTAAACAATCAGATATTGGACTGATATACGTCCTCAGCTTACAGCCAGTCACAGTGTGATCTACAGTTTGATATGGGATCCCACAGTCACCCTGAGGGGAGGATACTATGCCTTATTTATACAGAGAGTCGCTGTGTGAGACGCAAATCCTACTCAGGATTGACCATTGCTGACGTGGTAATTCAAAACCTGGCACCTTTTTTGTGGGGTCATTTATACGTCTTCCACCCATATTTTGTTAGCATAATAAAATCTAAACATCCTATAGGTGGGAAGTGTTTTCATAAACTTTTATAAACTCTATATGCTTAGAGAGTTTCATTAAAAATGAAATAAGAACATGTGGATAGGGGGGTGTGTGTGAGAGAGAGAGAGTGTGTGATTTGAAAATACATTTTGAATAAAAGGACAAAACATGTTGCATTTCTTGCTAATCTAAGAGTAAGATGCAATTTGAATCAGTTCTTGGAAGAGTCTCAGGATTTGCTTATAGAACAATGGTAAGGAAGAGAAAATGTGACAACTGTTGGGCTGGAATAACTGAGGCCAAGACTCCTGCCACATTCACAGTGTGAAGCTCTTTTCATTACAAGCTTATACTTCCTTCTTGAATTGTAACACCCAGTGTGATTCCCTCTCAGTCATGAAGCTTTTCTAAATCACACTAGGTCAGCCATCCCACCCCCCACCCCCCACCCCGATTACCCTTCCTCCACTGAATTATAATAAAAGAGCACATGGGCTCATGTTTCTTACTTCGTAGGCTTTTTTAAAAGCATGCAAGATACAGTTTTAAAAAAATATTCTTCTTATCCTATTCTAGTTTAATTTTTAAATTAGATTTAAAATAATTTGATTAGTCTAATTAGAATTATTCCATCCTAATACTCTGCCTTTAAGGATTCCAACCTAAATAAAAATAAAAGTAATATTTAAGAAGATAATACTATTATAAAGTTCATTTTCCAAGAAAACCAGTCTGGTGATGTTTCAACAAAACAACAGGAAAAAAATACTTGTTATTTCACTTTCTCATCTTTCATTTAAATTACAGTGAAGTAGAATTTGACTGGCTACCAAGAAAAAATATCCTAATGGTAAAAGTTGTTCAACCCTGAAACAGAACACCTTGGGAGGTGGTGGGTTCTCTTTTGTTGTAGATGCTTCAGGGAGGAAGATGGACATATGTCAGGATTACTGAAATAGTGGATTTCTGCAATATTAGGTAGTTAAGATAAATGTTTTCAAAGTCCTTTCCAACTGTTACATTCCAGGATTTGAGCATGTAGACCAGAAATCCAGCAGGTTCTGACAGATTCTGGAGAACCGGTAGCGGAAATTTTGAGCTGTTTGGAGAACCGGCAAATACCACCTCTTGCTGTCCCCAAAATGGGGTGGGAATGGAGATTTTGCAATATCCTTCCCCCAGGAGTGGGATGGGAATGGAGATTTTGCAGTATCCTTCCCCTGGAGTGGGGAGGGAATGGGGATTTTACAGTATCCTTCCCCTGCCACACCCACCGAGCCACGCCCACCAAGCCACACCCACAGAACAGGTAGTAAAAAAAATGGATTTTATTTATTTTTTATTTGATTTATATGCCGCCCTTCTCCGGAGACTCAGGGCAGCCTACAATGCGTTAAGCAATAGCCTTCATACTTTTGTATATTTATACAAAGTCAGCTTATTGCCCCCACAAACTGGGTCCTCAATTTACCTACCTTAGAAAGGATGGAAGGCTGAGTCAACCTTGAGCCTGGTGAGATTCGAACCTGCAATAATTGCGGGCAGCTGATGTTAATAACAGGGCTTTAGACCACTGTACTATCCAAGGCTCTTATTTTACCACTGATATAGACACATTTCCTTGAACAGGAAATATGTGTAGTAGCGCTGCCCTAACACCATGTGTATCAAATAGATCTCCCTATATATAACCACAAAGACTGTTGTGGATACAGTTGTAGATGCAGATGGTTCCATGTGTACCAGACTTCTAACTGTAAACTGAGCATTTTTAATAAATGTTAGAGGACTAATGTTTATTTGTAAACAATTTATCTATAAACATCTATTTAAGTTAACTGAAAAAAATCACAAGAGTCTTCTGCCCGTCAGTGAAGTTTTATCTATTCTTCACCTAAATCAACCTATGGCAAAGACAGATGGTAACATTTGACTGTATTTAAAGCATTTTCTCCAGTGGCATCTGGATACCAGATGGTGGCTAGTCACCATCTGGTCTGCACTGAGTTTTCTATTACTCCTAGCTTGGAAAATCTTCCTAGAGATCTGACATCTGATCTGAAATTCTAGCTCCCACTATGACCCACTGGATGCATTCAATGTCCAGTTGAAACATATGGCAAAATTGTAATGGTTTGAAATTATCATGGTTTGTGTTCAGATTCCTTTTGTTATAATGAATTCTGGAAGGAAAAAAAAAATTCCTATGGGATGGTTACAAAACTGCCCAGACACAAACACGTGTTAGGTGTTAAAATGGAACAGCAATTTACCCAAATATATTTTAGAAGCAAAAGCAGAATTCTACCTTGAGTTTTAAATAGCTTTTCTGGTTTATTTCATCCCTAAATCAAAATTCTGAACCAGTTCTGGCAAGCTTTGAAAGTTACAAGCAAGGAAAGTTAAGCCATGAATTTCCTGTAGTGTTAATTTTGGACTGTTTGATCGCTACGGAGGCATCCTAAGGAGGAACTATTAAGAGAATTGCTGAGAGGAATTTATGAATACATAGGAAGGACTGCTAATGGTCAGCTTCTGAGCAGAAGAATGGCTGTTCAAAGCTTTTGAAGAGACAAATATGCACTCTCCCTTTTGGCCTTCAGACAATATCATATAGGCATTGCAAGGACTGGAGGAGGATGACATTTTCAGGTTATTTTATTTATTTGTATTTCTTGTTTCTAGGCTGCCCATCTCCCACAAGAAGGGGCTCTATTTTTTTATGTATTTCATTTTTATTTCATTTTTATTATATTTTTATAAATATCTCAAGGCGGCAGACAACCTAATATTCCTTCCTTCTGTTTTTCCCTATAACAACAACCCTGTGAGGTGAGTTGGGCTGAGAGAGTGTGACTGGCTGAAAATCAACCAGCTGGTTTTCATGACTAAGGTGGGACTAAACTCAAAGACTCCTGGTTTGTAGCTAGGTGCCTTAACCACTAGACCAAAAATCCATAGATGTTACTAAAAACCTGAACTATGTATAGCCTTGGGAAAGAAACCATCTGATGAGGAGAGCTTTTTGAGGACAATCCAAATGTTCTTCTACTTTTCTGCCCTTCCAAAAGTTTTCCAAAATATCCCACAATCTTCAAGAATAGTTTTCCTGGGAAAGGGGGAAGATGAAAGTCAGAGAAGGTAAGAGAATGGACTTTTCTCATTTCTGCTAATAGAATAGAATAGAATAAAATTCTTTATTGGCCAAGTGTGACTGGACACAGAAGGAATTTGTCTTGGTGCATACGCTCTCAGTGTACATAAAAGAAAAGATACATTCACCAAGAATCATAAAGTACAACACTTAATGATAGTCACAGAGAACAAATAAGCAATCAAATCATATTAGGAAACAGTCAATATAAATCTTAAGGATACCAGCAACAAGGTTACAGTCATAAGTGGGAGGAGATGGGTGATAGGAACAATGAGAAAATTAATAGTAATGCAGCCTTAGTGAATAGTTTGACAGTGTTGAGCGAATTATTTGTTTAGCAGAGTGATGGCGTTCAGGAAAAAACTGTTCTTGTGTCTAATTGTTTTGGTGTGCAGTGCTCTATAACGTCATTTTGAGAGTAGGAGTTGAAACAGTTCATGTCCAGGATGCGAGGGGTCTATAACTATTTTCACAGCCCTCTTTTTGACTCAGGCAGTATACAGGTCCCCAATGGAAGGCAGGCATAAGCACTGCATAAAGGGAAGGTGCTCTTCAACTCAGATTTCATCATGGACATGGTAGATGATTTGAACTGGTCATCATAAGCTTAAATCCATATTTTGAAATGTCAAGCTCATTACAAAGTTGTGGCATGAATGTAAAATGAAATCTTAGGCTGTATCATTTCGGAATCAAGAATTTTTAGTTGATTCCCACAACAGATCATGCAACCATTAGTCATGTATATTGTGCAGCTCTGGCAATCAGGGGAAAAAAATCAGCTAATAAAGTGATAAAAGTGTTAAGTGAACATGCCAACTGAATGAGCTTAATTAAACACTTCTGCTTCTACAAATGGCAAATGAAAATACTTCTTGGAGATTTGTTAATGGTTATTTTTGTACTATTAGGAGCATTGAAAATAATTCACACAGGGTTTCTTTAGAGCAGTCATACAGATAATTAGATACTGAAGCCACTAAAAGATTTCATACAGGGAAATAGGGGAAGTGAGATAACTTTGATAGAAATCATAGTTTGAAAAAGGTAAAGATTAGACACTTTCCAGCATTATTATTTCAGTACCATTTCTGCAATAATTGCTTAAAGTTGTCAATTCTTATTTATGTAAATGGACTCAGACTATGAAAATGGTGAGATGAAGAAAAAGGACTGGAACAGCATCACAGCCATCAGGCTGCTTTTTGTACAGGAGCTCACGGCAGTATATAGTATGCTCCCTCTCCTTATTTTTCCCAATATTCCTCTGAGGTAGATTTGGTTGAGAGAGAGAGGGGGGGGAGGGAGGGAGGGAGGGAGAGAGAGGGGGGGGTCTAAAGTGAGCTTCCATAGCTGAAGGTGGATTAGAACCAGTGTTGCCTTGCTTCTAGTCCAACCTCTTAACCTCTACACCACATGAATACAATTAGGTTTAACTTCCCAGCACTGCAAAGTAAATGGGCCCTTACTTTAATTGATCACCACAAGGATTTAAGGAGTTCTGTTCTAGGCGAAAGGTCACAGATTTTTCAGTCAATTGCCTGCCTGGTCCTTCATAATTTTTGCAGATGTTATGGCAGAATGGTAGTGACAAGCATTTGAGACCTTGTTTTGGACTTTGATAATTCTTTGGTCCCTTTCATTTTTCCAAAGAGTTTGCAGCAATATTCCCATTTTTTTGCTAGATATACTATTATGAGGAACATTAGCTTATTATTTTATTAATAATTATTTTATAGTGTGTTTGTAATTTATTTTTTGTATTAATTGTTGCTTTAAATATGTCCCTTTAAGTGGGTCATCTTTTTAAAAAATTGTACTTGTAAGAGCTGTTTGTTTGCTTTATAAAATGTTGTATCTGAAGATCAAATAAACTTCATAGCATATCTACAAGTGTGTGCTGATAAACTTTGACACTATGGGAGCTAATCAGTGATTGAAAATAAGTAGTCAGGGCTACATATATGGAGAATCTTCCAGATTACCCAACGCTTCAGAAACAAATGCTGTCAGCTATTTTTTTATAAAACTGTGATCCTGTATTAGGATTCATATGATACAGACCAGGCATCTGCTCACTTCATGTTATCCATCCCAATCCAGCAATTGTTGTATAATAATACCTTTTAATCCTTTTAATAGGATTAAAAGATGAAGAATGGGAAAGCTATTGAATTCATGAGAGCCACTTCAGGGTACCACTTCCCCGCTATTTAATGAGGTACTGAAATTGACAAGATTAAACTGGATTGAAGCTGATTGTTGATATAGTCAATTTCATTCCAAAAGAAAATTTGAAAGAACTGAAGAAGGAAATTGAAACTAGATATGACTTTGGATACATTGTGTAATGATATATGGGTTATATAAATAAAAAACATTTTTAATATAAGAGGCATTACTACAAGAAAAAAGCAATGCATATTGCCCTTCCTTCCATCCTTCCTTCCTTTCTTCCTTTAAAATAAATAAGACAGTGGATAGACATAAAGTATGAGCAGTTCAGTCTAAATATCAACCAATATTAACTAAATATCTCACAAAGTGTCAGTGTCTCTTTCTATGATCATAGTTCAATATAAAGGGTTACTACATGCTGCAAAATATCTCAGTTAAAAATTAGGTGCTCCCTCAGAAATCTCACAGGACCTTGTTTATGGCTGTCTGCTTCAGAAAATGTCATATTAGGTGCCCCCCTCAGAGAATTGGGGGTGAGTTGTTGTTTTTGTTTTACATTCTATTTGCCTCACTGTCAAAATCAATGGATCTGCTAATGAATTGTTCCTTATCTTTACCCACAGATTGGAAAGATGGTTTCTGGAAAAGTGTCTACCATACCTCTGTTTTCCTAGGAACTCCACAGAGAAGTTTTAAACTTGTTCTGGATGGGGTCGTCAAGTAAGAAAAGCAAGGCTCATTATTCTGGTAGCAGGAGAGCTGTTGTAACAGTGCTGTTCCCCATGTATGAACTTGGATAAAAAATAGGAGCCATAAGAGAGTATTGCTTGTTCTGGAAAAGAGCAGTTTTAGCTTGAATAGTTGATGCAATGTCAGCCAACCCCATCAAATTTCCCGTATTACCAGAAACAACTATAAACAAAGTGGTGTTAAAGAAGAAACCATATTATATTACATTAGTTTATATATTAATGAAACACACAATAGCTTAAATATTTTGCAGTCATTGCAAATATTATTCATCTCAGAGCAATGAATTTCTTGGTTCAGGAATGTAATGAATACTTTAGATTTTGACTGCTAATTTGAAAATCAATCTTTAATCTCACATTTGGTTTCCAAAATTTAACAACCCCTGCTGGTTATCAAGAACCCTGCTGAGAGTGAGAAAGATAGAACCTGATGAAAATTAGGATATTTCTCTGGAAATATCTGGAATTATCTGGAGGATATTATCTGAAGGATATCTGGAAATTTACTAGAGAGTTTAGATTTCAAAGTGGCAACTTGGCCTACCATTCCTTTTCATTCTGGATCTACTTTATTTAAAGAAATATAGAGGGAGGTTACATTGTGTTCACTTTGATGACTCTAAATTAAGTAGGCCATTTTGTTTCAATAACTAAATTACCGGCCCTGAACAAAGTATTCCTCTTCCTGAAGGATTAGAGCATTCTGATGAGTTAAAATTCAACAGGTAATGTTTAAGGCCAATTTTCATGAATTATCTTGTACTATGGATAGATATCTAAGCACTTTGTTATTCCTACATCCCAGGCATTTCCTTAGCAAAGACTTGTGTGTGGCAAAAACAATTTGAGAAGAGTGAAAGGACAAAGGAAATTCTTCCCAAATGGAAGTGTGCAGAACTCATTGTCATCTCTGGCCTCAATTGTTCCCAAACTCAAAACTGGATACATTGTAACACTTCCCTAGATTTGCTGTATCTGGGCCAGGTAACTGCTAAATGACAGCAAAGTGATAAAGAAAATACTAATTCTATGCAGACAGCAACACCTTTTATCATTTCTCCAATATGTTCTACCTTGCTGTCTGCTCACTCACACATTATCATTCCTTCTTCTGCTGAATCTTTAAGGCAAGGCATTATTAAATCCCTCTTCAGGATTCCTTTTGATCACATATTCCTGTGATTTCTGAAAATAGCATTGTTGCATCTAATTGTTAATACCAAGAAAGAGTTGAACAAAATGATGAAACTCTGAAGTGAACGCACCAGGACCTTGTGCTGTCCTAATCTCTGGATCAACCTGCCTGGACCATGAGATACAGGCTTAGAAATGATTGTGACAGGTGGGTTCAGACAGGCAGAAAATATCTTAGATGGACTTAATTAGCATCATGCTGGCTCCAGTGCTCTATTACTTCTTTCCAATTCAGACTCCAGCTCTAAGGCAGAGGAATAAGACTTTGCTGGCTTGCATTGTGAGAGAAGTTCTTATCTCTTGGCAAGACACCACAGAGCAGAGATTGCTCCAGTGAAGCCAAGCCTATTTCAGATATGCTGAGACATTAGAGGTGTGATTAAATACAATCAGACCCTTGATTTTCAACAAATGTTGGACAGTGGAATGCATAATAAAAGTGCTAATTATCACTGATTTACTTATCACCCTGGTTTTAAGGAAGAGTGTAATTTTGTGGTACATTTCACATCGGTTGCCAATTACCTAAAGGTCAACTCACAAAAAAATGGTCTACTGTGAGAACATTTGATCTGGAAAGGGAGGTATGTGTTCTACTCTTCCTAGTTGTGATTATTTTCTTTAACTTAAAGCTCATGATCACAAACCAAGGCAAACATAGAATGAAGCTGGATACCAACATGTGGCTATAATTTCTGCACATTCTGAAGGATTTTACTTAGGGCCCCTAATATTTAAATCAGTCACTGTGCATTTTCTCATTCCCTTTGAAATATAGGCAGTGGGTGGGTGGAGAGGTATATTTGCTTTCAACTGTATTCTTCAATAATTTATTGGGGGAGGGGGAGAGAGAAGTCTGGTGAATTCAACAAAATTCATATAAGTAATAATAATAATAATGCTTTTCTCTTCTCTTGATTTTGATTGTGTATTTTTTATTCTTATTAAAACAAAACAATTATTTGACAATCACCTTAACAAAGAATAAGATGATTGTAGAAAGGCAAGAGTGTTATATGCACGCTATGTGCAATATTGGTGGAAAGGAATGAGCCTCAAAAATTAGCTCCAGCTAGTCCTGAAGAAGTTAGTTTTCTTCAGTATTCCTGTTCACTCTCTGAAGGTAGCAGTATGAGCTATGGTGTTAGTTGATTAAGTAAGGTTTGCTGGTCTTTTTTTGCTTTCTAGGTCTCCGGTTTATCCCAAGACAGTTTTCTCCTTGTTTTAAACTTTGCTGTAAAAATCAAATGAAAATTGCGGTTCAGTGGAGGTTGGCAAGTCATGGGCCACAGCATTACTAATTGTCAGATTCCTAGGGATGAAAATTCAATTGATTCAGAAGGAAGTTTAAATCCTAATGGCCATCACATGAGCCAAGACACATAATTTCTTTTTCTGTTTTCACAATGGATAATGCAATTCTCCTAATAACTAAGGCTTTGACTTAAAGAATGCTCTTCTGTAGTCTCTGAAGTTTCCTTTCCATTTCAGAATCTGAAGCCTTTCTAGATTTCTGAAGGCTTCAGTTCCTCATAGATTGGTGACGGAAAATGCCATTCTTGTTTAGAGCTTAAAATGAACTCTCCAAGGTCCTGATATGATCAGTCCCCCTTTTGCTTCATTTACATTTTGTGATTAGTTTTTTTTTTAAAATAAAAACCTTCTCTCTCTCCTTTTTTCCACCCAACATTGGCCAATCTCAAAATTGCGGGTAACATTTTGATGGAAGGCATTAGGAAATCCTAGTGCTGTAAATTAGACTAGAAAATTGAAAAACATCACAGGAAAAATGCTGGGGCAAACCTCTTACATTTCCCAAAACTATATGGAATATCCATAAAGTCAAAAAGATGCCAAGCTCAATTTAAAAGAGGTGTGATCCTTAGTTTTATACATATTCATCTATTTTTCTTCCTTGTGGTTCTTATACCAGGACATTAATAAATTTATAGAAGAGGACTCTGCAATGGTTGTAGCTATGTGGGATATGTTCAGGTTGTTAGAGCAAGAGTCAGTCAACCATGAACCTAGTGAAAACATCTTATTAGTAGTAGATGCAGTGACTCTTTTGAAAAGTACTTATCAAATTTAGGATCAATTCAAATTTTATCTATACAGTTCTATAAGCATTGTTATAATATATATGTGGTTTCCAGTGTTGTGGTTATTATCACAATTTCTTATAAAACAATGTCTATCAAATTTCTAGTGATAATAAAAACTAAAATATATAGAAAAACATTAATTACAGGCAATCATTTTAAAAGATTTGGGGAATACTGTACTACATGTATGGAAATGTAACCCAGGCTATGCCCAAAAATAGCTTTGGTGGCCTCAGCTCAAGAAGTATTTTACAGAAACGAAACAGCAGGTAAAGACAAATAGTTAACACAAACGCTTGCACAGGAAAATTGGGAGCTTAAGCTGAAATCAAGAGGACAATTAACTGCAGAGGGATTCAGTTTTCAGTGGTTCTCATAAGCACAATTAAGAAAAAAGATTAAAAATTACAAAGATCAGACCTGTGATTGCTAAAATGTACAAACTTTTGTTGAAATTTGAATTGGAGGAAGAGCATGTTAAAAAATAAAAAATAAAATAACCAAGAATTTTGGTATAATATTCAAATGGATCAGTGAGAGAGAATGTGGTTAGAAGATATAAAATTCCCATTGTCCTACAATTTAATGTATTTTTTTTAATGATATATTTTGATATATGACAGCAGACAGACAGCCCCTGGGGGGGCTGTGATGTCATCACAAGTTTTCCATGAAGGCTTGAAGAAATGTTATGATTTAAATCCTGAATCAAGTCTTGGGAGAACGACTTCCGGCTCCAGATGGCAGCAGACGTTGTTTGGGTTCTTTGCCCCAGCGTCTGAATCCCCCCCCCGCTTGGAGGCCCTTCGGGGCCGGGTGCCCTGGTTTGGGGGTACCCGCCGTTAAGGGCGGCTCGCCAGGGGTCCCCTGCCTCAATTCCAGGGGCTGGGCGGCCAATGCTGGCGCGCCTGAGGCTCCAGCGAGTGTGGGCAGCACGCAGCGGCCATTCCAAGGCCGTTACGTGCCTATGTGCCTGTAGGACCCGGTGTATATCGAAATTAAGGCAGCAGGTAAAGAGGTGATCGGAAGAGGAAGAGATGCAGGCCGGAGAATAACTAGAAAAGGAGAGACTTTGACTGGCGAAGCAACGAGGCGTCCTGCGGGTGAGAGGGGGGGGCTGAAGTTTCTCCCCCCCCCTTGTAGCTGGGAAGGGCGCTGTAGTTGAGAAGAAAGAGCGAGAAAAAATAAGGAGACCTCTTACTTTACTGATTTTTTGTGGAGAATGGTGGAGGCAGAATTTGGGAAGGGAGGCTGGAGCCCTCTGTCCTTCTGGAGAAACATGGCTGGAGCTTGATTTCCTGCTTCTTTGTATATAATTGATGACATCACCCACCTCTGGTTTCCTGTTTGACCTACTCTACAAGCCGGACTCGTTGCTCCTGTGAGCGCCCTCTGGTGGATCGTGAGGAAATAGAGCTGATTTTTAAGAGAACCTTCTCTTTCTGGATGCTTGTGCCTACCTGAGGACCTCTCATTCTTTATTACTGTAAGATGGCTAAAGGACAAAGACCAGCTGCAGCTGACATTGAAAACATTTTGCAGAAATTGGCAAAATTGGATGAGAAACTTGATAAACTTGATATCTTGCAAAAAGGGCAATTGGAAATAAAATCTGAAATGGTAGTTATGAAAAAAGATTTAAGTGCTGTTCAACAGGTGGTTGAGGATAACAAGAAAAAGGTGGGAGGTTTGGAGGGGGAGGTGCGGGCAATCCAGAAGAGGGAAGAAATGAGAGGAAATGTAATTTTAACTTCGCAGCTGGATAGAATGTCTTATTTTCTCAGGTTTCAAAATGTGGAAGAAGTGGACCAGGAAGATCTGCGAGAAGTGATGGTTAAATTGTTGGGCGAATTTATTGAAAGAGGTTTGGATTTTATGAGATGGGACATGGATCTAGTTTATAGAGTAAATTCACAATATGCAATTTTACATAGTGTCCCAAGAGAGGTCCACATTAAATTTGTGAGAAGGGAAACGAGAGATGAAATACTGAGAACTCAAAGATCGGGGGCGCTGATATACAGGGGCAAGGAGGTCACCATTTTGAAGCAGATCCCTAGACAGGTACGAGAATCAAGAAGAAATTATTATTTTTTATCAAGTAAATTGTACCTTAAGGGAATAGGCTTCAGGTGGTTGATGCCGGAAGGTTTGATGATTTTCTGGGAGGGCAGTAGGAAGAAAATTAATAGTGTGATGGAGGCTCAGGCCTATCTGGAGCAACATAAGACCCTCCTAGAGGGTGAAGATACAGGAACCGAGGAAGGGGAGGTACTTGATGATCAAGGAGCAGGGGCGGGCAAGGCCGTGGCGGTCCGGGAGGAAGGGGGTGCTAAGGCCAGAACTTTGAGATCTAGAACCAAGAAATGATGAAGTGAGAGGAATATATTATTTTGTGCCTTTTATGATATCTCTTATTTTTGTAAACTTTAATATTACTCTGGATATTGAACTGATATTTTTATATAAATCCGGTTGCTAAATTTGTAATTTTAATAAGGGAAGATCTGCTGTATGTGAAAAAAAGTAATTATATATTATCTTTGTAAAAGGATAATGAAAATTCTACATATTGTAAGCGATAATATTGTTTATTTTTAACCAATAAAAACTTTTATAATAATAAAAAAAAAGTCTTGGGAGTCCGTCAGGGGTGGGTTCTACTTACCTTTACAACGGGATCGCGGGCACGCTCAATTTTTTTGGGAGTAGTACTATAAAATTATATATCAATGGAAAGATAATTCAATCAAGAATGTAATGCAATAACTTTTATGAAGGATTTGCTATTAGAATAGCAGTTACAGTATAAAGAAGAAAAGTGAAACACGTAGAAAAAAATGAGATAATTATCACCATAGAAAAAATGAGATATACAAAAATTATTACATCAGTTAATACTTAGTTGGGTAACCTTTAGCATGAGTTACGGCCTTACATCATCTTCCCATGGAGTGAACCAAGTCTTTTATTTCTGCACCTGTTATAATGTGAAACCAAGATTGAATGATTGCTTCTATTAACTGGGTTTTATTGCTGGGTCGCTTCTGACTAACAAGTTTCTTTAGTTGGCTCCATAGATTTTAAATTAGGTTAAGGTCTGGGCTATTCCCAGGCCATGCCAGCAATGGAATATGATTATGTTGAAACTCCCCCCAAAAAGTGGTGTTATTAGCCATCAAACCTCAAAAATACACTTTTCCCAAAAGGTTTCCACAATTTTGGCCACTACTATAAATGGTTAAATTGACTTTTTGATTAAGAAGGAAACTACAACTAACTTTATAAAAGACTGGAAACCATATATAGACTTTTTTCTAAAAAGGGTAAGGATGAATTGCTGATTTGGGGGTTTATATATTTATTGATTTGAAAGGTTTGTTTATGGGAGGAAGGGAATTATGATATGCAATATGGGATAATGGACATGGTGATTATTTTTTAATTACTACAAAGATTGGAAGTCACTTGATATATTTTTTTCTTTTTCATTCTCTAATGTTATTCTTCATTTTTTCTTTTATCATTTTATAATCTTTTTCTATTTTTTTACATTTCTGTCGTTTTTTAAAAAATATTTATAAAATCTTCCTTTTATAAAAAATAAAATAAAAATATTTGGAGGATCCTGTTCCACCCTATATTGTCAGACTTTCTCCTTTCTAATTATATCAATATATTTTGGCTTGCTTATGGATATTATTTAATTCTCACATGTGTCAGTCATTATTTGCAGGTTTAAACATGTCATACAGACTAAGGAAAATTACCTATATATATATATATTTTGCTTAATTAAATTATCTCAGATTAGAAGTGTTTTCATGCTAAAATTCTGAGCTTAAAACAACTATTAAATCAACATGTTGTCTTTAATTTTAGGATTAGGTCCTGAAATAGATGAAGTAATATAATCAAAGAAAAGTATCTAGTATACTAGATACAAGCTTTCCCTTCAGGCTTCCTATATTTCCCCACACCCCCAAAATTGAATACTGTACTGCCAGTTAACCATAAGAAAGACAGAAAGAATGCAACAGAGATTATGATGATCAGCACAACACAATGCCCATGATATTCCTGATTTCCATTGAAATGTATCCCTTGATAAAAATAATCAGCAATTGTACAAATGTTTAAAATGTATTCATTTATTTTTTTTTATTTTTTTTAAAGGTAAAATATGATGAGATCATCGAATCTCAATTATCAATATTGTGATGAAAGATCATGCAACTTTAAGGCAAGACAATCAAAGTCTCATAAGATTTCAGGATGCTCTCCCTCCCTGTTGTGGCTCCGACCCCTGAGCCCATCATATCGGAGGAAGAAGTCTCCAAACATGAAGGAGAGGAGCCGGCCAGGCCTCCCTCTCCAGGCCCCTCCTCTCTGGCAATTCCTCAGGTGTCTGCCAAAGGAGAGGAGATTGGCCAAGATTGGTGTCTCTGATCTGAGTGAGAACGAGAGTGATAAGTCGTGGCTGGATCCACGCCAGCGCCGGCGAGAGAAACAGTCGCAGCAGATGATGAGGAGGCGTGCCAGGGATTAAGCTGAGTCACTGGACCACACCCCACAGGCTATAAAAGGGGTGTGTGGTGGCCATTCAAACTCTGTGATGGACAAAGCTAAAATTCTGGCAAGTCACTTCTGGAAAACCAACGCCTAATCTGCTGTGGGTTTATTTTACTGGACTGATTCAAACTGTGTGTATTTTTGTGTTATCTGGTGGAGGAACAACCCCTCCTTCTTGGAGTAAAATCTCTTGGCAGGCAGATACTGCATTGCTGCCAAGTTTCTGATAACTAAATTGGGTGTTTGACAAAGTTATTTTACCTCTCAGCTGGCTGTGTGTGTGCGTGTGGGAGATGGGGACAGAACACTCCCATTGAAGGAAAGTTTTCTGATTCCTTTTGTTTTGTTCAGCCATTGCATATTGTCCCTTATTTCATTCTGTGTAATGGAACTGTGATTTATTGCTTAACGCATTGTAAGCCGCCCTGAGTCTCTGGAGAAGGGCGGCATTTAAATCAAATTTAAAAAACAAAAACAAAAACCTGAATGTGTCTTTAGAGAAAAAAGAAAAAAAGCAACTTAATTTTTACCATTTTGATTATAAATGTAAAAAAAAATTATTGCACAGGATTCACAGAACAGCATTTTCCATGAAATATTAGTACAGCACCATACCAAAGTAATGTAGTATCATCTTGCCTGCTTCTAATTAATTAGCACCAGACTGAAGCTAGGTAGAACCTACATGGAGAGGTTTTTTCCAGTGGCTATAATTTGATTATTACCGTTGTTACTGTTCATGGACACTTACATGAATAATATGCAATAAGACTTACTTATAGCTATCCATGATATGTAGCCCAAGTGAGAGAAGGATGGCTTGACCATGGGAGTATATGGACATGTATATATATATACAGTATACATTGAGCTGAGATAAAACTGATACATAGAGAAAATGGGCATGAATGAAATATTTACTGCATATTTACCTTGGGTAAAATTTGCCCTCTACTTTCATGGAGATCAAGTGCAGAGTAGATGACTTATATATCTTTTCTTCAGCTAGATTTAGAATTATCCCTTTCTAAATTGCAATTTTTAATTTTCTGTCAGAGTACCTCAAGGGAAGGATACCATACATTTAAAAAGACATCTGAAAAACATTTTTCATTCCCTCTTGTGAGATTTTAAATGGAAAAATATAAATCCCACTTATTTCAAAGGTACAAGTAAGTGTGTTTAAATTCTTCCTGTCAAATTGTTGGAGTTGTAAAGTAATTCAACCCTGGTAGCATTGGCCTATTGAACATTTAAACAAGCTTTATCTAAAAGGGATTCCTTCCTAATTTAAATAAATTAGCAGTTTTATTTTCCATGGTATAATATTTAAAAGCACAGTTTTTGCAAAATTTCATAAAGTAACTTACCTATAGAATCACTAAATAGAAAGCTGGTCACAAGTTTGGGGGGGGGGAATCTGTGTAAATATGAATTCTGATTTCAGTATAAATGATTTAAGCATTTGCTTAGTGTTCCACTGAAATTATGATAACTTAAATTTGATTGTATTGTGCCCATTTGTTCAGATCTTGTACATATAACACTTTTGACTGCAGCCATAAATCAAAACCTTCTACAAAAGATTTGAGTCTGTACACTACTAAAATAACATTTTTGAACCATAATTTGTCCTTAAAACTGGACAACAAACAGATAATTCAGCTGTGTTTCAAATAGACCATGATTAGATTCATTCATTTTTGAAGGACAGTCACTTCGATATAAATCGTAAGGTATGTCATAAGAAGGTTGCTAGATGGATGAGATTCCATCACCAAAATGTTACACTTCAGAGGATATGTCTAACAGTCTGAAGTATGAGAACATCAAAACTTGAAAAAATAAAAAAGTCAAGCAACTTGCTTCACACCCAGGAAATTGTAATAATGAAACTAATATGTTTCTCCCATGACCTTTTTCTTTCTGCCATATCCTATGAGATTGCCCTCATCTCATCCTCAAACTATGCCTGAGGCAACTAAAAGCCATCGTTACCTGTTCTAGTATTAAAGTACTGTTTGCCCCCCTTCCGTAAAAACATGCTTACAAAAAAAAAGGTTTATTTATATATTTAATCCCTCTTTTTTTCAAATGACTTGTTAGTAGTCCGAAATGTCATCACATCACAATTATGGTGATATTGTCAGTTCTTTGGGGTAGATCAGCTAGGAAATAGATGGTGCAAGGATTATAGTAACGGTACTTTGCCATTGTAAAGTGGTAAAGTACCATTGCTATAATCTTTCCACTGTCTATTGTAAAGTATAATAATAGAATCTTGAGACCTTGCCAGAATTGTCTTCTGCCATTGGCCCTGTTACCATGCAGAATGTAGGCAGAGTTAGTCTGCATTTGTTTCTTATGCCTTCCCCTTTCCCAGCACTGAGTTGTATTTTATTTTTCCCTTAACTATTCTTGCATAACTTCATTATTTCCATATTTTTCTATAGCTTTATAGAAACTGTAGACCATCATATTCATTTTTGGTTGTCCAAAATAACATAAGTAGTAGTGAAGGCGATGGTGATGATAGTGACAAAGTTGTTGTTTGTAATTGCTGTTCTTACTAAGACCTATAAGGTAAATCAGTAATATTATCCCTAATTTTTGAAGAATGGAAAGACTGATTGTAAGACAACAACTTTCCTATGACCATAAACTCATGGCAGTCCCAAAAGTTCTTTTTTTTCCCAAGAGGCAACTGGACAGTCAGAGCTGAAGAAGCTTCTTGGATGAGAAGTGAATAGTCTTTAAAGAAAAACCAGAAAGTCCAGTTGCCTCTTGGGGAAAAAAAAAACAAAAAACAAGCACCTTTGGGACAATCTTGACCTGGATGACTGAGAATCTCCATAGACATTTAAACTCATGACAGTTGCAAAATTCATAATTGGAACTCCCAATTCAAAACTCTATAGTGTGGAGTAACTATACTACAATCAATTCACCAGTCAGCTAGGATTCATTTGTCCTGCTAGAGAAGAAATAGAATACAGGTGAATTTGAAATGTCTCTGGGATACTATGAAAGATCAGAGAAAAATCTTGTTAGTCTAAAGAAACTTGATTTATATAAAGAGGGGAGATCTTATTAGAGGCTTAGTTTATCAAAGTAAGCATGATATGAGAAAATGTTCTTAGTTGGATTATTCAAATAATAAGATTAGTAATAATCATTTCAAGATGACAGCAACATAATTCCAAAGTTGATACAGTCACTCTTTAATCACTGTTTTCTTTCATTGTGATTCTTTCGAGTTAATTCTGGCCATTCATAGTGGGGAGTTTTATTGGGATACCTACAACATTCAACCCTGAATCAACATATACTCCTGTACTAAATTAATCTAGTTGAGTCATAGTTTTGTAGCTGACAAGGACTGGTGCCAAAGATGAAGGATTTTTGAGCAACACACAAAAAAAATGGGTAACATATGGTAGAAAGAAAATTAAATGTTCTGGTTTAATGAGTCACACCTTCTGAAAATGTGGCATTTTCTTTATTGACAGGATTCCTAGAAACTTGCTATGGATTACTTTTTTAATTGTTTAACTGTTCAATAAAAATAAAATTGAAAGAAAGCTCTTACTTTTATTGTGATGTCCCAAACAAGTCAAACAACATATGATGCATACATATGAACAAATGGCCTACTTTGGGCTTTCTATCGATTGTAGTACAGTTGGACCTTGTTAATAGTATGGATAATATTCCATCATGTAACTATAGAGAATGAACCACAGAGAATGAGTAACTTGCACCATGAGATGGGCGGCATATAAATTTGATAAAGAAATAAATTGAGTTCATTAAAGGTAAAGTTCCAGAGCCCCAAAAAAGCAACAATGGTTAGCAAACCTAGATGGATAAAACAGACACAAATATTCTTGATAAATAATATAGAATGAAAATGAGACGCAGTGGTGCATTCATCTTCTTTCCACACTTATCAGTGTTACTTCTGATTGATTCTCTTGATTTGTTGTTGCAAAGTAGCAGGTGATGGTCATGCTTTGTAGGTTTGTCCTTCTAAGATTGCAAAGCTCCATTCAGTTGTTTTTGTTCCTGGCTGATGCCCTCACCACCTTGGGGGATCAGGTTCAAGCACTTATCTCCCAAGGCTCTCCCTAGCTGGTCTGCTGGTTCTCAGACAGCTTCACCTTTCTTACACAAAGTATGTCCTTCAGCAGATCTTTCTTTTGTGTCCTGTCCATTGGGGAGAAAGTACTGTGAGGAAAAGGATGACCAAATAAAATGAGAACGCTTGCACATATTTATGCATGCACAAAGTTCCAGACAGATGGGAATCATATATTCCAAGCTACTGATAACCAAATTGTGTAAAATGGATACAAGTTTTGTTTATGCTTATCACATCTGAGATATGAGAAAACATGGATAAGAGACTTCACATAAGAAGGCTCATCTGTATCTGAATCTGAGTGAAGACCTTAAAACCTTTTGATCAACTCACAAAACTTCAATTTCCTTTAAAAGGAGTCTGCTTCAAAACTGATTCAGAAGAGACGCTATACAGTGTACAGTAACCCAAATGCATCTTTTATGAACCCATGAAAGGTCTGCAATGACGCAACATCAAATTGGAATTATTTCTTTGGCATTTTAAAATTCAACCTACGTGTCCACTTTAGACTGACACTTCAAGATGCAGTAGGTTGCACCAATGTTATAAAAACTCAATTTAATGACATTGCTTTTGTTTCAAAAGATAGAATATTTTTGTCATAGTAGTTTCTCCAATAATTCAACAAACTCACATTGAATTCCATCATTGTAGTTTATACCCATTCTCCCTTTTGTGCGGTACTGAGAACAAATGAATTAAATTTGAATAAAGTTGGTTGGTGTCTGGCATTAAATGTATGATTTAATGATGGATTTGCTATTGAATAATCACAAGAAGTACTATTCCTTATTGAAAAGGCTTCTTTGGGATCAAAGGATACCATTTGGAAGGAGGAGTCACAAGTTTCAGAGTAAGAAACCATTGAAAAATGGAGGAGGTGGGTAAGGGCTAAGGTAGAGTGGCTAATGTATTTCAGTGACACCAGATAGATCCCGTTTCTATTTCATCTGAGTAGAAACTTGATGACTTCAGCCCAATCTACCTCATAGGTTTGTTGTAAAGAAATATAGGAGGATGGAGCACTATGTATGTGCCTTGAGTTCCTGAACAAAGATGGGATTTTGATACTTATGCATGTTCGTATGACAGGGAAGGAGCACATAAGCAATAAAAATATCCAGACCTTATTTCATGCACCTTAAAGTTGTTGCTTCTTTAAGAGCCTTGTGATGAGTCAATTCCTTGCTCCTGGATTGTGGAGGAAGCAAGGATTGCGAGAATGGCTGGGAAACTGCAATGAAACAGTAAAAATGAAAATCACATGCTACCAGCCCAGCAGCACAGGCACAGCCCTGAATCAGCCATTACTTCCCCAAATTTTATTATCTCAGGAGATATGGGTCTTGAATTTTGGTTATCTTCTTTAAGTTAGCCCATTTGAGATACTTTGATTCAAAAATTCTTGCCCTAGGAAGCACCATTTTGCCTAGATAAAGGGCACAACAACAAGAATTTTAGTGATGACGATGGATGAGATAGATGATAGATAGATAGATAGATAGATAGATAGATAGATAGATAGATAGAT